>OZ030005.1:67347093-67819593 GCA_964023405.1 Apodemus agrarius | reverse complement strand
TGGGAAAAATGATCATACTCGAAGAAGAAAGACCAATTTGTTATCTAATACCAAATGGTCAGCATTGGAAACATGCATACACATAACATTATACAGACCAAGCAGATTATATATAGGAAATTAGTGTGTGTGTGTGTGTGTGTGTGTGTGTGTGTGTGTGAGAGAGAGAGAGAGAGAGAGAGAGAGAGAGAGAGAGAGAGAGAATGAGTGTGAAAATGATTAATGAATAAAGAGGAAATGGATTTAAAAGAGAGCGAGAAGGGAGATATGGGAAACTTTGAAGAAAGGAAAGGGAGAGAATTACATTATAATCTTAAAAATAAAAGTAAAAACAAAGGAAGAAAACAGGGCTGGTCAGAACAAGGTAAACATGTGTGAGGGGACACAAATAGCCACAGTTTGGACAATGGACATGCAACACAGCCAGAGGACGTAGAGGATTAGAGATGCAGACATAGGATAAGAGATGGATGTGCTACTTAGATCATTTCTTTGGTCCCTAGAACTATCAGAACCATGAAATTGCACTGAACTTTCCCTTCTTTGATGGTGAATAGGCTCTGGATTTTTATTTTGTGTGTGTTAATGAAAACAGCGGCTTCTGAATGTAGAAGAACTTAAGGAGACTGTTTTGTCTTTTCAAACCTCTTGTGAGTAGGTCTATTAGCTTCATTTTATAAGGACAACCCCCTTACCGGAGATTTACAGAATTGCAGTGGGTAGAGGATCACAGATAAAACTGAGTATGAATTGGGTTTTCTTTCTGACCTGGCTGGATGCAAGCTGGAGTTGTCCACTACTCCACAGGGTTCTTCAGGTGCTGGAGAGGCATTCATGTGCCCAAAAATGGGGCTCCAGGCAGACATTCATTTTGAGCAGTCATCTGGATGCCAGCTTTCACATGTGGTGAGTCTCCAAACCATTTCCATGCTTGGCAGACCATTGTTAGGACTTCAGAAGCACTCTAAATGAGGTTTTTAAGTTGCAGGTGTTTGTGGGAAAATCACATTAATCTTACTATGAAGTTTAGGTGAAAGAATTATTTCTAAGACCAGTTTCCTTCTTTTCTTCATTCTGTTGATTAAATTCTCAGCTTCATACAGTTAGGAGGCAGAGTGTTTAATTTCTATGAAATAACAGCTCTACCAAGAAACAGATAGGAAGATTACTTTATTTTTTTCTGTAAGGTGGTGGAGGGAAAATTATGTGCATTGGTGGAAGTCAAGGGTTGAGCCTAGTGGGCTGAGCCTGGAAGAATCCTAGTAAGGATCTAAAAGGAGTACCATTTAGAATGCCCAGAATCACAAATCATGCCAAAGTCTAAGTTTATGGTAGAAACAAACAGGAAAATTGTCCCAACAACTAAAATCAACTTTGTGCTTTCTCTCATGGAATTGACATAGTTAATAGTTTGTTGAGGCAGATAATGGCTTCTACATTGGTTGGAGTGGTATCCCAAGGCTTTGTGGTGGTTGTACACATCTGCAGAACACTCATAGGTCAGTAGCACTGTGCATCCATTTTCCACCATTGTTAAATTCTTTAATTCTTTGATGTAAAAGACAAAAATAAATGTCAGTTCTTTCTATGATGTTTTGAAGTGAGTTAGGCATCACAAAACCAACAGCAAACATTTGTAAGACCACAGCACATATCCCCGGACACTGGAACTCCAGGGTGGTGAGTTTTGTTGGGCCATCATCTGTCCTTGTTTATTATGGGATTGCATAGCCTTCAGATTGAGATTACCCTCATAGGTTTCAACTTGCAAATGTTACCTTTCTTTCCTTCCCTAAGCTGAATTTGGCTTGTGGGACCTACAAGTCAAATAACTTGTTTATGTAGTCAATAATCACAAAACTGATGGGATATTATTGTTCTGAATTTGGATAAGAAATAGCATCAAAAGAAAAGAGTATATTTCTCAAGCTATAGCAATCTGATGCACTCTCAACTCCTCTTTCCCTCATCTTCTATTTTTCTGTACTGCACGTCAGGATTTCTGACCTTTGGCACTATTGATATATTTTTTTGTTGAAGATTTCCTTGCACTGTAGGATGTTTGTAGCATGCTTGATTATATATATATATATATATATATATATATATATATATATATATATGTGTGTGTGTGTGTGTGTGTGTGTGTGTGTGTGTGTGTGTGTATAATCTTCTCAGTAAGTGAAAATGTTCCCGTACATTGACAAAGTCCCCGAGAAGCAAAATAGTCTAGCAAATGGACCACCACCATCATAATAAGGTGCCATACTTGTCATGAGATCTAAATCCTTTAAACAAAAGCTTCACATGTCTAGAGTTCTCACTTTTAAGTCAAAGCACCAGGGTATGCTGGAAAGAACACTGCACATGGAGTGAAGCCTGGCTTTGATTTGTACTCTATGTATTTATTAGGCAAGCTAAGTTCTCTGTGTTCCAACTACCCTCACTAAGAAATGTAATACCATTGACTTTGCAAATGTGCTGTGAAACTTAAAGAAAATTACATAGATAAGCATCAGGTACTGTGCCTGATGCAGAGTGAGTGCTGGAGAGAGCTGCACTTAGAACTGGATTCACTTCACTGGGGGAGTTGCCTGCTGCCTTCTTTGTCTACTGTACTGGGCAAGATGAAGTTTCTGTGAAGAGTTTATGATTTTGAAAGAATTATCTAAAGTCATCAATTTGAATTACTCTTCGAAAATGCATTGTAAAATGGAATTGAAAAGTATAGTGTTGTGGAGTCTTAATGATGGAGGGAAACTCAGAAAATTCAGTTGATGGTGTCAAATTAGATTGATGATGCGGGGGACTCCCCAGGGTGAACAAATGATGGTCTGATTCAAATGCATTATTCATCCCTTGTAAGTGTCAATGCCTTGACCTGCATCTTGCTGCACATTTTAATAATGAAACTGTAGGTAGCATGAAGGTGGTTTACATCATGGGGAAATCATTTGCAATGTGTCCATCAAATCCAGGAAGCTAGGTGGGTTGTGGTGGTACATGCCTTTAATCTCAGCTAGGAGGCAGAGGCAGGCAATAGTCACACTTACTCAAAAAGGATCAAGTTTATGCATATTGCTTACCCTCTCATTTCTAATTTCTTCTATCTGGGCCTTTCACATTTAGGGTAGGTCTTACACTTCAGCAGCTGTGTCACATGTCAAGTGTCTCTTTAAGTGCCCTCACAGATCCATCCAGAAGTAGGCTTAACTAGTCTCTTAGGTATTTCTCAATCCAATCAAAACTAGCCATTATAGCAGGTGACACACTATGCTTTCTATAGTAAGAACTTTATAAAGAGAAATTCCTAAACGCCGCTATTGTTCCCTCAGTGATTACTTTTGAAGTAAGAGAAATGTCATAGAGGTTGCTCAAAATACTGTTTCATTCTGACCTTTAAATTTATTAATATGAAAGATTCTGGCAAACTCATTTAGAGGAACACTAGTTTAATTGAATGCTTAGCAGGCTGCTTTTTCTCAAATGACCCACATGCCTCACCCTGGAAACTGAACAGGGAAATCTGGGACACATGGACTCAAAGCAATAGCAACAACAGATTTTGATAGCAAAGCTCTGAAGTCAACTTTGCAGTGACCTAAATCTCCCTACCCCTTCCCTCTAACTCCACTTTCTACCTGCAGCTCTCCTTTCAGTATCTCCAGATCCTCAACTGTAGAGAATCCCTTTTACAAAGACTTTTATCTCTCAGAAGCGGATTGCTCAGCCAGGGAGCATTAACAGATGGATTGGAGGTAAACTCTGGCTCTCCATGTACAGCTGATTTTTTCTCAAACTGACTACAGTTTATTACTTCTGAGAGGTATAATTGACTGGTTCTGTCAAAGTATAAAATATCCTAGGTTCTACCTTTTTTTTTATTGTTGACAGAAGACATTTTTCAAGTTCCAAATATGTCTGATTTTTGGCTTTCCTCTACCATTCTTAGAAATTGAAGGTATAAGCTAGTGCTTAAACATAGAACAAATAAGTATATTCTCACTCACTTTACAAAAGGCATGGAAGGGAAGAGACCATTTTGTTTGAATTTATTATGTTTTGGAAGCCAGCAGGAATCTATGTCCTCATTTGTAGGGAAGGTTCTAGATAGATTGATGAAGCTGGGACTCTTTGAGATTTAAATGTAGGGGAACTTCTTATTTCCTAGCATTTTGTTATGAAATGTTTCAATCATGTAGCAAGTTGATTAAATTCCAATTTTGAATGAAGACCCTTATTCACTGCATTCAGCTTATACCATTAACAGTTTGATGTTTACTTTATCAAATTTCTACTTATCCGTCCCTTTATCCATCTAGGTATCCATTTCATTTGTGGTTCATTTCAAAGTCAAGAGCAATATTAGTATACAGTCTCATAAATATTTCAGCATTTATGTCATGATCTCTAGTTCAATATTTGTTTACAGTATTTTCTCCTCTGAAATCAAATTTGCTTACAATGAAATATACCGATATTGAGACCATGTAGATTTTGACAAATGCAAACATCTCTGAAGTGTAAATTCCTATGAAGATACTGGATTTAGCCATCACTTAGAAGGTCCTTGTGCCAGTCTGTCACTGTCCTACCCTCCATGGGCAGCACTTTTATTTACTTTTCTATGGAAATGGCTTTAGATATTTTCACACTGGCGATTAATTTTGCTCATTCAAACAAATGATGCCTAGTAGGTACACTTGAATAGAATTCTTTTCATTTAAAATAATGTCTTTGCATTTCATTCATGATATTATGAGTTCTCTGTTTCTTTTTATTGCAAAGTATTACTCCACTGTATGACTGTATCTCCATGTGTTTATCCATTCTTCTGTTGATGGATCTCTAGACTACTTCTACTTGGGGAGTACTAGAATAAGGGTACATGGCTATTACTGTGCAAATATTTCTGTAAGCCTTAGGTACATACCTAGTAGGATAATGTACTCAGTCATATGTATTCATAAGAAACTGGCAGACATTCCCAAGGATGAACCACTTCATATTCTCACAAAGATGTCCTGAGACTTCCAGTTGTTCTTCAGTCTTGCCAGTGCGTGTCTGCCCCTCATTTTAATTATAATAATTTTGACATGTATATAATTTGTTGCATAACCCTGTTTTGTTGCATGGCCCTTTGTTTTCAGAATGACGGTCTATAAACTCTTATGTGATTTAGACATATTTTCTCGAAAGCTTCAGCTTGCCTAGGAACTTCCAAAATGTCATCCTATGGTGAGATAAAGTTTTAATTTTGATAGAAATCACAGCTATCTTTTATGAATGACAATTGCTTTCTGCTGAGAAATGCTGCCTGTATGTCTTGTCTTTTCTATTTTTCTCTAGAAGTGTCATGATCTATCATTCCATTTATGTCTGTGATGCACCTTGGATGTTTGTATTTGGTGGGTTAAGAGCTGTGGTTCTTTGTTTTCCTCATGAGCATCTGTTTGTCCTGGCATCATTTATTTAAATGATATTTGTTTCCCATTAAATGATTCTGATACCCTTGTCAACTATCAAGTAACAGTTGAGTAAAATGTCAATTCTGGGCTCTTTAGTTTATTTTCTTTGCAAGGTATTTAAAGGAACACTTATTTTTCTTTTTATATATGATCTCAGATACTCTAGCACTTTTTTAAAAAATGATTTTCTAAGAAGTGAATTGCTACAATATACATGCAAAAAACCAACTAATGCATGCATGAGACAATTCCTGTGCTTTTAATTTTGGGGGCTTGGTGTACAGAAGCATTGGTTAGTTGTGTCACACAATAAAATTATGGAAGTTTTATGGTAAGTTTTGAAATCAGGTAAAATAAGCATTTCAATGTTTCAGGATTACTTTGAGTCATTTACTTTTTTAAAAATTTCAATTTGATTTTAGAAACAGCTTGTTCATTGCTTCAAAAGTTGTCTAGAATTTAATTGTAAATTATACTTACAGATCAATTAGAGAAGAAATGGCATCTTAATCTAATACACGAACAATAACCACTTAAGTTCAAGTCTTCCTTAATAACTGTTTTTTATGATTATTAAATCTTATTGTTAATAAAAATTTTGTAGTACCTACAATTGAAATTTTACCTTCTGTAGTCTATTTGTAGTTAGAATATAAAAGGCTTTGGTAGTTTCTTTTATTATATGATGTTACTATATTAATATATTTTATCTACATGATTTGCAGAATCCTTTGGACTTTGAATACAAACAATTTTGCCATACATCTTTAGTTGAGTTTTTTGTTCCCATGCTTTAATTTCTTTCTTATCCTAGTGCACTGGCTACATGCCACATAATGTACTTCTTACCTTGTAGAAGGGCATTCACAATTCCATTAATAAGTTTGGCACTTTGAGTTGCTTTGTATAAACCCTTTAGGAGATCACAGGCCTTTTATTCTAGTTTTCTATGAGTCAGAATGTGAGTGGAGGTTGAATTATTCTTGTACTGAATTTGGAGATTCTTCCTATCTTATACTCTCTTTTCTAGGAGTTCCTCACTGATAGACCAAACTCAATTAATGAAAATTAACGAAAGCAAAAAAGAAAGTAATCTGATTCAATAAATCCCCAAATCATCTCAAAATATGACCAGAACCATGTTGAATTAAAGGTTCATAATCATTTGAATTAAAAAAGAAAAAGCTATGAAAAACTCAAACACTTGAAGATGAGTACAAATTGGGTTGTAAATATAGACACTATGCATGACTTCAGGAAAATACACATTACTATAATTGCCTTAGGAAACAGGAAACACAAATAGATAAGCAAATAAAGGTAGAAGACAATATCTATCCTTAACAAATAATGTACGGTACAAAAACAATTTTGCTGATATTATATTGAAAACATTTAAAGAAATGCTAATTTGAAAATTATATACATTCTCCTGGAGTCATAGGAAAGGGTAGAAAGCGAGATAGCTCACTTAAGATTCTGTTTCATTTTAACACTCAAACATCATAAGGATAGTCCACAAAAAAGAAAACAGAGAAGAAGGCAGTTTAGTCTCATTTGTAAAAATGATGAAAATATATTCAACAACACATTACCGAAGAATATATTTCAACCTATATTAAGGGGTAATCAATCTTTACTAAGAAAGGAATGAAAATGCAAAGAAATTACCTATGTAAATTGCTACACTGATGTACAAAAGGAAACATTATTTGCTAATCTGAATACAAATAAATTATAGTACTTTAATTCCTCATCTATTACAAACAAATAAAAATCTTTCTAATCTACAGAACCATCTTAATCAGGATGGTTCTGTAGATTAGAAGGATTTTTATTTGTTTGGAACACAGAGTTATTCCCTCATGAGATGCAAGTACCTGTTGGAAATGCCAACACTGATTTAAGACAAAATAAACAAAGCTTTCAATGCAAGGAAAACTGAGACAAGAATATCCTTTTGATTGCACAGACCACATAGTTTACCTAGACTACTGACAGATATTTTAACTAAATAAGAACAGTTAGTGAAATGATTCAAAATCAACAGGCACAGACAAGTAGCTGAGTAAAGAAGTGATTCATTGGGAGTTCAGCAGGATGTTTGTGATGTCCTGAAGGAGACTCAACTTTTCAGGGTACTTGACAAATCCATTCTCAAAGACAGAGGAAAATGTCTCAACAAGAGGAAGTGAGAAATCAAGGTCACTTCATAATATCTGATGTCAAGGGAAAATGTTGGGCTATGAGCAGATTCAGATCTCTTATGAAGCCAAGGAAGCCTGAATCTCCACAGTCCCTTTCCCAGCCTCTGAAATGATGTAACTCTGTACAGAAATGGTCATATGGCTTTCTGAAAATGGTCTTAGGAATTCCAAAATGCTGGTCCCTTTCTGCTCCAGCTTTGATTTTTTGTTCAGTGTTGGTGAAGAGGTCATAGTGGGATAGAGAGTTCAGTGTTCAGTGTTTGAGACTGAGACTGAGTGACCCTGTCACCTTAGAAAAAATTGATTTTGAGCAAATACATCTTGTCTCACTAAGAAAGCTAGAAAACAAAGGTGCAGTGTTGAAGTTTTACCATATAGTTCAACTGAGGATATTTCTAGGAAATTCTTTCTTTCTTCCCCTCTTCCTCTTCCTCTCCCTTCCCCTCCCCTCTCCCTGTCCCTCTCCCTCCCCCACCCTCCTGCTATGCATGCACCTTTGTGCACCTGTCTGTGTATAGAAGCAAAAGACAAACTGTGGTTGTCTTTTCTGGATGGCTTTCCTTTCATATTAATTTTTAAGGTCTCTCATTGAACCTGGAGCTCATGGATTTCAGAATGCCTTTCTCACCCACCTCCAGCCCATATAATGGGCTTTGGCATTTGCTTTTGGATGTAAGTGCTGGAACTGAAGAATTATGAACTCAGCTCTTACAATCCAGTATCTGAGAATCAGACTCTTCCCTCTCTGAGCTGACTCCCCAGTCCTTATAACAAAAAATGACTTCACATTAGAATCACTTAAACAAACGAGCTGCAAAATTTGTTAGCTTGATAAAACTTAAAGTCACAATTTGGAAAAAAATTGTTTTGGGAATCATTTAATAAAAATTAGGAACTAAAGGCCCTTGCTCTGGATGGCCCTAAGCGTAGTTCTTTGATAGCTAGACTTTTTCGGACAAACAATCCATATTTTCCTTTTACTCTTTATGTACCCAAAGCTATTCTTGACCTTGTTAGGATCCTTCTGTCTCTGCCTCCCAAATTTTAGGAATTTTACGTATTGAAATTTATTTATTGAAAAAAAGCAAGAGTTCAGAGAAAAAAATAACACAGAAAAACAACACAATAAAGTGCTATAAAAATAATTCATTTATGTAGTCCTTGAAAAGAAAATGAAAAAATATAAAAAATTACAAAACCTTTAATATCAAGCATTGCAGTTATGAAAAGAAATGATATATTTTAAGCAGATGTTATAAATAAGCCCAAAGATTGATAATTCAAATTATAAAGATGAGAAAGTCAAAGAAGTATGCTGGAAAATATATCTATTTATATTTGACACAACATGTTGGTACCAACATAAAGACAGCCTCCAAATCTCTCAATACAATGAGAATATTGACATGAACTGATTGACAGGTACTATCAATTCAAAAGGTCATAGAGTCGCAATGGCATGAGAAAGCTTGAAGTATTCTTCAACCTCTCTGCTCAGGGATGAATGAACTTGGTGAGAGGATTTTCCAAAGCTCAGACCTTTGCTTGACATTTCCAGTAATGAGGCATGGTGCTGCTGAAAGATGCTTTGTAAAGCTATCAATAAGAAAAATCTAAATTTTAATTATCTGTGCTGGAGCAAAGTCTGAACAACTTTTTTATTCTCCCTGAAGAAAACATAACCAAAGTGCTGTCATGTGAAGACAGTGATAAGCATGTGAATGTGAAGGAAAAAAACCATGGAGGTGTATCAGTTAATTTACATAGATGGAATCTTGTTTTCTCTGGATTTTGTGATGCTTATAGTAAACTCTTTCAAATGTGTAATTTGTTGTGTAATTTTCTCATTCGCATTAAACTTCCACTTTTATATATTCCTATTACTTTCTAGCACTTTTTTTTCAAAGAGGACATTGAGAGGGGGTAGAGAAAGGTCTCAAGAGAGTGGAGGTAGTAAACATGGATTACATGAAAGAGAAAGAATAGAGAGGTTTAAGTGGGAAGGGAGATAAAAGGATAGAACAGAGGATGGGTGAGAGTTTAATAAGTTAATTGGAGTTACTCTGCAAAGAGGATTATGCTTGTTACAGAAGCTATGCTTGCTACACAAACATCCCAGAGCCAGGTGTTGGATAACATTATTTTAGTTGCTGGTCAGGGGCATCCCAGAGATTCTCCCAACAATACAGGCTATCATCATGCATCTTGGGTTGCCCAACAAAATTTGAAAGTAGAACCCTATTGCCGAAGATACTATATACACTTTTGTCACAAGACATGGAGTGATCGATCTGGTATAGGATTGGAAATTTCCTGCACACTGTCTAGCTTTTCTAATATTGTAAGGTGCTATATAGGCTGCTGGGGGAAGAGGTTGTCTATAGTCTCATGTAGCTGTGAAGCCTGTAAGCTACATTCATAATAATGCACACAATAATGGCATGAATGTTCTGGGGGTAGCCAACTGCTTTCTTGGTGGATTTAAGACCTGCCTCACAGGAGGAAAAGCATACTTAGTTCTGAAAATCTTACTAAGAAGTTATAGCTAAGAATCTCAAAGGCCTCACAGGTGAACCTACTATTATAAATTTGCTAAATGTCACAGTGTTAAGCCTCTGAATACACGATTCTCTACCTATGGGTTAGTGTGGCTCTCAGTTCTTATCAGAGAAGCTTCCTGTTCATCATGGTGGTTAATGGAAAAATTCATAATTGGCAAAAGTGCAGAAAATAAGTATCTCTGGAGTGCTCAGCCACACATGCGACATCCCTATCACACCACTTTCCACAAATCTCATTACCACAGCCAGATGTCAGGGAGGACTAGCCCATAACAGTGTCTTCTGGACATGTCAAGACACGAATGATGAACTCATCAATTCACAACAACTCTGGTTGACTATATAAGACCTATTATAAGATTAAGCAAGCCAACATTCGAGCATGGAGTGGGGAGGATATCACTAGCCTTCATTGCTAGTTGAGGAGCTAAAGATAGTTGATGGCTGTTAGGGAAGGGAGAGTCAGTTTTCTTTGGGAATTAGGTGCCTGGTCGGCAGTTCATGTTCCAGTGGATGACTCTACATATCTGTACGTATGAGTTGTACCAATTGGACTCAGTCTCATATATGCTGAAGATATGAGGTTAGAATGCTAGGAGACAGAGAATATTAGGACGTAGGTCTGGGGATAGTTAGGAGGGCATTGAGGCTGATTATAATACAAACACATTGAAGGTGTGTATGAAATTCTCAATATGTTTCTAAAGAAGACTTTCCCACTTATATCAGGTTTAAATCTCACAAAGCTATAATCTTCCCCACGTTGTAGGTATCAGAATATTTACCAAACCAGATTACCTTAAACACTACTACGTTGGTTTTGGAATAGAAAAGGCATAAGCACTTTTGTTTTCTAAAATGATGGTAAATATTTTCAGCTTCCTGGGTCATCTGGTTTCTGTTTCATCTATTCCATTCTGCCAGAGGAAAGCTGTCATACATAATATATAACCAAGGAAGGTGGCTGTGTTCCAGGAAACTTTATTTATAAATATAAAAGGTTTAATTTTAGATATTTTCATATATCAGGAAAGATATTTCTTTTGATTTTTAAAGAAAACTTTAAATATTACCCAGTAGGCTATTCAAAAATAGGTGCTGGGGCAGATTTGCACAGTAGCTAAAATTTACTTGCCATTAAAATAGATAAATATATCCAGTAGAGTAAGGTAGTAAGACCCCTGAAAGACGATATATATTATTTTTCATGATAGATTTTGCATGTTTAGATTAGCAGGAAAAGGGCAAATACATCAACAAGATAGCGATGATTTGTTATTTATGAAGAATAGCTCTTCATGAAAGTAAATTTCAGACTGATGAAAATTAAACAGGACAATTAAAATATTAAAAGAAAAATGTAGCTTACAAAATTATCTGTTGTATAATTTTTCGTTCCTTAGCTGATCTTTAGTGAGAAACTTGTTTTGACAGTGCAAAAGGAGCTATTATAAATGCAATTAGAATCAACAGCATCAGCAAGGAAGAAAAATAGGAGTTCAAAGGCAAAATAAAGAGTTGGCATGTCAGGGAAGGCTGGCATGTTCATGCTTTGGCTGCAGACAAAATATTTTGAGTTAGAGCATTATGACCATATATGGGCTTGAAACCACAAGTGTATCATAATTTTAAGGGGTAAGATTAGAAAGACTGGGGTCTGGTAGCAGGTAGTACCTGTCAATTTGCTATATGACTCAGAGACAGGGACCAAGAAGGGAGAAGTGGAGAAGGCATCCAATTGCCAGGGGTTCTGAGCCTGGGCTGTTGGACTCACCAAGGATAGAATAGTTTCATATCAATTATTTTAAACTACTCATATTTTTTCTGTCTTTGTACATTCCTGCTTCAGCCCAGCATTCTGAGCTCAAGAATAATCATTGAGAAATTGTTGATTGGGAGGAATAGGCAGCAGTTAAAGCCCTTAAACTTGGGTTGGATCTAATAGGAAAAAGCAAACCCAAGGAGAGTTCAGACCTTCCTGGCCTGATAACTGAGGCCCTGATGCGAGTCAGTCCCCAGAACAAGGGTACCCACATTGCTGAATGGTAGGAGTAACGTGAGGGATCTGGGAAATGTACAGTGTAAGAGTCTTCCAACGGAAAAGAGAGGGTAAGATGTTGTCCTTCTTCCTATTCAGATATTCACAGAACTACATTTTCTCAAGTTTCCAACCACATTGTAAGTACCAAGGAAACTCATGTTGTTTTTTCTGGAGACCAGTGGGAGGGAGGGTCTCTCATTCCTTCACTGTACATCCTCATAGCATAGGTCCCTGTGTTCTATGCCTCTCTCTGTTGACCCTTGCTATGGACCATTATTCAGACACTTCCTTTCTTCTACCTGTACTTACCCAGAAACTCATTTTTCCTGGTCTTTGGCATGGGAAACCAACCAATCTTTTCAAGAAGGTCCTTGAAGATAAAGTTGGTGGCCTCTACCACAACTTGCTTTACCAAACCGTTCTATTTCAGGCAAATTTAATTTAACCCACCATTTGTTTGGATTCTATGAAATCATAAATTCTGTCTATTGTTTTGGTGCTTACAGGATGCCCAGGGAAGAGTTTTTCTGAATGTTTAGCTTTAAAGGAGGCTCTGGGGCTCCATCATCTACCTGAATATCCTAATTAGTTCTTCATGCAATTCATACCCATACATCTACTCATGAAAACACAATACAACACACACACACACACACACACACACACACACACACAATCACACGCACACACGTCCTTAGACTCTGTCTATACCTCTTGCCCCACAATACACAAGCACACATTCGTAAAGTCATTCACATTTAACTAGAAACCCATAGATATGAGCCCTGGAATGGGAGCAGTTTTTAGAAGCCCATCATTTCTCCTCATCAGAACATTTACTTCCTATTTAAACGCCCCCTCCACATTCCTTTAAAAGTTCGTTGATTTGGAATGTGTTTGCCTAAACAGATGCCTGGTTTTCTGCACAAAGGATTCACATATGCTACAGAAAAGGAATTATTGCAGTTGACAACTTCATTTGTGCATCTCCTTAATGTGAAGCCAAAATGGCAATGTGTAGGGTGTGTGTGTGTGTGTGTGTGTGTGTGTGTGTGTGTGTTAAGCTCATGGGCATTTAGACCTAGATTCCAAATGCTTTACTGCCAAGGGTTCCCTTTATTGTTTTTTTTTTTCCATAGAGACCTCAGGCCTTGACATGCATTGTCTATTGAGTAACCAGCATGTAAAACCAATAGTGTTTTGCTCCTTCTTATGCATCAAAAGCACTCCTAACCCTCAGACTCTCTTTTAGATTAACACACAATAACAACGCTGTCTGATGAGCTGATGGTACATAGCTTAAAAGACAAGCACCTTGGCACTTTAGTTAGGCTTTAGGCTTTATCTCAGAAAATATACAATTTCTGTCAAGTTTTTTAGAAATATTGAAAATAGCTCAAAGTCCTCTGTGATTCACTTCATTGATTCCGACAGCACTAGAGACCCCAGGTTGGGAACTACTGAACTATAACTTTGTCCATCTTTCCAATGTCAGTAACGACATCACACAGATATGAGTAAGGGAGAATAAAAAGATAGCATTAATTTAAAAACCCTCTGTGCCTCCTTGGATGTAAGTGAGTCAGCTGAGAAATAGTGGGAATTTATCTACCAAAGTCCACTAGGATGCTGAGTCTGTGGATATTGTCCTATTCCAAGTATAGTGGAGAATAACTTATCAGATATCCTATGAGCAAAGCAAAATGGTCAGAGGTTTAGCTCTCTCTAATACTAATGAGTAAGCAACTGGGGGTTGAGTTTAGGAACCTATAGTTTGTATGCAGACCAAAGGAAAGTGATGATTATCACTTGTTTCACATTATAGATTTTAAATCCAGGAGGTCAAAGGCAGGCAAAACTTTAAGATGTGGACCTAGACTATCTTTGGGCATGGACTAGTTTAGCATGTCTATGTAGCAGTTATCTGGGACTCAAACTAGATGTAAGTTCCCATGAGTTTCTGGCAGCTATAGTTATCAGAAATCAAAATAAGAATTCTCTTCATTGTGTATGTATGTGGACTTCATCTTTATTAATCTGTCAATGGATATTTGGGTCATTCCCAGGGTCTTTGTTTTAATTTTTTACTGTTTGACAATTTAACCTAATCCTAACATGCAAAGAATTTTAGTCATTTCCATGTCCTATCCCCCCTCTGAGCCCTTCCTTCCTCACTGGAACCCTTCTTCTCAGCAAGTCTGTTGCTTATTCCCATGAATTCTTTTTATGTGTGTCCCACTGAGTTTAATTATAGCTGCTTGCATGGGTGGGAGATTATTTACTGGAGCAAAGACAACTTATCAGTGGCCACACCACTGAAGAAAATGATTTTCCTCCAGGAAATATTAACAGCCAAGATTCCATTGGAGAAGGTGGGGCCTCAAGGGCCCCGTGACAAGTTATTAATCATATAATGTTGAAAATGCTGTTCACCCCTCCAACTAACGGTAATGTTCCCCAAAAGAAAAGATGAAAAATCCTTTTGCATTCTCATGCATCTATCATTTATGCCCATCTCCTGCATCAAGATAGACTGAGCATGTAAATATTGCTGTGAAGAATTAAAAAGAAAGTAGGTGATTTATTACCAATTTATCCAGCAAAAGGGATTTATAGTGTGATTGGGCCATGATTTACATTTTATCATTAGAAAAAAAGAAACTTAGAAGTAACTGACAAGCTATTATTTATGGTTTTCTGTCAGACAAAAAAGATAGGGGGAGAGAGAGAGAGAGAGAGAGAGAGAGAGAGAGAGAGAGAGAGGGAGAGAGAGAGGGAGAGAGGGAGAGAGGGAGAGAGGGAGAGAGGGAGAGAGGGAGAGGGAGAGCGATTATAATGGGATTCAAATAATTATGAATCTTGAGAATTTCCACATTCTGGAGTCTCAAGAAAGCTACTGTAACTGAATGTAATTCAATCTAAGTCCAAAACTTTGGAACCAGAACAGCTAACAGTTCAAAACCCCAGTCTGGGGGCATGGAGCAGAGTCCGAGGGAATGTACAGCTAATAACCAGCCTGACTTGAGACCCATCCCATAGGCCACCACCATTTCCTGACACTATTAATGATAGTCTGCTGTACTTGCATACAGGAGTCTAACATGGCTGTCCTCTGAGAGGCTCCTCCCAGCACCTGACTCAGACAGATGCAGACAGCCAGAGCCAAATGGTGGACAGAGATGTGGGACTCTTATAGGAGAGTAGAGGGAAGGATTGCAGGTCACAAAGAAGATAGGAACTCCACAGGAAGACCAACAGAATCAACTAACCTGGACCCTCGGGACTCCCAGAGATTGAACCACCAACCAAAGAACATATATGGGCTGGACTTAGGTGTCCTCAGACATATGTAGCAGATGTGCAGCTTGCTCTTCATGTGGGTCCCAACCAACTGGAAAGGGGGCTGTCTGAAAAGCTGTTGCCTATCCATGGGATATGTTCTTCTAGCTGGGCTGCCTTGTCTGGCCTCAGTGGGAGAGGTTGCACTTAGCCCCGAAGATATTTGATGAGCTAGGGTAGGGGATACCCAGGGCGTTCCCACCCTCTCAGAGGAGAAGGGGAGGGGAGATGTGGGAAAGAGTCATAGAAAGTGGGTGACTAGTAGGGGTGCCAATGAGCAGGATATAAAGCGAATAAATAAATAACAAAAACCAAAACCCTAGTCTGAGGGCTAGAGAAGGTAGAATGTCTCATCATTCTACCTTTGGAGAGGCAAGAGTGACAGAGACTACTTCTTCCATATTTTCCTTCATTCTGTTCAGGCACTCAATGGATTGAACGATACCCATCCATACCAAAGAGAGAAATCTGCTTTGATGAGTTCACTGACTCAATGCTGATCTCAGCTAGAAATGTCCAACAGACACATTAGGTATCCCCATGCCCCATGAGTTTATTTAGCTTATAAGTTCTCATAGTTCCAGCAGAGCCTTGAAGACTTGGTGGGGTAAACCTTCCCCTCTACAGTCATGATATTCTGAAACTCTACATCTCTGAGGTCTGGGAGATCATGATACATTCAATTGTTAGACTGGCTTGATGAAGACTTTGTCTTTTACTCATAGAATCTTGGGGTTGAGAGATTTTGCATGTTTTTAAAAGATAAAATGTAGAGGAATACACTGCATTGTCTTCATTGTTAGCATGTGTGACAAGGAAGGGAAGATGATGAACTATTATTTATAGAATATTCAGTTTATTATAATAAGCATATTTTAAATTAAAGAGGAATTATTTTTTCTAATAAGAGATTCTTATTGTGTTCTCATTGTAAGCAGGGCATTCCAGCCTGTTATTTAATCTCTCTGGATCTCAATTTTCTCTTTTGAAAAGATGAGAACAGTTAATACCAAACTTTCTCTCCTTAATAGATGTTGTGAAGAGCAAATATGAACCCTTTACTTTATAGACACACAAATCAAATACCACTGTGATTGAAAACAAGAAGCAAAAAGGGTAGAATTGTAAGGAATATGACTGTATTGCTTTATCTTAGTTTCCCCCTGCCCCCCTGACCAGAGGGCTGTTGTCATTGATTTCACAAGGATTGATATTCTTTGTCTGGAAGGCACCATTGAAGATGGTGAGAACTCACTCTCACACCTCTCCTGTTCTCTTTCTGCTAGGGGAAAGCAGAGGAAAGAAAACAACTGGAGGCAAAATGGAAATTGCTACAAGGGAGTTGTCACACAAACTGACTCCCAGAGGAGTGTTTCCAGTTGAACCACAATAATAGACCAACATTTTCCTGCTGAAATGAAAGGGTCGTCATTCCTTATGGGATAAACAAGACTTAGAAGGCCTGGGGAAAATGACATGGAGTTCAGAAATGGGGAAATAACCTAAGTAACTGTTGATGTTTTATTTTGACTATATAGCCCCAGGCTAAAAACAAAAAGAAGCATAAACAGATAATGAAGCGAGTTTGACTTGTTTACACAGAACTCAAAATTAAAAAACAAAACAAAACAAAAAACCAAACAGCTGTAAGTATGCTTGGGGGAACTTACAAATATGTAAAATATATTGATCACAATGAGGACTTGAGCTGTCAGTGTCAGAGCAGTGTAGTACATATATGCACATGAAGAAGGTGGGTCAGAATGAATTCCAACTTGTCCTTTCACATAGAATAATATGACTTCTGTTTTATGTAGGTACACAGTGATGGTCTGTAGATGGTAGGTAGGCAGTTTAGTAGAGTTTAGTGCATATATTAATATATTTTACATTATATACATATACATATACATACATACATACATACATACAATATTGTATATCTCTTAACTTTGTTTAGGACAACAGTATATTAGTGAACAAATAAAGGACCTAAGTTTAGCTTCTAAGCAATATTGTTCAATAGAACCAAGCAGAAAAAAAAAAAGCATTGCAAGTCTTTCATCCCATAGTTTGGAAGCAAGAGGATCCACAGTTCAAGTCTGAGGCCATCTTGGGCTACAAGAGTTGGAACTCTGCCTTAAAAGAAAAGAAAGGAAAGGAAAAGAAAAGAAAAGAAAAGAAAAGAAAAGAAAAGAAAAGAAAAGAAAAGAAAAGAAGATAAAATAAAACAACCAACCACACTCCCAAAGATTCTCAGAAAATGGCTTATTCTAACTAGGAAAGATCAAAAGGGATACAGCAAAAGGAGTCAATTTTAGGAGTTACCGACCAGCCACTTTTTCTGCAATTTGAAAGGCAAAATCATTTATGGAACAGTCTATAAACCATAGAATAAAATAGGAATTTGTGAGTTTATGCTAATTGCTACAAGAGACAATAGTTCTCCACAAATATCTATGTCCTAATCCTTAAAGTCTGAGGCTGTTACCAATAACAAAAGGGCTTTGCCTGGATTAAGATGAGGAGTTTCCATTTCAATCCTTTTGCATTTTACGTTTTCTTTGACTGTAGAAATCCAGGACACAATGAGAAGACCAAACTTAAGGATTATAGGGATAGATGAGAGTGAAGATCTACAATTTAAAGGGTCAGCAAATATCTTCAACAAAATTATGGAAGAAAACTTCCCTAACCTAAAGAGAGAGATACCCATGAATATACAAGAAGCCTACAGAACTCCAAACAGACTGGACCAGAACAGAAATACCTCCCATCACATAATAATCAAAACCCCAAACGTACTAAACAAAGAAAGAATATTAAAGGCAGTAAGAGAAAAAGGTCAAGTAACATATAAAGGAAGACCTATCAGAATCACACCAGACTTCTCACCAGAGACCATGAAAGCTAGAAGATCCTGGGATGATCTCATGCAGACTCTAAGAGAACACAAATGTCAGCCAAGACTACTATATCCAGAAAAACTCTCAATCAACATAGATGGAGAAATCAAAATATTACACAACAAGACCAAATTTACACAATATCTTTCCACTAACCCAGCTCTACCAAGGATAATAGGAGGAAAACTCCAATACAAGGAGGGAAACTACACCCTGGAAAAAGCAAGATAGTAACCTTCTTCCATCAAACTCAAAAGAAGATAACCACTCAAATACAAAAATAACATAAAAAATGACAGGAAGAAATAATCACTATTCCTTAATATCTCTTAATATCAATGGACTCAATTCCCCAATAAAAAGACACAGACTAACAGCCTGGATACGGAAACAGGACCCTACATTTTGCTGCATACAGGAAACACACCTCAGGGTCAAAGACAAACACTACCTTAGAGTAAAAGGCTGGAAGATAATTTTACAAGCAAATGGTCTCAGGAAGTGAGTTGGAATAGCCATTCTAATATCAGATAAAATTGACTTTCAACCTAAGTCATCAAAAGAGACACAGAAGGTCACTTCTTGCTGGTCAAAGGAAAAATCCACTAAGAAGAACTCACAACTCTAAACATCTACGCTACAAATGCAAGGGTAACTTCATTCATAAAAGAAACTTACTAAAGCTCAACACACACATTGCACCTAACACAATAATTGTGGGGGACCTCAACACTCCACTTTCCTCAATGGACCAAGCAGGAAAGCAGAAACTAAACAGGGACACAGGGAAACTCATTGAAGCTTTGGACCAATTTGATTTAACAGATATATATATATATATATATATATATATATATATATATATATATATAGAACATTTCATCCTAAAGCAAAAGACTATACCTTTTTCTCAGCACCTCATGGTACCTTCTCCAAAATCGACCATATAATTGGTCACAAGACAGACCTCAACAAATATAAGAAGATTGAACTAATCATTGGATGCTGAAAAAGCATTTGACAAAATTCAGCATCCTTTCATGCTAAAAGTCTTGGAAAGAACAGGAATTGAAGGCCCATACCCAAACATAGTAAAAGAAATTTGCAGGAGACTGGTAGCCAACATCAAAGTAAGTGGAGAGAAACTTGAAGCAATCCCACTAAAATCAGGGACTAGATAAGGCTGCCCCTCTCACCATATCTCTTCAACATAGTACTTGAGGTACTAGCTAGAGCAATTCAACAACATAAGGAAGTCAAAGGGATACAAATCGGAAAGGAAGAAGTCAAACTATCACTATTCGCAGATGATATGATAGTACACTTAAGTGACCCAAAAAATTCCACCAGAGAACTCCTACAGCTGATAAACAACTTCAGCAAAGTGGCTGGTTATAAAATCAACTCAAGCAAATCAGTAGCCTTCCTATACTTAAAGGATAAGCAGGCTGAGAAAGAAATTAGGGAAATGACACCCTTCACAATAGCCACAAACAATGTAAAGTATCTTGGCATGACTCTAACCAAACAAGTGAAAGATTTGTATAACAAAAACTTCAGGTCTCTGAAGAAGGAAATGGAAGAAGACCTCAGAAAATGGAAAAATCTTTCATGGGTTGATTCCATGGCTCGTGGGTTGGCAGAATTAATATAGTTAAAATGGCCATCTTGCCAAAAGCAATATACAGATTCAACACAATCCCCATCAAAATCCCAACTCAGTTCTTCATAGAGTTAGAAAGAGCAATTCTCAAATTCATCTGGAATAACAAAAAACCCAGGATAGCTAAAACTATCATCAACAGTAAAAGAATTTCTGGGGGAATCATTATTCCGGACCTCAAGAAATACTACAGAGTAGTAGTGTTAAAAACTCCATGGTATTGGTACAGTGACAGGGAGGTGGGTCAATGGAATAGGATTAAAGACCCAGAATTGAACCCATACATCTATGGCCAATTGATCTTCGACAAAGGAGCTGAAAATATCCAGTGGAAAAAAGATAGCCTTTTCAACAAATGGTGCTGGCTCAACTGGAGGTCAACATGCAGAAGAATGAGAATTGATACACTCTTATCTCCTTGTTCTAAGCTCAACTCCAAGAAGATCAAGGACTTCCACATAAAACCAGACACACTAAAACTTATAGAAAAGAAACTGGGGAAGACCCTTGAGGACATTGACTCAGGAGGAAAGTTTCTGAACAGAACACCAATAGCTTATGTTCTAAGATCAAGAATAGACAAATGGGACCTCATAAAATTACAAAGTTTCTGTAAGGCAAAAGACACTGTCAAAAAGACAAATCGACAACCAACAAATTGGGAAAAGATCTTCACCAACCCTACATCTGACAGAGGGCTAATATCCAATGTATACAAAGAACTCAAGAAGTTAGACCCCAGAAAACCAAATAGCCCTATCAAAACATGGGGTACAGAGCTAAACAAAGACTTTTCACCTGAAGAAATTTGAATGGCTGAGAAACACCTTAAAAAATGTTCAACATCATTAGTCATTAGAGAAATGCAAATCAAAACAACCCTGAGATTTCACCTCACATCAGTCAGAATGGCTAAGATTAAAAACTCAGGAAACAGCAGGTGTTGGCGAGGATGTGGAGGAAGAAGAACACTCCTCCACTCCTGGTGACTGCAAGCTGGTACAACCACTCTGGAAATCAGTCTGGCTGTTCTTCAGAACACTGGACACAATATTTCTGGAGGACCCAGCCATACCACTCCTGGGCATATACCCAGAAGATTTCCCAGCATGCAATAAGGATGCATGCTCCACTATGTTCATAGCAATTTTATTTATAATAGCCAGAAGCTGTAAAAAAAAAAACAAAACAAAACACCACATGTCCCACAATGGAGGAATAGATACAAAAAATGTGGTATACATACACAATGGAGTACTATTCAGCCATTAGAAACATGAATTCATGGAATTCTTAGAGAAATGAATGTAGCTGGAGAATATCATACTAAGTGAGGTAACCCAGTCTCAAAAGAATACCCATGGTATGCAGTCACTGATAAGTGGATATTAGCCTAGAATCTTGGGACACCAAAGACACAATCCACATACCAAACGATGTCCGACAAGAAGGAAGGAGTGAACCCTGATGATGGAAAAGCTCAAAGCATCAGTGTAGGGGAATACCAGGACTGGGAAGTGGGAAGGGGTGCATGGGGGAACAGGGGGAGGGAAAGGGCATGTGGGACCTTTGGGGGGCAGATCACCAGGAACAGGGAAATGAAATGTAAATATAGAATACATCCAATTAAAAAAAAATGAAGAGTTTTAGTAGAGAGCTTTCCTTGGTTTGCCAGAATGTTCATGGTCTTATTATAATGCCTCTGATGACCAAATGAGGGAACCAAGAATTAGCAAGTGAAAGATGGAAGCAGAGGCAGGTGGGAAGGGATCACCAGCCAAGGCATATTGACAGGCTCTGGGAGTGAAATATACAATGAATGGATCTTCTTCTTATCGCCTCTAGAGGAAACAGTTTGCTGATATTTTGATTTTCAATCTCTAAGACCTGTTATAAACTTTGGAACTCCTGAACTTTCATATCACATATAACTATTGTTTGAAGCTACCATGGAAAATTGCTATAACAGTGATAAGAAACCCATACAGATGAATATGTATGTATATAGATACATTCACTCATAACACACACACACACACACACACACACACACACACACACACACACACGGCCATACACAAACACACACACATGACAAACAATGTTTGTTATGTTTATAATACTTGTGAATCTCATGTTAGAATTCCTACTTAATGATAAAAAGTAGAAAATTATCATTCAGCAACTACTGCAGTCTATTTTGGGGGGCATTAATGGATGCTAAATTTAACGAGGAGAACTTTGATGAGAAACAGGATATCTACATAGTCTCAAAATACCTTTTCAGAAAGCACTAGTAAATTATATAACTCATGAAGTACTTATAAATTAGCAAAAATTCATACCTTCATAGCAGAGAAAGTTAGCAGATGGTGTCTTAATCCAGTACCCAAATCACTATCACAGATTGAGAGTAAATAGTTTTCAGTTGTGTCCAGGTAAGTTAGACTGGGAATACAGCATCATATCTAAGTTATTCCACCAGAAATGTAGGACTTTAGCCTCAGCACAAAGAAATATTAGTTAAAAAGCTATAACTTGAGGGATAATTTCAGATCAAAGCAGATTTAAAGAGGGCAAATAACAATGAAAGCAATGTGATGGATGAGAACAGAGCCGATTAGATTCTCACTTCCTTCTTTAGCTTCAAAAGATAGAAATGGAACAATGGTAAAGATCTGACTAACATCTGTAAATTAGATAATAGCACTCCATTAATGCTCATTTGCTGTTTTGAGGATCATACTAAATTTATAGATTAAAATGATCTTGCTTTTGTGGCACACATAAAGAAGTATTTAGACATAGAGGAACTTATTTTTCAAATTAAAATGCTTTAGAATGTGTGTAAGTATACATAGGCAGAGAGAGAGAGAGACAGAGATTATGATAAGTAGAGTAAAAATTAAAATGTGGAGAATTTATGTAAAGACTCTATGCAAATTACCTATGTTGGATTGGGGGAACTTTTTGTTCTTCTAACATTATTTCAAAAGAAAATTTAACATGTTTTAAAGGATGTGAGGTGAGCATCACAGTTCTGAGGACAGAGAGTGAATGGTGGGCACAGTTTGTCAATGTCCATGCAGCTCGAGAGGACTTCTGGAAGAACTACTGGAGTTTAAAGACCTGGTACATATATTCTCTGCATCTAGAATAGAAAGGAGGATGTTGGCCACTGAGTATTTGGCATAGATCACTCCTTTTCAGCTGGACATGAACAGACTGTGGCCCCCTCCATCTCCACATTTACTTCTTGAGCATCACAAGCATGGACTATGTCAAACTTCATGAGTTGCCCATTTTTTCTCAGTATTAGTTCCCTGAGAACTTGGTCAAGTGTATGGCCCTCTTCCTGACTATTTGTCCTTATTTTATGATATTGGTATGACCTTGAAGCTAGGGGAATGGAGGATGCCGCGTAAAGAATTCTCCCGAGGGCGACAGACACTAGCATCACTTACTAACTCCTTAACCCCATGTGCCAAAACGTAAAGTTTTCACGGAGGTCTTAGCTGAGAACATGGGAAATCTTGAGTCTTAAGATTTCATGGAGTAAGGTCAAAAGATCAACAAACAACTAAAGCAAAGGCTGTGGGAGACCAAAAGAAGCCTAGATCTGCTTACTCAGAAAACAGCCTGAAATAGAACGACTTAATTCCAAGCCAAGTATTCATCAATTCAGTTATTGATTGACCGAGGGAGTACAGCAGCAAGTCAGCAGTACTTGAGTCCTGACCCACAGCAGATAGAATAGTTTTACTCTTTACTGAAGGTCTACATTATGCCCAGTCTGAGAAAGGTAAGTATGGACAGCTGCCCCATGTAATCTTTCCAGCCATTGCTGCATGGCTGTTCTCTTTTTGTCTCTATTCTCTCTCTTATTTTTCAGTTCATTGAAAGCAATGGTCCATTTTTTTTTGTTGTTGTTGTTAAACTTATCACATTGTTTACAGTGATTGCCTCTCACAGCATCCTCTTATGCTGGCCTTTTTGGCACATCTGAGAGAGTGAGAGGCTTGGGAATATTACTAAGCTAGGCATGGTGGTTCCTAACTCTAAATCCAGCACCCAGAAAGCTGTGGTAAAGAGATTGTGAGCTCAGAGCCAGTCTGGTTACACAGTGAGACCATGTGTCATTCATATATGTGTGTGTGTGTGTGTATGTGTGTGTGTGTATGTGTGTGTGTGTATGTGTGTGGTGTGTGTGTGTATGTGTGTGTGTGTGTGTGTGTGTGTGTGTGTGTGCGTGGCATTCAAAATGGGCATTCATGGAAAGATCCACATGATGGGAAGAAGAGGATCTGGAGTTTGGCTAGTAAGTGAATAAGAACTGATCTGGAGGAAGTTGGTGACAGAGATGGGTAGACTGACAGCAAAATAGAGGTCTTGCCTTCATATGGCTCAGTCTGGCTGGTGTCACCTTCAGTGAAACAAGTGGACATGCCTCTGTGATTAGGGAGGACACCTGTCACATTCTTGAAGGAGGATTCAAGTCTCAAGTTGACTCTTGGTGTTTGGTGACTAAGTGTCCTCTCTTTAGTAGAACAAAAAGCTTTCATAATGTTGGGACTTTAGTGGTGAAGACCAAGAGAGTCAGGACAATGTGATCATCTGACTTGTGGTTCTTAGATTCTTTACAATTGAAGGGTCAGAGGAAAAGAAGGTTCAGTGAGTGGCAGTGGTCTGATGCCTGGTTATCTACGGTACTAGAGGTGCAATATGTTTCTGTTATTCTTGTTGAGACTACATGACAGAGCTAGAACTTTGAAGGCTACAGAGAGCTGGGGAGAACACAGTTGAAATAGCAGTTTCTTGCATCCTGTTTATGTTGGATAAGTATGTTGCTAATAGCATAGTATAACAACAGAGCAAGCAAACGGCCGTGAAAGTTCTGAAGTGGGCACTCAATGGCTTCTCATTTCATGATCCAGTGGAAGAGGAAAATGATGTAATAATTTAATAGGCAGCTAGCCAGCTGGTCTCCCCAATCCTGTCAAATGTGAGTCTAGGGTTGGCTTTACCGTTTTGATCAGTACAGCATTATTTAATATGTAGGGTTGACTTTCAACTCTGCTGTTTCACAAAGCATGTAACCACGAGCAAGTTATTTAATCTCTCTGATCCTTTGTATCCACATTAAATGGGATTACCTCATAGGGCTGTGATGTGGGAAAAATATGTTAACATTTGAAAATGACTTGGGATATTGCCTGACACATTATAAGCCTCATAGAATGGTTTCTTTATGATTTCTAAATCTGAATTGACTTAGAAAAGGAGTGTACCATTTTTTGCAAGATTAGGGAACACAGTTATGCTGAGAAAGTCATAGTAAAGCCATTGAATTTGTATTTAGCAGATTGTTGGTGACCTGAATGAAGGCAAAAGGCAAACTGCAATAAATTAAGGATAGAGATATGAGTGATTAGAGGCTCCTATCACATTATACATAGAAGGGAGAAGTATCATGGGGAGAAGTATACATGGGGAGAAGTATCACTGGGTAGGTGGTAAGTTAAGAGGACCCAGAGGCTCCTGCAGAGCTTCTGCTGAGATCAAAGATTGATCTTCATTTCTAGTTTCCTTTTCTATTTTTCCAACCTGCCGAATAAACAAAATTCCAGCTGAGCTACCCCAGCTCCAAGGCCAGGCCACAGCAGAGTCCAGCCATGATGTCTAAGTTCCTGGTTGTTTACAGTAGCTTAAATGCTTACAGAATAGTACAGGAAATTACAGGTCCCTTTCAGATGATTCTGCTTTTGAGGTCAGATCTACGAATGTCCTATTGGTTTATGATTTCACTAACAGCAGACTCAGAAAGATGAGAGTTCAGTGCCCACACAAAGGTAACCAAAGGGTGTAGGTGATAAGAATACAGGAGGAAGCCAGGGCAACAGCTGTGTGGTGTGAGCTTAAGATCTATGTCATTCTGCGTACATACTGTTGCCAGATGTTGAGCATGTGTTGCATGTGGGCTTTGCACAGATATCAAGTATAAATGCATCATGTAATAATTGCAAGTACATAAAAGACCAATTTTAATAGACAGTAACCAAGTCTAAGAGAGGCTAAATAACTTTCCAGAATACAATGAGGTGCTTGATCTAGAGCTGGGCATGCTGTATGGATGGCTATGCATGTGTATGAGCATATGTGTTTGTATGTGAACACACATATATGTATGTTCACACTCACCAAGGTCCTTGTGTATGGAGCAGGGACTATGTGATTGCATATGTTTATATGTGTGGAGGCCCAGAGGACAACTTCAAGTGTGATTACTCAAGCACTATCCACCTTGTTTCTTGAGGTTGCGTCTCTCACTGGTTTGGCCATCACCAGCTACTCGGGCTATACAATGAGCCCCATAGAATTACATGCTACTTTCTAATCACAGCTGTAATTGCCAGCACATGTCATTTTGCCTGGTTTTTAGGTGTGTATTCTTGGGATCAAACCCAGGGTCTCATGCTTGTAAATGAAATATGTTACCAACTGAACTATCCTCCTAACCTTGTGATTTTGTTTTCCTTCCATTTATTTTCTGTGGAAAACTTCTGCCTTCTCTATCTCAAACTCCAGTTTCCAAGATGTGGCTATTACTCAATGATAAGTTAGCCAGTGAGAGTTCTATTAGAATCAAGTAAAATATTAATTCTAGTTCTATGGATTCTGGTGATTAGAGCAAGCAGGGGATAAAGATCCTCTGTTTTAAGAAACTCTTGAGATACAACTGAGTTCTCAAAGGAAAAAAATAAGGAAAATATAAGAAAATAAAAGAAAAAATCTTCAGATAATTCAGTTGTATAGAGAGGTTGAGAAAGCCCTACAGAAAGCCACGTGAAAACAGCAATTATAGCCCTCATATGTTACTTTCCCTTCTCCATTTCAAGAAAGTAAAATGGGGAAAAGAGGAAACAGAGAAAGTTGTTCTGAAATGGGGAAGAGGAGATGAGAATGAAGTTAAAAATCCAATATATATTTCACATATCTGTTCTTTAAAAACAGACACATGTACACTCAGCAAAGGGAGACACAGGTTTAGTATGAGGTGGAAGTGGGTTTATATTCTCTCAGGGGATTGGGATAGTTGGCTCTGCTTTATGTCCCAGTGGTAAACCCTTGGACAATCAATCATTCAGTCCAAGCTGCCACTACTGTAGAGAGAAAGAGCCAGATTAGATGATTCTAAATGACCCTTTTACTACTGTCATTCTGTGACTGTGTTACTTGTTGATCCCATACTGCTTAGCAAGCAAAGAGGTCTGTGTCTCTCAGACTCTGGGGAGATTAAAAGAAAGGAGTGGGTAGAGGAGGAAAGAAAACAGACAGCTTCTACTCTGGACAGTGTGACCTGCTTGGTGTGTACAGATCAATGTCTGCAGGGTGGGAGGTGGGCAGAGCTGCAATGATGAGGGACCAGCTACGTGATATTTCTCTGGTGACAGAACTCTTCAGTGCTGAAGCAAAGTAATTGAACTTAATGTCCAAACACAAATCCAGTCCATAAATCCAGGTGCTGTCTATTGGAAATTTCAGAAGGGCTCTGCCTTCTTTAATCTTATCTCTGCCAGACAGTTACTGTGTTCTTGATGTAATTAGAGTGATAAAACCGTGTGGTACAACTGCTGGTTTCTATCATAGCATCGCTGCTGTTGACTTAAATGACAAGGTAATAATTTTATAAGAGGCCCTTTATTTTTATTTCTCCTTCCATTGTGGATGGGTGTTTTCCAAATGGAGGATCATATCTTTCTAGATAAGCTCACCAGACACCAGACACCAGACACACAAGGGCTGCTTCATTCATCGCCATTTAGTTAAGTATCCACATCTCTCAAGGGGTGGTTGAGATTGTTTTTAGTAGTTAAAAATGATAGGGCCAGCTAGGGACTTTTAGAACTTAGCACATTTCTTGCAGAGCTTAGTGATTTATGCATCTTTCCAAATTAACCCTGGAGGGAATAAAGCTGTCCTTTTCACCCATGTATTCTATGAGAAAGATTAAGTTTGTGTATAGTCTGTGCCCATGAAGGCACTATCCAAATGGATATGTCCAAAGATAAACATTCTTGACCTTTTTTGTAGGGGAGGGTCAGACAAGAATAATCTAGAAAATAGTGTTAGACAGGAGGAATGGACATTGAAGACCTAAAATAAGTTTAGTTTGAAACCAAAAAGCCATTTGGAGTCCAAGGAAAAACTCAAACCATCTTTGGAAATACGAAGAGCCCAAGGCTCATGTCTGGCTCTAATTTGCACTTCTCTGGGAAGGCACTTTGGTGGGATCCCACATTCCAGCCAGATAGTCACAGTCTCACAGTGACAAAGCCCCAGAGCTGACACTTCAGCACTGGAGATTCCAACACTTTCTTGTCAAAAATAAAATTCAGCACAAATATTCAGTACTTAATGATTTGCAGATATGGCTGAGCAAGGTTCTTCAAAAACTGGGTGGCTGTTGTGTGTTCCCATGAAGAACTTCCCCCAGCATCTTCTAAATGTAGTGACTGGTGTGACAGGGTGGAGTAATGTGACTTAGAGACAAGAGCAGCAACAGTCTTCCTTTATTTCAACCCTGGATGATTTTTGAGTTTCATTCCATATGGCTGGCTTGTTGCTCTTCCATGAGAGAGCTGGCAAGAAGGAACCTTTAATGTGCCAGACATGTATAAAAATGTACAAAATGTGTAGAGGACCAGAGACAACTGGTAATTCAAGTTGGAGGACTCAAAAGTCATGTTCCTACACTAAACACCCTGGTTACCTATAGCTGCTCTTTGAGGGTCTTTTTATATGTATTGATGAAGAAGACTTTTTGAACAGAGAGCAGAGAGTTGCAGGACTCCTTTCCTCAGGAATAAAAGTGGCGCTGCTCCCCGGAAGATACCATATCCTGAGACATCCCAGAAGATCCACTACACTCAGAGCATTTGATAAGAACCCTCCCGCAGTCCCAGAGTTGTTGCTGGGAGCCCAGTGGATTCAGGGATGCATTACCACCCAAACCCCTGCCCACCGAATACCACTTCCCTTACTGTACAGCTCTTTCTGCTGGGATAGTGTCTTAGTCAGGGTTTCTATTCCTGCACAAACATCATGACCAAGAAGCAAGTTGGGGAGGAAAGGGTTTATTGAGCTTACACTTCCACACAGCTGTTCATCACCAAAGGAAGTCAGGACTGGAACTCAAGCAGGTCAGAAGCAGGAGCTGATGCAGAGGCCATGGAGGGATGTTCCTTACTGGCTTACTTCCCCTGGCTTGCTTAGCCTGCTCTCTTATAGAACCCAAGAATACCAGCCCAGAGACGGTACCACCCACAAGGGGCCCTCCCCCAGTTGATGACTAATTGAGAAAATGCCCCACAGCTGGATCTCATGGAGGCACTTCCCCAGCTGAAGCTCCTTTTCCTATGATAACTCCAGCCTGTGTCAAGTTGATACACAAAATTAGCCAGTACAGACAGACTGCTAGCTAGTCTGCTGCTCTGAAGATAACCACAATCCAAGGCATCCCAGGAGATCTACTGAACACAGGGCAACTGAGCAACTCATCGCCAGCTTGCCTGCTCCCCTGAAGACAACACAGCTTAAAGGCATCTCAGGAGTTCTCTGTACACAGGGTAACTGGGCAACCAAAAAAAGTCTGAAGACCTCTGGGGGCTCTGTGGCATGCAGGGCAACTGACCCAACAGACTCAAAGTCTCCTTGGATTTCTGCTGCACACAGCGAAACAGAAACCCCAGTCTGTAGGACCCCCTGGAGAATAGCTTCACACAGGCAACAGCTTGACTGCTTCTCTGAAGACCCAACAGTCTGAAGGCCTCCCAGGAGATCTACTTCAGCCAGGGAAACAGATCAACAGCTTCTATGCCCCTCTGAAGACCTCCCAGTGGGAAGGCACCACAGGAGGTCTGCTAGGGCCACAAGCCTACCAGGAGACCTGAAGGAACCCTCTTTTGAGGCAGACTCCAGACAGAGTCATCCAGACCAGTAAACACCAGGGATAACCAGATGGCAATAGACAAGTGTAAGACCATAACCAACAGAAGCCAATATATGTGGGCATCATTAAAACCCAGTTCTTTCACCACAGCAAGCCCTGAATACACCAACACACCTGAAAATCAAGAAGCTGATCTAAAATTCTATCTCATGAAGATAATGGAGTCCTTTAAGGATATAAATAATCCACTGAAAGACATACAGGAAAATACAAGTAAATATGGTGAAGCCCTTAAAAAGGAAACAAAAAATGCCTTAAAGAAACACAGGAAAACACAATTGAAGAGGTGAAGGAATTGCACAAAGTACTACAAGACCTAAAAGTGGAAGCAAAAACAATAAAAAATACACAGATGTAGGCAAACCTGGAAATGGAAAACATAGGAAAGAGGTTAGGAATTGCAGACATCCTATCCAATCTCCCCTCCCCCTGCTAACCAACTCACCCACTCCTGTTTCCCTGTCCTGGCATTCTCCTATACTGGGGCATCAAGCCTTCTCAGGACTAAAGGCCTTTCCTCCCTTTGATGTCCAACAAGGCCATCCCTGCTACATGTGCAGCTGGAGCCATGGGTCCCTTCATGTGTACTCTTTGGTTGGCAGTTTAGTCCCTGGAAGCTCGGGAGTACTGGTTGGTTCATATTTTTTTCCTACTACAGAAAAATATCTAATAAAAAGCACATCATTTTTACAGTATCATGTACCTTTGTCACATGTATGCAAAATGTTTCAATTTTTAAAAAAAGGAATTACAGATGTAACTATCACCAAGAGAATATAAGTGATAAGTGAATAGAAGTGATTGAGACAAATGTCAAAGAAAATTCAAAACACAAAAATCTCCTAACCCAAAACATCCAGGAAAATCAGGACACAATGTAAAGACCAAATCTAAGAATAATTAGAATAGAGGACAATGAAGATTCCCAACTCAAAGAATCTGAAAACATCTTCAACAAAACCATTGAAGAAAACTTCTCCAACCTAAAGAATGAGATGGCCATAAACATACAAGAAGCCTATAGAACACCAAATAAATGGGACCAGAAAAGAAAGACCTTTTGTCACATAATAATCAAAACACTAAATGCATAGACCAAAGAATGAATATTAAAAGCTGCAAGGGAAAAGGGCCAAGTAACTTACAAAGGTAGACCTATCAGAATTACATCAGACTTCTCAACAGGGATGATGAAAGTCAAAAGAGCCTGTTCAGAGTTCATGCCGATCCTAAGAGAACACAAATGCCCACCCAGGTTACTAAACCCAGCAAAGCTCTCAATCAATATAGATGGACAAACCAAAATATCCCAGAACAAAAGTCAATTCAAACAGTATCTATCTAATAATCCAGCCCTACAGAGGAGACTAGAAGGAAAACCCCCAACACAAGGAAGGTAGCTACACCAAAGAAAAGACAAGATTTTAAGCATCTCACAACAAAGTCAAAAGGAGAGAACCACAAGCACATAAAGCCACCTACAAGAACAAATATAACAGGAACCAACAGTCATTTGTCTTTAACATCTCTCAATATTAATGGACTCAACCCACCTACAAAAAAGACGTAAACTAACAGAATGAATATGCAAACAAGATTCAGCATTTTGCTTCATACAAGAAACAGACTTCAATAAAAATGACAGACACTATCTAAGAGTAAAGGGATGAAAAATGGTCTTCAAGCAAGTGGTCCTAAGAAACAAGCTGAAGTTGTCATCCTATTATCCAATAAAATAGATTTTTCAATTAAAAGTTATCAAGTGTAATGAGGAAAGACACATCATATTCATCACAGGGAAAATACATGAAGAAAAATTCTCAGTTCTGAACATCTATGCCCCAAATGCAAGGGCACTCACATTCATAAAAGAAACTACTAAAGCTCAAAACATACATTGAACCCACACATAATAATAGTGGGAGACTTCAATACCTCACTCTAACCAATGGACAGACTAAAGAAACATAAACAGAAAAACAGTGAAAATAATAGAGGTTATGGATTTAATAGGTATCTACAGAACATTTCACCCTCAAAGAAAAGAATATGCCTTCTCAGCACCTCATGGTATCCTCTCCAAAATTGACCATTTAATCAGTCACAAAAACAACCTTCAATCATTAGAAATAATCCCATGCATAATATCAGATCACCATGGCCTAAGGCTGGTCTTCAATAACAGCAAAAACAACAGAAAGATCATTTACAGGTGGAAACTGAACAACTCACTACTAAATGATAACTTGGTCAGGAAAAAATAAAGAAAGAAATTAAAGACTTCCTGGAATTTAATGAAAATGTTGACACATCATACTGAAACTTATGGGAAACAGTGAAAGCAGTGCTAAGAGGAAAATTCATAGCACTAAGTACCCTGGTAAAGAAACTGGAGAGATCTTACACTAGCAACTTAACAGCATACCTGAGAGCTCTAGAACAAAAATAAGCAAACTTACCCATGAGGAGTAGAAGGCAGGAAATAATTAAACTCAGGGCTAAAATCAACTAAATAAAAATAAAAAGAACAATACAAAGAATCAACAAAAAGAGCTGGTTCTTTGAGAGAATCAACAAGATAGATAAACCTCTAGCCAAACTCATGGGCCCCAAGGCAGTATCCAAATTAACAAAATCCGAAATGAAAAGGGAGACACCTATTCCACACAAGACCCATCCAGGCCAATCTTGCTTATGAATTTCTCTGAAAAAATATCAATTAAATTCTTACAAACTGAATACAAGAACATATCAAAGCCATCATTCACCATGGTCAAGTAGGCTTCATCCCAGGGATGCAAGGTTGGTTCAATATATGAAAATCCATTAACATAATCTACTGTATAAACAATCTGAAAAAAACACATGATCATCTCCTTAGATATAAAAATAGCATTGACAAAATGCAACACCCGAAGCCTCCATATTGCTACCAGGACACAGCTAGAGAGGCCCAGGTAGACAGACTTCAGCTGGGGCTACCATCGCACAGGTGGATCCGCCAGGCTCTCGCCACCAGGCAGGCCCAGCTCCGAGGCTCTGCAGGACTTCTCCACGCCCTCTGGCCTTGCACCAAGGCAGCTGGTGGCAGCCAGCTCATGGTCCCTTGCAGCAGCGGTCGCGGTAAGCCTCCATATTGCTACCAGGACACAGCTAGAGAGGCCCAGGTAGACAGACTCCCGCCAGGGCTACCAACGCGCAGGTGGATACACCAGGCTCTCGCCACCAGGCAGGCCCAGTGCCGAGGCTCTGCAGGACTTCTCCACGCCCTCCATCCTTGCACCAAGGCAGCTGGGAGCAGCCTGCCAGAGGCCCCTGGGTAGGCCTCCATATTGCTACCAGGACACGGCTGGAGAGGCCCAGGTAGACAAATTCAATCAGGGGCTGCCATCACTCGGGAGGATCCTCCAAGCTCACCCCACTAACCAGGGCAAGGGCGGCAGCTGGAGAAACATCTCCACGCCCTCCAGCCTTGCACCAACTCGGTTGGGAGCTGCCCTCCCTGAGGTCCCCTCAGCACTTGCAGAGGCAGTCTCTATCTTGTAGCATAGTCACCAGTAGAGAAAGAACAGGTGAGCCCAGCCTCGCGGGAGGTTCAAACACCAGCCAGTGACAACAAGGCCAACTAACACCAGAAATAACCTGATGGCAAAAGGAAAATGAAGGAACGTTACTAACAGAAATCAAGGCAGCATGACAGCATCTGAACCCAGTTCGCCTACAACAGGAAACCCCGGATACCCCAATACACCAGAAAAACAAGACATGGATCTAAAATCACTGGTCAGGATGCTGGTAGCAGAATACATAGATAAATCTCTTAAAGAAATAGAGGAGAAAATGGATCAAAAGTTAGAAGCCTTTAAAAGGCAAACACAAAAATCACTTAAAGAAATTCAGGAGAATATGGATCAAAAAGCAGAAGCCAATAAGGAGGAAAGACAAAAATCACTTAAAGAAATACAGAAGAACATGGGTCAACAAGTAGAAGCTATGAAAGAGGAAACACAAAAATCTCTTAAAGAAATACATGAAAACAGAATCAAGCAAGCGAAAGATCTGAGCATATCCATCCAGGTTCTAAAAACAGAAGTAGAAACAACTAAGAAATCGCAGAGGGAGACAACATTGGGGAAAGAAAACCTTGGGAAGAAATCAGGGGCCATAGGTGCAAATATCAACAATAGAATACAAGAGATAGAAGACAGAATCTCAGAAGCCAAAGATACCATAGGAACTATTCATTCAACAGTCAAAGAAAATACTAAATGCAAAAAGGTTGTAACCCAAAACATCCAGGAAATCCAGGACACAATGAGAAGACCAAACCTAAGGATTATAGGTATAGACGAGAGTGAAGATTTACAAGTTAAAGGGCCAGCAAATATCTTCTACAAAATTATGGAAGAAAACTTCCCCAACCTAAAGAGAGAGATGCCCATGAATATACAAGAAGCCTATAGAACTCCAAACAGACTGGACCAGAACAGAAATACATCCCGTCACATAATAATCAAAATTCCAAATGTACTAAACAAAGAAAGGATATTAAAGGCAGCAAGAGAAAAAGGCCAAGTAACATATAAAGGAAGATCTATCAGAATAACAACAGACTTCTCACCTGAAACCATGAAAGCTAGAAGATCCTGGGCACATATCATGCAAACTCTTAGAGAACACAAATTTCAGCCAAAACTACTGTACCAGCAAAACTCTCAATCGCCATAGATGGAGACATCAAGGTATTCCATGACAAAACCAAATTTGCACGTTGTCTTTCCACAAATCCAGCCCTACAAAGGATAGTAGGGGAAAAACACCAAGACAAGGAAGGAAACTACACCTGGGAAGAAGCAAGATAGAAACCTCCTCTCATCAAACCCAAAAGAAGATAACCTCCCAAATATAAAAAAAAAAAAAATTCAAAAATGTCGGGAGGTAATAATTACTATTCCTTAATATCTCTTAACATCAATGGACTCAATTCCCTAATAAAAAGACATAGATAGCAGCCTTGTTTATAATAGCCAGAAATTGGAAGGAGCCCAAATATCCCTCAAAGGAGGGATGGATACAGAAAATGTGGTATATTTATACAATGGAATACTACTCAGCAATAAAAAATAATGAATTCATGCAATTTGTAGGTAAATGGTTAGACCTGGAAAATATCATCCTGAGTGAATTAACCCAATCACAAAAGAATGCACATGAAATGCAATCACTGATAAGTGGATATTAATGAGCCCAGAAGCACTAAATACTCAAGACACAAATAGCAAGTCAAATGATTCCCAAGAAGAAGAAAGGAGAGGACCCTGGGCCTGCAAAGATTGCATCCAGTTTAGTAAAGAAACCGAGGGGGGAGGAGGAATGATTGGGGAACAGTTGGGGGGGGGAGAGGAACTATGGGAACTATGGTGGGTGGGAACTGGGAAAGGGGAAAGCCTTTGGAATGTAAACATAGAATATAGAAAAAAAAACAGACTGGATATGGAAACAGGACCCTACATTTTCCTCCATACAGGAAACACATCTCAGTGTTAAAGACAAACACTGCCTTAGAGTAAAAGGCTTGAAGACAATTTTACAAGCAAATGGCCTCAGGAAAAAAGCTGGAGTAGCCATTCTAATATCAGATAAAATTGACTTCCAACCTAAAGTCATCAAAAGAGACTCAGAAGGTCACTTCTTGCTGGTCAAAGAGAAAATCCACCAAGAAGAGCTCTCAATACTGAACATCTATGCTCCAAATGCAAGGGCACCCTCCTTTGTAAAAGAAACCTTACTAAAGCTTAAAGCACACATTACACCTAACACAATAATTGTGGGTGACTTCAACACTCCACTCTCCTCAATGGACTGATCAGGAAAGCAGAAACTAAACAGGGACACAGTGAAACTAATTGAAACTTTGGACCAATTGGATTTAACAGATATATATATATATATATATATATATATATATATATATATATATAGAGAGAGAGAGAGAGAGAGAGAGAGAGAGAGAGAGAACATTTCATCCTAAAGCTAAAGAATATACCTTTTTCTCAGCACCGCATGGTACCTTCTCCAAAATTGATCATATAATTGGTCACAAGACAGATGTCAACAAATACAAGAAGATCAAGCTAATCCCATGCCTCCTATCAGATCACCATGGACTGAGTGGTTTTCAATAGTAAAACAAACAAACAAACAAACAAAAAAACAGAAAGCCCACATACACATGGAAACTGAACAATACTCTACTCATTGACACCTTGGTCAAGGAAGAAATAAAAAAAGAAATCAAAGACTTTTTAGAATTCAATGAAAATGAAGGTACAACCTACCCAAATCTATGGGACACAATGAAAGCAGTGCTAAGAGGAAAACTCATAGCTCTAAGTGCATCCAAAAAGAAACTGGAGAGAGCATACACTAGCAGCTTAATGGCACACCTTAAAGCCCTGGAAGAAAAAGAAGTTAATTCACCCAGGAGGAGTAGAAGACAGGAAATCATCAAACTCAGGGCTGAAATCAATCAAGTAGAAACAAAGAGAACCATACAAAGAATCAACAAAACCAGGAGCTGGTTCTTTGAGAAAATCAACACGATAGCTAAACTGTTAGCCAGACTAACCAAAGGACACAGAGACAGTATCCAAATTAACAAAATTAGAAATGAAAAGGGGAGCATAACAACAGAAACTGAGGAAATTCAAAAGATCATCAGATCCTACTACAAAGGTCTATACTCAAAACAACTGGAGAATCTGGAGGAAATGAAAAATTTCCTAGACAGATACAAATTACCAAAATTTAATCAGGATCAGATAGATCATCTAAATGGTCCCATAACTTCTAAAGAAATAGAAGTGGTCATTGACAGTCTCCCAACCAAAAAAAGCACAGGACCTGATAGTTTTAGTGTAGAATTCTATCAGACCTTCAAGGACACTTAATACTAATACTCTTCAAACTATTCCATAAAATAGAAACAGAAGGAACATTACCCAACTCGTTCTATGAAGCCACAATTTCACTGATACCAAAACCACACAAAGATCCAACAAAAAAGAAAACCTTAGACCAATTTCCCTTATGACTATCGATGCAAAAATACTCAGTAAAATTCTTGCCAACCAAATCCAAGAATGCTTTAAAATTATCATTCACCATGATCAAGTAGGCTTCAACCCAGGGATGCAGGGATGGTTAAATATACGGAAATCCATCAATGCAATCCACTACATAAACAAACTCAAAGAAACATAACTCAAATGTGTTTGTATATAAACAAACTCAAAGAAAAAATAACATGATCATTTCATTAGATGCTGAAAAAGCATTTGACACAGTTCAGCATCTTTTCATGTTAAAGGTCTTGGAAAGAACAGGAATTCAAGGCCCATACCTAAACATAATAAAAGTAATATACAGCAAACTAGTAGCCAACATCAAACTAAATGGAGAAAAACGTGAAGCAGTCCCACTAAAATCAGAGACTAGACAAGGCTGCCCTCTCTATATATATATTTATTCAATATAGTACTTGAAGTTCTAGCTAGAGCAATTAGACAACATAAGGAGATCAAAGGAATTCAAATTGGAAAGGAAGAAGTCAAACCATCACTATTTGTAGATGATATGATAGTATACTTAAGTGATCCAAAAAACTCCACCAGAGCACTCCTACAGCTGATAAACAACTTCAAAGTGACTAGTTATAAAATCAACTCAAGCAATTCAGTAGCCTTCCTATACTCAAAAAATAAGTAGGCTGAGAAAAAATTAGGGAAATGACACCCTTCACAATAGTGACAAACAATATAAAGTATCTTGGTGTTACTCTAACCAAACAAGTTAAAGATGTATATGACAGGAACATCAGGTCTTGTCATAGGATAGCTAATGAACCCACACACCTATGGTCACTTGATCTTCAACAAAGGAGCCAAAACCATCCAGTGGAAAAAAAGATAGCCTTTTCAACAAATGGTGCTGGTTCAATTAGAGGTCATGCAGAAGACTGCAAATCGGTCCATTCTTATCTCCTTTTAATAAGCTCAACTCCAAGTGGATCAAGAACCTCCACATAAAACCAGACACACTGAAACTAATAGAAAAGAAACTGGGGAAGACTCTTGAGGACCTGGGCACAGGGGAAACATTCCAGAACAGAACACCAATAGCTTATGCTCTAAGATCAAGAAGTGACAAATGGAACCTCATAAAAGTACAAAGTTTCTATAAGGCAAAGGACACTGTCAATCGGACAAAACAGCAACCAACAAATTGGGAAAAGATCTTTACCAACCCCACTTCCGACAGAGGGCTTATATTCAAGATATACAAAGAACTCAAGAGGACAGACTCCAGAGAGCCAAATAACCCCATTAAAAATGGGGTACAGAACTGAACAAAGAATTTTCACCTGAGGAATATCAAATGGCTGAGAAGCACCTAGAGAAATGTCAACATCCTTAGCCATCAGGGAAATGTAAATCAAAACAACACTGGGGCTGGGCGTGGTGGTGCACACCTGTAATCCCAGCACTTGGGAGGCAGAGGCAGGTGGATTTCTGAGTTCGAGGCCAGTCTGGTCTACAGAGTGAGTTCCAGGACACCCAGGACTACACAGAGAAACCCTGTCTTTGAAAAAAAAAAAAACACAACCCTGAGATTTCACCTCACACCAGTCAGAATGACTGAGATCAAAAACTCAGGAGAAAACAGGTGCTAGCAAGGATGTGGAGAAAGAGGAATACTCCTCCACTGCTGGTGGGGTTGCAAGCTGGTACAACCAGTCTGGAAATCAGTCTGGCAGTTCCTCAGAAAACTGGGCATGATACTACCAGAGGACCCTGCTATACCACTCCTGGGCATATACCTAGAGGATTCCCCAGCATGTAATAAGGATACATGCTCCACTATGTTCATCACGACCCTATTTATAATAGCCAGAAGCTGGAAGGAACCCAGATGTCCCTCAATGGAGGAATGGATACCGAAAATGTGGTATATATACACAATGGAGTACTATTCAGCCATTAAAAACAATGAATTCATGAAATTCTTAGACAAATGGATGGAACTGGAGATTGTCATCCTAAGCGAGGTAACCCAATCACAAAAGAACACTCATTGTGTGCACTCACTGATAAGTGAATATTAGCTTAGAAGCTTGGAATACCCAATACACAGTTCCCATATCAAATAAAACCCGAGAAGAAGGAAGGAGAGGCCCCTGGTCTTGGAAAGGATCTGTGTAGCAGTGTAGAATACCAGGACAGGGAAGTGGGAAGGGGTAGATTGGAGAACAGGGGGAGGGAAGAGGGCTTATGGGACTTTGGGGGAGGGAGGATGCAGGAAAGGGGAAATCATTTGGAATGTAAATAAAGAATATATTGAATAATAAAAAACCTGTTGATTGGAATGAGGATATATGACATATAAAACCAATAATTAAATAAATCATGTTATAGCACACATATAATATACAAAGTTACAATTAATGAGTGGACAATATCCACTTATTTTCAAGTAATAGGTTGTGTTTAAAAAAAAAAGACAAATCAGCAACCTACAGATTGGGAAAAAATCTTCACTAACCCCACATTCTATTGGGGTTAATATCCAAAATATACAAAGCACTCAAGAAGCTAATCACCCTAAAACCAAACAACCCAATAAAAATATAGGGTATAGAACTAAACAGAGAATTCAAAGATATTAAACAGAGGAATCTGAAATGGGTGAGAAGCAACTAAAGAAATATTTAAAGTCCTTAGTGATTAGAGAAGTGCAAGTCAAAATGACCCTGAGATTCCACCTTAAACGAACCAGAATGGCTACGATCAAAACCTCAGGTGACAACACATGTTGTCAAGGATGTGGAGAAAGAGGAACACTTATCTATTGCTGGTGGGAATACAAACTGGTACACCCACTCTGGAAATCACTCTGGAAGTTCCTCAGAAAATTGGAAACAGATCTACCTAAAGACCCAGCAATACTATTCTTCAGAATATAACCCCCCAAAAATGCCCCACCATGCCACAGGGGCATGTGCCCCACTGTAGAGAGATTTATTGTGGTGCCATACCACCTGGCAGGAACGTGACATTGACCAAAGTGAAGTTCTTCTCCCAGCCTTTGAGCAGGAATACCTGTGTTAGCCATAATCCCCTGCACCTAGTGTGGAGCACTCAGACCAAGGTAAAGCCCATTGTTCTTCAAGGACCTGCAGTTTCCTAAAAGGCACCAGTCACCTTCTGAGTTTCTAGCCTTTGGTGTAAGGGTTTGCCACCCCCCTATATATTTGGAGACCTCTATCAAACTTTGAGCCTTGATCAGAAAACTTGTCTTGGTTCCTCATTTCTCTCTCAAACCTGTTCTATCCCCAGCTTTCCTTCCAGGTAACCTTTCAATTTAACCGTTGGCAGTTACATACCACTATGTCCATAGTGGCCTTATTTGTGCTAGCCAGAAGCTGGGAGCAACCCAGATGTCACATGACAGAAGGATGGATACAGAAAATGTGGTTTATTTACACAATGGAGTACTACTCAGCTATTAAAGAATATCCTGAGTTTTGCAGGCAAATGGATGGAACTAGAAAATATCATCCTGAGTAAAGTAACTCAGACACAAAATGACATGTACTCACTAATAAGTGGATATTAACCAAAGGAACAAAAAAGAGCACAGAATACTCAAGATACAATCAACAGAACTCAAAAAGGTCAACAAGCTGAAGGGCCCAAGTGAGGATGCCTCAGTGTCATTTGGGAAGCAGAAGAAAGCAACCACAAGGGAGGAGAAAACCTGGGAGGGGAATAGGGGGGCAACATAATCTGGTATTGGGTGGGGGGAAAGGACCGCTGTCCTGAGGGCCAGCAGAATGAATGGAAACAGGCAAGCTCAGGAGGTAGGAGGTTGGGGTGACCCTCCAGAATGTACCTGGGAGATGAGGTACTCTCAGGACTCAAAGGGAGGGACCCTAGATGAAATGCTCTACAGTGGGGAGAGGGAACTTGTAGAGCCCACCTCCAGCAGAAAGACAGGGCATCAAGTGAAGGATGGGGTTGCCATCCTACAGTCAAAATTTGAACCCAGAATTATTTCTGTCTGAAAGAACTAGAGAGAGGGAAATGAAGGAGAGCCTGAGGAAAAGGAGTTCCAGCCATAGGCCCAAAGTGGGATTCAGCCCCAAGGACTGACACCATTACAGAGGCTATGCAGTGCTCACAATGAGGGACCTATCATCATTGCCCTCTGAAAAAGCCAAGAAGCAGCTGAAAGAGTCAGATGCAGATATTTGCACCCAAACAATGGACAGAAGCTGCTGACCCCTGTAGGTGAATTAAGGAAAAGCTGGAAGGAGCTTAGGAAGGCAGCCCTGGAGGAGGACTAGCAGTCTCAATTAACCTGGACACACCATCCCTCCACCCCCCCCCCGAGATCTCTCAGATGTTGGATCACCAACCAGGCATCATACACCAGGTGATATGAGGCCCCCAACACATATTCAGCAGAGAACTTCTGAATCTGGGTTCATATATACCTAACCCTCAAGAGACTGAAAGCCCCAGGGAGTTTAGAGGTCTGGTGGGAGTGGGGTGGGGGATGGAGACATCCTAGTGGAGAGATGGCAGCAGGAGGAGGAAGAGGATTGGGATATGGAAAGTCAGAGGGTGGACCAGGAGAGAATAAAATCTAGAATGTATTCCTAAATATAACTTGTTGAGTCCATATAATGTTACTTGTATGTGTATTTTCAGGGCTGACACTTTGGCAGTGGACAACCAATTGGCAAGCTTAACAACTAATTAAAAGGAATAGAAGTCATGTATTTAAAGGAGAGCGTGGAGGCTCTATGGAAGGGATTACAGGGAGGAAATTGAGAAATGTAATTAAACCATTATCTCAAAAATACACAAAAAAGTTGTTTTTTGTCATGGCAAATGAGGGGGAGGGAATAGGGCATGTGGGACCTTAGGGGGGTGGGGAAACAAAAAAAGGGAAATGAAATGTAAATATAGAATATATCCAATAAAAAAAAGGAAAAAAAATGAACAAAGTTCTAGCACTTAGAGTCATGCAAATGTCAGACACAAGCTCATGTTTCTAATTTCTGTGGAGATAGTAAGAGCCCAAAGCCTGGAGGCCAGCAGGTAGCCTACTAGAGGGTTTCAAGATGCAGTGTGAGATGCTTCTCAAACAAACAAACAAACAAACAAAACCCAGAAAAATCCAGGAAGGCCAGATTTTGAGGAAGAACAGCTGATGTTGACATTTTCCTTCTACACACAGTGCACACATGGTCATACATACCTGTAGACCACAAAGCATGCTCATACTCACACGTGAACACACACACACACACACACACACACACACACACACACAGAGAGAGAGAGAGACAGAGAGACAGAGAGAGACAGAGAGACAGAGAGACAGAGAGACAGAGAGAGACAGAAAGAGAGAGACAGAGAGAGACAGAGAGAGACAGAGAGAGAGAGGTGAGGAGAGAATTTTACATATATTGCTGACTAAAATATAGCAAGTGAAGAAAGGAGATTTTTATTTTTAATGCTGCAGAGTATCTTTACTTAAAACTTAAAACATTTTTATGTTGAAACCTTGGAATGAACTGATGAGCCTCAGAGATAAATCTAGGAGGATTTTTGCTATTATTTTTCCATGTATGCTAAGACTTTTATAAAAAAAGATAACATGAATAAACAGGAGTAGGAAAAAAGTAATATTGCATTATTTGCAGATATGTGAATACTATATAAACATAAGAATCTAGTGAAAGTTATGATGGATATAAAACTAAAGCCATAGAACCAGTAGATAATAAGATGGTTCTTCACCAAGTGGATAATTCATATCAGAATAACTATGCAAACTATAAAGTAATAAAGAATAAATATAATAAAATGCAAGCAAAGATATACAAAAATATAAACTTTTATTAAAGGGCATTAAAAACTCACATAACCTCAGAGGTATACTATGGTCATGAATAGGATAACACAAGTTCATCGATGTGAATTCTTCAGATACAATTTGTGAATTCTGCTAAATCCTAAACCAAACTCACATGAGAGTGTTCATAGAAAAAATTAAATTGATTTAAAGTTCATTTTGAACTATGTTAAGTTTAACTTTTGTAAAGCCAATTTTGAAGTATAAAAAGCAGTAGCAATTTTCAGGGGATACTTAGAAAGCCATAATAAAATTTCCAAGTGAATTGTAGGGTCAGAATTGTCTAAAGTGAGCAACAGTAAAGCATACCTCAAAAGAAGATTCTGTGAGGATGGAAATATTCAACCTTATGCTCTTAACATGAGAATGACCGGCCATGTGTGGCTTCTGAGCACTTGGAAGGACACTTTGATGATAATTACTCACCTTTACTTAATTTAGGTCAGTGTTTTACCACGGAGCTACCTCTCCAGCTTAACTTTAAATATGATTCAAGGCTGCCATATTTGGCAATGCAGATATGTCATAGTGGTCAGATATACCGACAAAGTAAATATAATATCACAGTATTATAGTTAAGTGTTATGACAATCCTTAGGGGATTATATGTTACTTGACCTTTTTCTCTTATTGCTTTTAATATTCTTTCTCTTTTTGTGCATTTGGCGTTTTGATTATTATGTGATGGGAGGAATTTCTTTTCTGGTCTGATCTATTTGGAGCTCTGTAGGCTTCTTGTATGTTCATGGGCTGTTCCTTGTTTTCTGTGTCCTGATGGCTCTGTGCAGGTGTCTCTTGGGCCAGGAATTTGAACAGAAGTGATTGTCTTACCTGTGAGCACAGGTGTTTCAGCTCTTCTAATAGACCAGACCTTTCCTGGCAGTATTTGGGTATGGAGAGCTGTGGCACAGGGTCAGTTCAGGATGCAGATGGAAATTGGAAGGATCCTGTTCCAGATTGCTCTGAGGTTCCTGTGTCCTGAAGTGGGGCCCTCTGAGCAGGCGTGGTGGTCTTACCTGTGCTCACAGGTATGTCAGCACTCCCGAGAGACCAGCTCACTCCTGGCATTATTTGGATATAGAGTGGTATGGCACAGGATTCAGAGATCTAAATATTAAGTTTGATACAACTTTTTTTTTGGGGGAGGGGAAATATGAGAGAAGATGGGTGTTATTGTCTTATACCAAAGTTTCTTATGTAACATCCTCCCAAATAAAGATACAAATCTTAAGCAAATTTACCAGAAAATTAAGTAATATTAAAATTTGGAACTTCTGCACAACAAAAATATTGAAATGAATGCAACATAACAGGATACATTTTTCATATATTTAACTGAAGAAAGGATAATTGTCCAGAGTATAAAAAATATAAACCAGTGGGGCATAGCAAACAACTCAGTGGTGAATTTGGAAAAGAAATGAATGAGCCATGTTTTCCATAAAAGAAAACCAAAATAAGCAGTATAATATAAGAAAGAATCTTGACTTCGATAGTAATAAGGAAATGGAAACCAGGCCAGCACCACTATCATTTTCATGTTTAGTAGAGTTTGCTGGATGTTTATCAATCTTGTTCATCTACCTTAATAACTTTTCTAGGATGAGGGAATTACCCAACTCTTCAGTATATACCTAAACTTTCTCTAAGAACCATATGAGACCAGGGAGACAGCTGTATAGGAAAAGCACTTGTTACACAATCATGAAGATCCATGTTCAAATCTCCAGAACATGTATAAAGACAGGTGTAGTCATAAGCATCTGTAATCTCAAGACTCAGAAGAAGATGGGCAGTACAGATACGAGAATCCTCAGAAATTTATAGTCTAGCTACCGTGTCATACATAGTGGTGACCATCAAAAAAGACCCCAATATTAAACAAAGTAGAAGGTGAGAGACAACATTTAAGGTTGTCCTCTGACCTCCACAAAAGGATCATAGCATATACACACATTCAAATATATACATAAACACGCACACATGATACACATGAAGATGAAGATAAAAATAAGAACAATAAGTACTCCCCAAATATCAGATTATTTCTGCCTTAGGTTCCCTTAAAGCTATACCCAGGACTCATCAGATCCTACTCAATGTAATTTTTTCCAAAGGTACCAATGGTGGTGAGAACACAGAGTGCTTCATCTACAGTGGCAAGACTATGATGATGCAGGTAGTATAAGGACTGTTAATTGGTATAGACACAGTCATTAGTACATGGAGTTGATTGTATGTGGTAATGATATTCTCAGAGGACTGGATTTTAGATGCTTTATTTAGCTAACCAACACTTAATCTAGACTCTCAGTTCTCATGGCAGATGGTTCTGTGTGATACCCAGAAATGATATTAGTTGTCTTCTTGGATTGTTCTCCATCTCATCTTTTGAGACAGTTTCTCTCACCAAAACTGGTGCTTTAGAATTGGCTAGAACTGCTATCATACAAGCTCTGGGGATCTATGTATCTCTCCTTTCTCCTTAACCAGTCTGTGGATGCAGTTGTGCATGAGTTCACCTGACTCATATGAGTGCTGGAAATCTGAACTTAGGTTCTTATGCTCGTGTAGCAGGAGTTTTAATTACCAAACCATTCTTCCAGCCCTAGGAATGCTTTTCTTCACTATAGTGTCTAATAATCCTGAATGTTGCCAAGAATGTAAGAAAATGGCGTCTGTTTGGAGGTAGAAATAGGAAAGTGTTAAGACACTTCAAAAGAGCCTTCTAATATATGTGAAGAGGGTAAGTCTTGTATTCAAAGACATACTGGAACATACTGGACCATACTGGAACATACTGGACCATACTAGAATATACTGAGACACACTGGAAAGAAATCATCACTCAACTATACAGGCAGCTGTGTATCAGGATATCCACTGTGGTGGTATCCCCCTGGCTCTGGCATTCCCAAACTACTGGAGTCTCAAATTATGCATCTTCAACAAAGGCCTCTCCTGGTATCTCACAGTACCAAGACTCAGTTGCTCTCTATGACTTCTTCAATCTTGTGGTGCACATCCTATAAAAATCAGTATCTCATGCCCTAGCGTAAGGGAAAGCCAGCATGGGAAGATGGGAGAAGGTGGGTGGGGAAGCACTCTCATAGAGCCAGGGGGAGGGAGGATAGAATAGGCAGTTTCCTAAGGGGAGACCTGGAAAGGGGAAAATAATTGAAATGTAAATAAACTATCCAATTTTAAAAAATACAAAAAAAAATTAGCAATGACTGCTCTTTCAGAATCCTGAGTTCAATTCCCAGCAACCACATGTTGGCTCTGAACCATCTGTAATAGTATCTGATGTCCTCCTCTGATGTGCCTGAAGACAGTAACAATGTGCTCATATACACAAAACAAATAAATCTTTAAAAAAAGTCTAGTATCACGTAGGAGACTCTTTCACATTACCATGATTGATGGTCAGCTTTAGGATGTATGGTACTGCCTTGTCTAGACCATAGTTTCAAGGGGCTATATTAAAAAAAAATACTTCCCAGGAAATTTCCGTCAATGATTCTGGTTTTTTATCATAGCCAGGGGTAGCTATTCTCAATTGTCCCGGTCTCATTAAGTGTCCCAGTGAAGCCAGCATTTCTTCAGCAGTGAAGTAATTGCAGTTGATGCTTCACTCCCAGTTGGTCAGGACCCACTCATTCGCAATTCAAAAATATGACATGAATTTTTTTTGATAACCATTGCTTCCCTCTGAAACTTTATAAGTCAGGACTCCAGTGTCTCTATTTTTCTCACTACTCCTATCTTCCAAGCTCCCACAGAATAGCCCATTAATCTTGAACATTCAATGACTTTTCCAGTACAAACTTCCAAACTCTTCTACAACACTCCCCAAAACAATACAGTCAGGTATGTTAGAGAAATACTCTACTCTCGTCAGTTTCTAGTTTACTTTAGGTTGCTGTGGCAAAGACCATAACCAAAAGCCACTTGGTTTTTTAGAGTAAAGAATGTATTTCATCTTAAAGGGTAGAGTCTGTCATCAATTGAAGGCAGGGTAAGAACTCAAGGCATGAACCCGGAGGCAGGAACTGAAGGAGAGACCATGGAGAGACTCTGTTTTCTGACTTGCCCTCTGTGGCTTGCTCAGTCTTTCTTACATGGGCCAGGCCCACCTTCCCCGGGTTGACTCTGGCTTCAGTAGTCTGAGCCCTCCCATGTCAATCATCAATCAAGAAAAATGCCCCCACATACATGCCCGTAGGCTAATATAATGGAGGCGATTCCTCATTTGAGATAGGGCCCTCTTCCTAGGTTGTGTCAAGACAGTAAAACTAAACAGTGTAAGTATGGCAAAATTTTCAGTCACGTGACTTTCTTTAAGATGAGAAATAAACAGGGATATGGAACTTACAGTATAGCCTTACTTTTTGTTAAAAGCATAAAACATTGTTATAACATTGTAAGAAGTGAGTGTATATGTGTTTCCAGCACTTTTCTCTCTAGTTTACTATATATTTGAATCACTAAGAAAACTCAACAACTTAGAATATTATTTGTCTGTATAGATGATGTAGATGTATGTGGGTGTTCATGTACATATATGTATGTGCACACATGTGTGTAAAGGTTCACATATATGTCTGTTCTTGTATGTTTGCAGTGTTGCCCAAGTTCTAGCATAATTCTTTGAGAATGGTCTCTTGAAAATTGGCCTGTAGGTCAGGCTGACAAGCAAAGGAGCCGCAGGGATCATTGTCTCAGCCTCCCCAGTGCGAGACTGTATGCTAGTCAGCAGGTCCTGCTTTCTTTGCATGGTTTCTGGGGACTGAGCACAGACCTCATGCTTGCAGGACAATCACATTACTAGCTGAGCCATCACCCCATCCCCACTGTCCCTTTTGAAAATTAGCATACAAGTAATAGGTTTCATTCTAGGACATTCATAGATGTTCCTGCTCTCCCAGTGCCCAGCAGCTTGTCAATGTGCCGCCTTGGCAGGTGCAGCTGTACCCAGCTCAGTGTGAGCAGTGTGGTTCACGTGTGTGTGTGTGTGTGTGTGTGTGTGTGTGAACTGGGCTTTGCTTTATAAGAAAAAAATCTGGGATTATTTTACTTTATTTATTGTTTCCTATTATTTCTCTATTGGTTTTTATAATCTCTACTGCTTTTTATCCAATATCAACAATGTAACTTCTAATCGACCTTCTTTCTTGATGCTCTATTTATGATCATTTTATTTTATTTTATCTTTCCTATATACCAAAATGATACATCAGGTGCTTAGTATGAGTTTGGCATTATGATGATTTTTTTTTTTTGTCTCTAGGAGTCATTTACAACCTCCGTCTAAGCTCAGCAACAATTCTGAGTCACACTGGGATCTTTGCAAAAGACCAGCCACTCTACCTCACTTTTGAGATAAATTTCATGCTGCTTGTCTCTGGAAGATTTTCACACCTTCCTATGGATTTTTAGTACAAACAAGCAAGGTTTATGAACCCTTAAACAGTTTACAGATGGGTTTTCCAAGCTCCATCTGATGTTAAGAATCACCAGGTCAATTATAAACATGTATCCCTGGATTCAAAGTCTCAAAGAATCTAGGAAAGAAACTTTTTTTTAATGAAGTAGATAGATGGTCCCTGGGACTGGGCAGCTAGAAACAGTGCTTCTTCTCCTGGAAGACTCAGCACATCCTTCTCCAAGCCCACACATCCTTTCTCAGGGTTCTGCTTTCTGCCATCTCAAACTGATCTAAAGAACTGTTAAAAATAGACTTCTTAGGAGATGGTCAGCCAAATGAAGACCTCTTTAAAATACATATCATTATTATTATAGATGTATAGAGAGACTGGGGTTGTAAAACACCAAGATTGCTAGATTGTCTTCTCCTCTTGCTGATTTCATTATTCTTTTTTTTACTGAATTCCTGGTCCATTGCAGAAAAGGCTTATGTCTGGATTAATTCTCGACCACTTTCTTGTGCCATTATGATCCATGGTCATGAGTCTTCTCATTCATGGCTAGAAACAAAAGTTATAGAATTCAGCTTTTGGGATAGAGTGGATGGTATTTCGTTGTGTGTGTGTGTGTGTGTGTGTGTGTGTGTGTGTGTCTTTATAAATGTATGTTTTAATGACAAGGCTTGTGTGGAAACATGCTGAACTTCTTGGATGGTGACTGGTAGGAAGAGCTGAAGAAAGAGTTGAAAACAGTCTTTGACAATGCTTATTTTCAGTTCAAGCCCCTTTCTGTCATTTGATGAATCAGCATGAAATTACACTTTCTAAAGTATGTTCTGAAGACTGTAGATCTGTTGGGGAAAGAGCTTTTATGCAGCCACTACAAGTGTTTCAGCATAAAGTTGTACCATGCTCTTTTTCATGGCACCCCCTTTGCCCCGGAAATCCCCAAGAAGTCTGCAGTCAGCAAGTATCCAATAGCATGACTGATATGGTTCAGTGATAGATTGCATCTTTTCTGTAGAAACATCTTAAACCTTTGGAACTGTAGGGTTTTCAGAACACATATCTGGAAACACCATCATCACCCCTCTGGAGAGACTTCATGATGCTTGTTCTCTGCAGCCATAGCAGACGGGAGTTATTTTAACATGTCTATACTTCAACCCCAATTTTAGACAAACCCAAACAGACAGTTGTGTGTTGTGGGAATCTCTTAATGCAATTCTGCTGATGGGCAATTGTTTAGAACCATTGGTGTAGAAAAGAAATTGTGAGCTTGGTCCTTGGCCATGACCGTGCATGCACAACCACAGGCTGTTCCTCTTTCTGTCTCTTCTTATTTAACTCCATCAAGCAATGTCAATGCTCAGTTTTCTTTTTGTTACTGAACCTGTGTGGACTGTTTGTTTCGCTCTTAGCTGTTTTACTTAATATACTATTATGTCTGAACTACTCTCTGCTCTCTTTGTGAGAAATTCCATATTTGGTCCAGTTTCAGAACAGTTTCAATTTTGAATGCACTGTGATGTCTTCTCCAACAACCTTTCAGTTTTTTCAATCTATAGCTTCCTTCCTTCAATGAAGATAGTAGAGTATATGTTTATGTGCCCAGGCTTTGGATTGTACACTCCTGAATCTCAACCTCATAATATGTCTCTTTCTTTTCTTTTTCCTTTATCTGGAGTGCTGGGAGAGTATACTCAGAATCTTACACCCACATACAGCTAGGTAATGAGCAATGTGCTCTGGCCATCTTTTAGTTTGTATTATTATTACTACTGTTTTTTTGTGTCTGAAAAAATAATATAAATACACACCTTGAGAAGATTCCATAAGAGTATGTGAAATAATTCAAATGTCTGGCAAGGCTTCAATTAGAGGTGGTAGCAGCCATTACTGTTCTTGTCATCATTAGATTAAGTTTCTTAATGAGAAGGATCTATATTCATTTCACCACTTGAAATATTTCCTTCTTTAATAGTGCCCTTCATGATCTAGCATTATTAAATAGAGAAATGGACATGGTATTCCACAGAGGTTAAGTTCTATGTCTGTCACATTGGGTCTTTGAATAGTACCTTGTAATGTTAATTACATCTGGAGTTCCTGGTTTGACACTTTTCTGGCCAGGTTGCTCTGGCTGTAGAAACCCAGTTGTTTTGCATTTTCCTCAAGTCCTCAAGTCCATTGTCTTTGAAAAATATGTATTGTTCTCTGTCTCTGTCTCTATCTCTCTCTGTGTCTTTGTATCTGTCTGTTTCTCTCTCTCTCTCTCTCTCTCTCTCTCTCTCTCTCTCTCTCTGTGTGTGTGTGTGTGTGTGTATGTGTGTGTCACAGGACATGTGGAGGTCAGAGAATGACTATGGAGATTCAGTTCTGACTTTCTATCTTTGTTCTAGTTCTGAATATTTGGGTTGCTCAGGTCACCAGGCTTGAGACATAAGCACCTTGACCTTCTGAGTGATCTGAATAGGCTCCTATTCTGTCTACTTAAAGATATAAGAACTAGTGACACTTTATGGTAGGATGACTCTCTCCCATCCTGGTTTTTCTCCAGAGAACCAAAAGAATGCATGTACTCTGTATGTGCGGAGTGAAATGTTTATTCGTCTTTGTCAGGCCACATGTTGGCATATGTTAGTTACTCTTCTCACTGCTATGACTAAAAACCCAAAAAAAGTCACTTAAGAAAGCAAGAGATGGCTTGCCATGGATCATGCATTAAGAATACAGTACACCCTGGCAGGCAAGACTTAGCAACTCTCTTTGTGGTATCAGGAATATGAAGTGGCTGGTCACATTGCATCTACAATCAGGAAGCAAAGAGAACTGAATGTTGGTGCTCAGCGTAAGTCGTCCTTTCCCTCTTTCTCATTTAGAATGGGCCCCGGATCCAAGGTGGTGCTTCCCACAGACAGGGTAGGATTTCTTTATTCTGTTGAACCGCTCTGGAAACACCATCAGAGGTACATTCAGAAGTGTGTCTTCTGAGTGATCCCTAAAGATCAAGTTGCCGATAAAACAATCTCTTGTAACTATCCTGAAACACAAAACTCCAGTTCTGGACTTTTGGGGATACACAAGACAGCAAAACTTTCCTTTCAATTTTGATCTCCAAAATTGATGATAACAATGACATTGTCAGTTTTCAATGCCAGTTTACTTACTGAGTACAGACCAGCAGAGGAAAAAAGAGACTTGGGAGTAGGGGCAGCAAGTAGCAATGTGCTCGTGGATGTGCCAAGTTCCTGAATCCAGCTGTGCTCACTCTAACCTTGCTCGGTCTGTTTGGATTGCAGTGAACCAGTTTGCTAGCTCAAAAAGTTTGCGTTGAGGCTAGTTTGTGGTTTCTACCACTTGCCATGAGAATAGCTCCTAATCTGGGGTTCTTATTTTGTTGCCCCCACAGCAAGATTGACAATGGCATGGACACATGCCTTCCATATGCTCTTCCACACTTGTCTGAGAGATGGGCCAATGGCTTCCTCCCAGGACCACCCTAATTCTAAGAATAATACTGCCATCTATCTTAAGCACAATCTCTTGCCTCGAAGCTTCTTTTCCCACTAGACAATGAGTTGTAGGATCACATCTGAATCTTATATCTTTCATTCCCCGGCTTCACCCCACCACAGGGTCTGGAGTATGCTCAAGAACTGCTTAGAACTCTTGAAACACATTTTCAGATAAATCCTCTTTTAAAATTTGGCTGAAGGAGATAGTATCTTCATAAGTAGAGCCATTAGCACCCAGAGTGTGTTTGCAGAGTCCACCCCTCTTGGGTGATTTCTTTTAAGGCCATAAAGGGCTGGCCCTCATTAACAGCTCTTGTGATGCAGTTTTCCTGCCCTCTCACTCGGGTACAGTAATAGGGAGCACAGGAGAAATATAACTCAGGACCTTGCTAATTGTTCTTGCTTTGAGGAGAGACATTATGTCTGCATATGACTGAAAGGCAATGGAACGAAACGAAACAATCCCTCAAGGAAGTTAACAGAAAGTCAATTACTTTGGCCCTCTGAATTGCTTTTGGAACAGACCCTTTCCTAGCCTTACAGGAGGTAGCCTTTGGCACTCTTCTTTGATGGATAGAGGAAGGAACCTAAAGAGCAGATTGGGGTTTTGTCTTGTGCTATATAAAAACATCTTTTTTTCCCCAATACCATTGACAGCCACATAATCTCTGAGGGCTGGGCTCTCAATCTCAATCAACAAATGATACACATGTTTTGTAGTCAGCCTTTCCTTCAGCCAAGATGGTGATGAGACCTGTCAAGGGTCTCCTAGAATGGAGCATGACCATCCACAGACGTAAAAAGCCACTAGATCAGATCCCTTGGCAGTGGAGTATGACAAAGGGGACCACCATTGTGACATTTGCACACTACTCCAGACCTTCTAAATCATCTTCCTCTTTTCTGTCAAGTGCAGGGCACTTGTGGCTCTTGGCTGCAAGAAAGGGGGATCTGCTGCTGTCTTTAGCCATACTGGGTTGTTGAGCTAAGTGTGAACATGTTCTTATTTAGCAAGGGATCTCTACCTGTGGAAAGCAGTTTGGAAATAAAATTTCCACCCATAACAAAGACTCCTTTGTTACCCAATCTGTGACAAAAGAGTAGAAAGCCCAGAGGTGGGATGTGGCACTCAGCCACAGCTGGAGGGGAAACCCAGAAGGTTGTAGCTTTTTGTTAAGAATTCTGTGTACTCCTGGAAGACAGAGAAACCTGCTTTCATTTCACTTTGCCTTGCAACCACCCCAACAACTGTAACTCTGTCTCGCCTGGCCCCTACCTCTGATTTTACTCACTGTGAACCCATTGGCTTCTTTTCTTTTTCTTTTTGTTCAGTTTCGGACAAAGTAAGTGTATGGCCTATTCATATGCTCAGAGAAAGAGAGGTCAGACAGTGAAACGAGAAGAAGGCAGAAAGCACTGACACTGGCTGTATAGATATGACAGCTCTCAGAGCTCGAGATGCGTGATTAAGGCGGACAGATTCATGGGGCAGGGTTCTGCTCTCAGCTTCTTGTTACAGAGGCAGCTCATCCCACCCCCATCTCCTTGCATAGCCCCTTTCATCCCTCTGCACTGGGGTCTCCTCCTCCTAGATACCTTGGGGCTAGAGGTAGAATGATATAAGGAGCTTTTAGCCCTTCCAACCTCTTTCCAACAAAACCAGGTATCAAGAAGATCTAAGGCAGCATCTATCTCCTTTTCTCTTTTACAGATCTTGCAGAAGGATATGCTTTCATTTTCTGATTAAGGAGACCTCTCTTGCATCTTTGGTTATCCAGGATTCAGATTGTCTTCATTTTATTAATCACTAATGCTTTCTATTGTATGTGTATGTACATACTTACATCTTTTTTTTTTTAGTTATTTTTATTTTCTATATTCTATGTTTACATTTCAAAGGCTTTCCCCTTTCCCAGTTCCCACCCACCATAGTTCCCATAGTTCTTCTCCCCCCCAACTATTCCCCAATCATTCCCCCTCCCCCCTCGGTTTCTTTACTAAACTGGATGCAATCTTTACATGCCCAGGGTCCTCTCCTTTCTTCTTCTTGGGAATCATTTGACTTGCTATTTGTGTCTTGAGTATTTAGTGCTTCTGGGCTCATTAATATCCACTTATCAGTGATTGCATTTCATGTGCATTCTTTTGTGATTGGGTTAGCTCACTCAGGATGATATTTTCCAGGTCTAACCATTTACCTACAAATTGCATGAATTCATTATTTTTAATTGCTGAGTCAAAGATCAAGTGACCATAAGTCTGTGGGTTAATTTCAGGGTCTTCAATCCTGTTCCATTGATCTGTTTGCCTGTTGCTATACCAATACCATGCAGTTTTTAACACAATTGCTCTGTAGTACTGCTTGAAGTCAGGGATATTGATTCCCCCAGAAGTCCTTTTATTGTTGAGAATAGTTTTAGCTATCCTGGGTTTTTTGTTGCTCCAGATGAATTTGAGAATTGCTCTTTCTAGATCTATGAAGAATTGAGTTGGGATTTTGATGGGGATTGCATTGAATCTGTATATTGCTTTTGGCAAGATGGCCATTTTTACTATATTGATCCTGCCAATCCAGGAGCAAGAAATATTTTTCCATCTTCTGAGGTCTTCTTCGATTTCTTTCTTCAGGGACTTGAAGTTCCTGTTGTACAGATCTTTCGCTTGTTTGGTTAGAGTTACGCCAAGATACTTTATGTTGTTTGTGGCTATTGTGAAGGGTGTTATTTCCCTAATTTCTTTCTCTGCCTACTTGTCCTTTGAGTACAAGAAGGCCACTGACTTGCTTGAGTTAACTTTATAACCTGCCACTTTGCTGAAGTTGTTTATCAGCTGTAGAAGTTCTCTGGTGGAGTTTTTTGGGTCGCTTAGGTAAACTATCATATCGTCTGCAAATAATGATAGTTTCACTTCTTCCTTTCCAATTTGTATCCCTTTGACTTCCTTATGTTGTCTAATTGCTCTTGCTAGAACTTCAAGTACTATATTGAAAAGATATGGAGAGAGAGGGCAGCCTTGTCTAGTCCCTGATTTTAGTGGGAATGCTTCAAGTTTCTCTCCATTTATTTTGATGTTGGCTACTGGTTTGCTGTAGATTGCTTTTACTATGTTTAGGTATGGGCCTTGATGTAGTGGATTACATTGATGGATTTCCGTATATTGAACCATCCCTGCATCCCTGGGATGAAGCCTACTTGATCATGGTGGATGATCGTTTTGATGTGCTCTTGGATTCGGTTAGCAAGAATTTTATTTAGTATTTTTGCATCTATATTCATCAGAGAAATTGGCCTGAGAGTATTGGATTTCTTTAGGGGTTATGGGACTATTTAGCTGGTCTACTTGATGCTGATTTAATTTTGGTAAGGTGTAATGTGTGCTTTAAGCTTTAGTAAGGTTTCTTTTACGAAGGAGGGTGCCCTTGCATTTGGAGCATAGATGTTCAGTATTGAGAGCTCTTCCTGGTGAATTTTCCCTTTGGCCAGCAAGAAGTGACCTTCTGAGTCTCTTTGGATGATTTTAGGTTGAAAGTCAATTTTATCTGATATTAGAATGGCTACTCCAGCTTGTTTCCTGAGACCATTTGCTTGTAAAATTGTCCTCCAGCCTTTTACTCTAAGGAAGTGTTTGTCTTTAACACTGAGATGTGTTTCCTGTATGCAGCAAAATGTAGGGTCCTGTTTCCGTATCCAGTCTGTTAAAAATTATATTCCTTGTCTTGGTGTTTTCCCCCTATTATCCTTTGTAGGGCTGGATTTGTGGAGAGATATCTTGCAAATTTGGTTTTGTCATGGAATACCTTGATGTCTCCATCAATGGCAATTGAGAGTTTTGCTGGGTAAAGTAGTTTTGGCTGAAGTTTGCGGCTTCTGAGATTCTGTCTTCTATCTCTTGTATTCTATTGTTGATACTTGCGTCTATGGCCCCTGATTTCTTCCCCAGGTTTTCTATCTCCAATGTTGTCTCCCTCTGTGATTTCTTAGTTGTTTCTACTTCTGTTTTTAGTATCTGGATGGATGTGCTCAGATCTTTCGCTTGCTTGATTGTGTTTTCATGTATTTCTTTAATAGATTTTTGTGCTTCCTCTTTCATAGCTTCTACTTGTTGGCCCACGTTCTTCTGTAGTTCTTTAAGTGACTTTTGTCTTTCTTCCTTATTGTCTTCTTCTCTTTGGTCCATCTTCTCCTTCTTGAAGTGATTTTTGTATTTGCCTCGTAAAGGCTTCTAACTTTTGATCCATTTTCTCCTCTATTTCTTTACGAGATTTTTCTATGTGTTCAGCTACCAGCATCCTGACCAGTGATTTTATATCCAAGTCTTGTTTTTCTGGTGTTTTAGGGTATCCAGGGATTCCTGTTGTTGGAGAACTGGGTTCAGATGCTGTCATGTTGCCTTGATTTTTGTTAGTAACGTTCCTTCGTTTTCCTTTTGCCATCTGGTTATTTCTGGCTTTAGTTGGCCTTGTTGTCAGTGGCTGGTGTTTGAATCTCCTGTGAGGCTGGGCTCACCTGTTGTTTCTCTGGGCCTTTCCAGCTGTGTCCTGGTTGCAATATGGAGGCCCGCCGCTACACCGCTGGTCTAGGGGCCGGCGAGCTGGTTGCAGAACGCAGCTTAGGTGCTCACCCGATGGCGGGGATGTCCCACAGATCCTGGGCCTTTCCAGCTGTGTCCTGGTTGCAATATGGAGGCCCGCTGCTACACCGCTGGTCCAGGGGCCGGCGAGCTGGTTGCAGAAGCAGCCTTGGTGCTCACCAGAGGGCTCGGGGATGTCCCACAGAGCCTAGGCGGGACTCCGCCTGCTTGGCTCCGAGACCCTAGCAGATACCCCCGTGAGTGTAGCCCTGGAAGGGCCATACTTACATCTTGATGTAAGTTTCAGGAAGAGGGAAACAATAAAGGGTTGCATTAGACAAGCTCTTATTCCACCTCATTGATGGGACTCCTTCCTTCTCTGTTCTCACTCATACCCCAAGATAACATTAGCCAATCATATTTTGAGAGAACAATCAAACATTTGTAGAAAGCAACATGGTATTTTCCTCGTCTGATTTTTCAAGCTGATTGGGGCCACCCAGGAGAGAGAGAGAAGTACCTCTCATCAGTACTGTGATCGGTTTCTCCTCACTCATGGACGTGGTAGCTCACAGGCAAGAGATGGAGAAGTCAGAATCTATCAGAGGTTAAGAAACCTATGGAACTCTTTCATGGTGCTTTTCCCGGGACTGGACAGTTTTGTGTCTTTCTCTTTTTTCTGAGACCCAGATTTCTAGACTGCTTGTCATTATCAGGCAGAAACTAGAAACATCTTTTCTAGTTCTGATTGGTAGTAACAACTTTTGAAGTGTCCTTAATCTTTTATTGTCACTGCTTGGCTGAGTATCTCAGTCAGGAACTTACAGTTTGTTTGTTCTGAGAATATGCATTTGCCAATGTATACAAAGCTACTACACGTTCCCTGACAGCCTGAACTCCATATTGTAGTAAAACTGGATGAAGGCCCCAGTCCTCAGGGTTGGGGCAGGGGAAGTACTTGATTGAGGAGAGTCAGAAGTTGAGAAACAAGGGCAGTCTGGACTCCCTGAAGACTGTGTGCTTATAGACAACAGAGGATGGTGATCTTGAGAGAAAGGTGATGGCCTCATGTACTTTACAGGCAACAAAACTCAAGTTTAAAGTAGAGATGGAGACTAATAAGAAGGACAGTCTATTGGTCTTATAGCTGCAGTCCCACAGTTAAAACACATGGAGGTCGTTTTAGGATAAGATGCCCTGGACATTTATTTCAAGCTAAGCCCCACTTCCACAGGGAAATGATGTCTTGTTACCTGGAGCATTAATACACATGGGTCTCTCACTGTGGAGCCATAACCTGGCAAGGGGCTCTATATCCCAACCACATGCTTTCACTAGAACCAAGAAGGCTAGTCAGGGAGGAAGTAGAAGTGGCTTTGAACAGCTGCAGCCTAATAAGGAGACTTGCCCAGTTTTTTTGCTAATGAAATCATTAAAGTATTCATTCATTCATTCATTCATTCATTTTCACTAATGAAATTGCAGTGTTGTGCATGCACATGTGAGCCAGGGAGGGGCACTCACTTGAGCACATGCAAGCCATATTCATGTGCATGTCTGATATGATGCAGAATAATACATTTATTCTTAAATACTGTGAACCTAAGTCAGGGATAAGATTCATTCTTGGCTGTGTTCTTGTTTGGATTGCTTACATTTCACACATTCTTGCTTTTGAAGTAGCTTCTCTTCTGTCACCCGGCACTTTCTTGCTTCGTTCTACGTCTTTGAGGGATTGTTATTCTTTCTTCTCTAGAGCTTCCCTAAACACCATCTTCCCCTAGTCCTTGGGCACATCAACACTAGCTTGTTCTGTTTTGTTAATCACAATTGGCTTTCTGGATGCATGGGGGGGGCTGGTTAGACAAGACTGCTTTTAACAATGCCTACTGCTCAAGCTTGTCTGTCTGTGGGACTCTTGGGAAACCCTGGCATTTAGGGATTGGCCCCTTATGGCTGTGCTCATGCTCTGTGACTTTGTGTCATGCTATGACTGCCTGTCCTGATGGGTACAATCAGATTATCCTCTGTCTTGGGATCATAAGACTTGGAAGAGAGAATAGGGAGTGGAGCCTGGCAGACCCTGCTGACAGTGCTGGAGAGAGGACTTTCATCATAAACTGCATCTGTGGGCTCTATGTGTGCCAGGCTAGGCTGGCACAGAAAACAACATTCCTGCCACTCTACCCACCTCGAGGCTGTTTTAGAATGGATTGTGTTACATTCACCTCAGAGGCTGCTGCAATCAAAGTTTATTTCCTGTTTATCCAGTGTGAAAAGGTTGGGTAGCACTGGAAAGATGATCTTCATATATGACCCAAGGGTTTTAGTGGCTTTCATTGGGTGGACATGACATCTGGAATATGCAGCTTCCAGTGTTGATTTGGAAGAAAGATGAGAGGAAACAAAGAGTCCTGTATGTCCCATGTCATTTGTATAGTGGAAACACAGCAATACATGATGATTTGGTAAACATTACCTCTCTTTGCCATGTATTACTCCTTAGAAGATGAGGCGAAAGGCAAAAGAATCTGCTGTAAGATGCCAGAGTTTTCATGTGATGAGAGGGGCTCTCAACATAAATATTTTAAGGCCAACAGAATCTTCAGAGCAAAGAAAGATGCAAGATGAAAAACAGTATCTTGTTTGAACTTAAAGATAGTCCCTGATACACCCTACCTTACCCCTTGGTTGCCAAAAGGATGGGTAAAATTCAATCCTTTACAGACTCCCGCTCAGCAGAGCTGAGATTACCATGCTGTAAGATGCAAGGTCTCTTTTTCTAGTCAAAATTTTAGCTTTTTCCATGAGCCCAAAGCCATACATCTAGAATCACCAGGTAGCTATCAAATTTTCAAGTGAGGGAGGAGGCAGAAAGTATGTAGCTGGAACTATCCTAGCCAGGGATCCTGGACAGAGAGCACTTGAAGATGGGAAGGCTGCAGAAACCAGGGGGCACAGCTCCATGGTTTGCAGTGTGCACAACCCTGCTGTGGTCTCAGAACAAGTGGGAATCCTAGGTGAACATTTTCCAGCTAGAGAACAAGAACAGGAAGGAGTTGTGATAGAAGTTTAAAGAACCACACTTAGACTTTTAAGCACTGGTAACTTCTTCAGCATCTTATCTCAAACATGGCTTTGACTTGAAGATCATCCCAGGGCCAAAGATCAGACTCTCTGACTCTCCTGGACAGCATCATAGGGGTGCAGAGGCAAAGGCAGTTTCTTTCTCTGAAGTTTTACAAGCACCTTCTTTTATGATTTCTGTTGCAAGAGATAAGACTGGAAGATAATGTCTTTTTTTTTTTTTTTTTTGCTTTTTTGTTGCTGTATTGAATGTAATGACTGAAATCAACTTGGGGAAGAAAGGATCTATTTTAGCGTACAGATTATAGAATATCATCAAGAGAAGCAGGAACCTGGAGGCAGGAATTGAAGTAGAAACCACAGAGGAATGCTGCTTACTGTCTTGCTTTCCATGGTTAACTCAACCTTGGTTTTACTCAACCCGGGACCTCTTGGGGAGGGGTGGCAGCACCTACAGTAGGCTGAGCTTTCCCACATAATCATCCGTCAAGAAAATGTTCTACAGACTCACCCACAGACTGGTGTGAATGGATTTTCTTTTCAGTTATGGTTTACTCTTCCCAGATGACTCAAGTTTCTGTCAGGCTGAGAAAGCTAACTAGCACCCATAAGGAAGAACATCTCTTAATTCTAGTTTAACTGAAAAATGGGGGAAAGATTTAGTACAGCAGCTAATTTTGTAGCTGAATATTTTCAAACTGCAAATGCAGAACTTCTCTTATTGATTTAATCTTCCTTTGAGCTCTTAAGAAGAAATGGACTTGTGCTCGGCAGCAGTTGTGTATATTTATGCATGAAGAACACTGGGATTTTTTTCCTTTGAGGCTCAGATTTTGTGTCCCTTCTAAAAGCTTGTTGTGGTTCACAGTGAACCGACTCCATGCTGTATTTCTGTTCTGTTTTCTACCCTCAGGTGTTGGTTGGCTTAGTGGACAACTGGACATTGTGGAAGCAACACAGGCACTAGCCATGTGTCTGTCAGTATGAGCCCTGTTCTGCACCACAGTGAACTTAGTGTGAAATTTTTCTTTCTCTATTTCCTGCCCCCCACTTGTGACATGTGGTCATTTGGCTGGAAGCTCACATTATTTTACCTAGGACCTACATATGAGCACTTTAAAAGCTGTTTGATAATAGAAATATCTTGCTAAGATGAACCTGGGCATTCTTGGGCATGCGTCCTTGATTTTTTTCCCCATGAAATGGGAATTAAAGTGATAGTATCTTCAGTACTTAGCTTTGGTCAACTTCACAAAAACTTAAGAGGCACTTGGAAAGAGAAATATTAAATGAGAAGATCCCTTCATCACCTCTGCTTGTTGAAAAGTCTCCAGGCATTCCTTTCTGTCCATGTTTCTCACATTATCACTTTCTGTAATATAATATCTATGAGAAACATTTAACGTGCTTTTGGTAGCACAGTAGGAACAAAATAAATAGAAACTAATATTTTCATTATTTCAAAGGTTGAGATGGAACAAAATAGAAGCCACAGACCTTGTTGCATGCTAGTTTTGGATCTTATCTGGGTCACAAAGGAATTTGAGTGTCTATCTGATGAGTGTCAGGATACCTTTCCCCAGACAAAGAAAATATGCAAAATTTACAACATTCTTGATATTTTTTTTATTATTTGCTTACCAGATCTCAGTGATTCTCAAACTGTTAGACTATGAACACCCATATAGTGTAGCAACATGTTTTGAGTTCCTTTCAACTAATAGTAATAGTGTTTTGTATCCTGTTGATTGAGAAGATTCCTAAGGACACACAGCTACTGTAGATTCTGTATGCTTTGAGGTTGTTTGACATTTTCTTAATCACAATAGCACCTATGTGAACTTAGAAGGAAACACTGTAAATATATCTACCATGCTTTAAAATATATCTACTGGCTACCAGTTAAATAATTGATTCTAACTGCATTCAATGAGCCCATATGAACTTCTCAATTGTTGGAAACCTCTCCAACTGATATGTTATAGAATCAAAGGCTGCAAGGAAATCAAGACTATTTAATAGAGCTCTACTATTCTGTATAATAGAAAAGTCAAAAGAGGAACAACAACTTGTCTAAAAATCACACAGCCAGATGCTATCTGAAGGGAAACTAGAATCTGGGGTCCTCAGTGTCCAGATACCCTGTTAACATATAGTTCTTCCATTACTACCAGTCAGTGGTCAGTGGTCTTAAGGGAGTGAGTGGGATATAAAACAGCTTCAAGGCCAAAGTTATTATATAGTTTATCTTGAACTTGACTATATTTGAGAACCCATGTTCAAGGGTTTCTTCAGGGGGAATTACAAAAGGTTATGGGTTCCCAGAGGTGAAGTATTGGTCACCAAAGAAGATGCTGACTGATTAGGGTAGGAAAAGTCTGGCTATCTAGAATTACATTTAAGGGACAGATGATGATATGGTTTGGATGTAAAAGGTACCTCCACCCCAGTAAGCTCATATATTTGAAAATTAAGTCTTCAGCAGATGGAACTGTTTGAGAAGATGAAGCCATTATTGGTTGGAGCCTGACTACAAGAAATGAGTCCCTAGGGGTGGGGTCTGAGAGCATATACGGCTGTACTGTCTGTTCATCCCTTCCTTCCTGGCTGCTGATGCCAACCTCTTGTTCCTGCAGTTACACCTTTGCTGTCTGTTTCCATATCTTCCTTGGCATGATGGGATTATCCCCTGCAAAGTTTAAGAATAAACTCTTCCTCCTTCAACTAGCATCTTATCAGATAACTATGATTATCTCTAAATTTAGTGACAGCAAGAAGAAAAGTAACCAATCCAGATAGGGTGTGCTTTGTGGGAATGAAGGAGTAAACACCAGATTCAGGCTTTAGCTTAGAAAGGGGTACTGGCTATGCCATCATTTGAATTGCACATGGCAGAATGATGAGACAGAGGAAAAGGAGGGTAGGGTTGAGACACTGGATGTTAACCTGGCCCCAGTTAATTGGGACTCTTAACTATTCAAAACCCACCAGGAAGGGGTCTGCTTGTACTCAATTGGATGCCCAGACTTATGTGCTCTATTCTGTTCCTCTTGCATATCTCCTGCACTAAAGGTATTGAGGATGAGGTTCATAGCAAGCAGCGGTAATTGAAGTGGACTTAACATTTCAAAGTTTCCAATGAAAATTAGGAGAGATTCTCCACTGTCCCAAATTTGCTGCAAAAGCTGAGAAAGCAAAGGGGCAATAGAATCATAATTTGCATGAGGCTTTCAGGAAAATGAAAGAGACGGAGCTATACACAGTTGAGACTCCAGGGTTAGCTTTTTTTTTTTTTTTTTGAGAAACATAGCAAATGACTTATTTAACATTTTTTATGTGTGTTTAAATTTCCTTAAAGGTTGACCTAAAGGAGTTCTTACCAAGATCTGATAGCCTAGGACAAAGGAATAATCCCTTTTAATAGGATTACAGGCTGTCAAAGGGAACTGGCAGCTTTTAGGCTCTGCATTGTAATGTATGCTCAAAGAAAGCACAGGAAGGAGAAGACAGAAAACTGATTGCCTGCACTGTTTTACACTCCATACGCCACTAATATTTCTAGGTTAGTGTCTTTGGATGCACAAACTGTGTTGTATGACTCATTTCTCAGGACTAGGTAAGCAAAATTGAATGTATGGAGTCAAGCAATAGTAAATGAGAAATTGTTGTATATAAAATGAACATACATTTAAAGACATGGGGAGAGAGAGAGAGAGAGAGAGAGAGAGAGAGAGAGAGAGAGAGAGAGAATTCATTTTGTAGCCTAGGCTGGCCTGAAACTCACTAGCCCAGATTGTCTTTGGATGCATGGCAATCTTCCTGCTTTAGCTTCCAAAATACTATTACAAGCACAAGCCATGATTCCTGGCTGTATAATGTATATAGGAGTATCTCTAAATTAGCACATCATATCTCACCATATGCATGAAGAGTTTGATTCAAGATGAAAACAAGTTTGGTTTTTATCAAAGTTATGCAGGGCATATAAATTGATAATAGCTGCTTTGTATCACCTTGCTTGAATAAAATGTTAACAAATTATTTTTTTATTTATGATGACTCAATGAGTATATTTTCAAATAATCTGTATCATCTCTAAAGAGATGACTTTAGGCATTTTGGTGCAGTACTGTGTGTTGTCCTTTGTCAATGTACATCCTCAATTAAAAGTTTGCTGTTCATGTGGAACAAGTCTCATATGCCCCTCTGAGGATGGGGCTAGCTGCAGTTGTGTCACATTTTGTTTGGCCAATTATAGAGCACGTCATTCTGGAAGCCCTCACTTTAGAATCTAAATAATTTCCCCTGCATTTTGCTTAGAACATTCTCCCTGAGTACAGTGCTTGAAAGGGCTTTCATAAGGCATTCTCTCCAGAGAGGTCTTTATGCACCCTGAGGCACAACAATAGCACCTTGTCTTGGAATCACTGCCCATGCCAAGCCTACTTAGACACACATACCAATCCATCCTCCAGCAGACACAGCTTCCTCCACACACTCCCCAGATGACTGCAGTGTATCCACCTCCAATGACCCATCTAGCTAAGCACATGCAATGTTGGAGGTAAGAAACTTGAGGAAGGTACGACTGGAGTCTAAGTCTTCCAACTGCTTCTGTCATTGGGAGATCACTCTATTCCTTTCTTTTCATGGAGGTAAAAAGGGGGACCAAAGAACACAAGACTACTTAGATACAATACCAAGAAATCATCTCAGATGCCCACCAAAAATAAGGGGGCATTTGAGCCCTGGGGACACCTGTTAGAGTATTTAGGCTCTTGTGTGCCATAGTGAAGGACTCCACTGTGGCATATGGCTAAAATAAGAAAATAGAGACAGTTTATTAAAGAAAGGAAAACATCTCAAATAGTGGAAATAGACCAATGAGCTAAAGAACAGCTTGAAAAATGCTGGCCCACAATATCTGTGAGTGACCCTTTAAGGATCAGTTATATAGCACTCATGCCTCTCACCTTTATACGTTGGGAGTTTTTATTTAAACTATTTGTTCTATGAAATTCTTCAGGGGTCGGGTGGGGGTTTTAGGCTGTCTCTGCTCACTGCCTACTTTTGTACTGTGTGTCTTGGTGCTCTTATCTCTGGTAAATACTGCCTTCCTGGATTTCAAATCCTATCTCACATGTGCTGGGTCATGCTGTTCTCTGTCCATTCCTCTATTTTCTAGTCCTTTTCTTTAATAGATTCACACTTTATATTACATGTAGATTGTCCACTTGAAAAGGATACTGGCCATGACATGCTTCTGAATGTTTCAGAAAACAAGCACTCAGCCTCATCGCTTATGTCAGGTGAGAATGAGAGCAAGCACACATCTACCATTAGTTTGTTAACCTGAAGGACACCTTGCTGTGTGTATCATCTACACAAAGCTCACAAATGCTTGTTTTTATTGCAAAGCTCTCCCATAACAGATAGAAAACTGATGAGTGTTGGGAAAGCCATGATTTGATGACAATAAACTACCTCTACCTATGCTGGACCACTCTTCACTTATAACTCAGAGAAGCCCAATTAACATGTCCCAATTAAAACTAGCAGATAATTATTGAACAGCATGGCAGAAACACAAAAAGTCCTCAAAAATTAAAAGGAAAAATTCTGTGACTTGCTGGAGACTGACTTGCCACTGGGACCTGTTTCAAGGGCTTCTTCTGATGGCTGTCTCTGATCAATGTTGGTATAAAACCAATCAGACTTATAATTTTATATCCAGCTTTCTTCTTGACTCTTTATTTGCCTGCTGTCCCCTTTGAAATGCAGCTTGTCTGCACTTAAAAATAGCTGACATTGCTTGGCATTGGTGATGTTGTTCCACATAATAGCCTCTTTGGTTGTGTGCTTAGAAAATAAGGGTCTAGATCTTGGCTCCTGTGACCAAGCAGCCAGCTCAGCCAGGTACATAGGGAACAAAAGAGTGAAAGATTGCTCGGGACACCATCTGCCTGGGTTCCTTTTGTACGTAGGAGCTGTCTGGGCATGTATTCTGCAAGGGAGCATTTGACCTGCAGGGAGTCCTGCACTTAGAGAGAGTCCTGCTCTCAGAGACCTGTGCCACATCTGACATGGGGAAGATCCTACTTCCTGATACTCTCTGGAGAACTGGCAGGAGCAGTTTATTCGGTAAGAATCATCTCACACCCCTAGAGGCACAGAGCTGCTCACTACCCAGCAACCTCCAGATCACCACTCCTTTTCTTTCCCTTCTACCACTCCCTCTTCCGCTGCCACCGCCCCGCCCCATTATGTCGGATGTAGTAGATCTGTGCCCCTTTTGACACAGGGAAGAGCCTACTTCCTTATACTCTCTAAAGAATGGGCAGGAACATGGTATTTGAGAACTGGCAGGAGCAGGTCATTTGAGAACTGGCACCAGTAGGTGCATTTGAACTGGTAGAAGCACAGCATTCGAGAACCAGCAACAGCAGAGCATTTGAAATGTGGCAGTAGCAGAACATTTGAAACATAGCAGCCTGCAGGGCATTCGACCCTTGCCAAGTCTGCTACAGGAGACCCCATCACCTGATACTTCCTGGAGAACCAGCTATTTTCAGGGCATTGGAGAGAAAGGGAATCCCAAGAGTACAGAAACACAGGTCTGCAGGACAGAGAAGATTGAGACAGCAAAACTAGCTAATACCGGAGATAACGAGATGGCCAAAGGCAAATGCAAAATCATTACTAACAGTAACCAAGGCAACATGGCACCATCAGAACCCAGTTCTCCCAAAACAGCAAATCCTGCATACTCCATCACATCAGAAAAACAAGAGCTAGATTTAAATTCACATTTCATATTGTTGATGGAAGACCTCAAGAAGGACATAAATAATTCCCTTAAAGAAATACAGGAGACCATGGGTCAACAGGTAGAAACACAAAAATCCCTTAAAGAAACAAGAGAATATGGATCAAAAGGTAGAAGCCCTTAAAGAGGAAACACAAAAGTTCCTTAAAAAATTTCAGGAAAGATATTGCCTGCAGCTTCCCGCCCAGCTGGTGGTGGGGAAGCCAGAGGGTCACCCAGCGTGCCAGGTGCTCAGAACCATCCGGCGGCGGCGGCAAAACCAGGTACCCGAGACAGCCCAAGCTTAAGACCTTCGGGGACTCAGGCCTGGAGTGGGAGTTGGGCACAGAATAGCGGGTGCACTCTGCACTCGCGCGCGGGGCGGACCCCGAGCTCCCTGCAGGCAGCTGCCATATTGCCTGCAGCTTCCCGCCCAGCTGGTGGTGGGGAAGCCGGAGGGTCACCCAGCATGCCAGGTGCTCAGAACCATCCTGCGGTGGCGGCAGAACCAGGTACCTGAGACAGCCCAAGCTTAAGACCTTCGGGGACTCAGGCCTGGAGTGGGAATTGGGCACAGATTAGCGGGTGCACTCTGCACTCGCGCGCAGGGCGGACCCCGAGCTCCCTGCAGGCAGCTGCCATATTGCCTGCAGCTTCCCGCCCAGCTGGCGGTGGGGAAGCCGGAGGGTCACCCAGCGTGCCAGGTGCTCAGAACCATCCGGCGGCGGCGGCAGAACCAGGTACCCGAGACAGCCCAAGCTTAAGACCTTCGGGGACTCAGGCCTGGAGTGGGAGTTGGGCACAGAATAGCGGGTGCACTCTGCACTCGCGCAGCGGACCCCGAGCTCCCTGCAGGCAGCTGCCATATTGCCTGCAGCTTCCCGCCCAGCTGGTGGTGGGGAAGCCGGAGGGTCACCCAGCGTGCCAGGTGCTCAGAACCATCCGGCGGCGGCGGCAGAACCAGGTACCCGAGACAGCCCGAGCTTAAGACCTTCGGGGACTCAGGCCTGGAGTGGGAATTGGGCAGAAAATAGCGGGTGCACTCTGCACTCGCGCGCGGGGCGGACCCCGAGCTCCCTGCAGGCAGCTGCCATATTGCCTGCAGCTTCCCTTCCAGCTGGTGGTGAGGAAGCCAGAGTCAGCCAGTGTGCCAGGTACCTAGACCCAGCCGGAGGCCGAACCAGCCTCACATCCAGCCAGTGGCAGGGAAGCTGGAAACCGGACCCAGCCAGCTTCCCAGCAGCTTGGGACCAGCAGGCGGAACCAGATAACTGAGATATCCCATCTTTAAGACCCCTGGAGAAACAGGATATCAGACAGCGAACCCTGAGCAGGAGCAGTGCAGAGCAGCCGCCCAACAGGCGGAACCAAATACCTGGGATATCCTGAGGTTAAGACCTCGGGGGACTCAGGCCACCCGTCAGCAATCTGTGAGCAAGACCCCCGCAGGACAGTGATTCAGGTATCCCAGTCACTGGGAAATAGCCTTACAACCCCACAGGAGGGTCAAGCACCAGCTAGTATCTACAGGACCAACTAACACCAGAGTTAACCAGATGGCAAAAGGCAAACGTAAGATCGCTACTAACAAAAATCAAGGCAATATGGCGGCATCCGAACCCAGTTCCCCAACAGCAATAAATATTGGATACCCCGAAACACCATAAAAACAAGACTCAGATCTAAAATCACTGGTCAGGATGCTGATAGAGGAACACTTAGATAAATCTCTTAAAGTAATACATGAGAAAATAGATCAAAAGCTAGAAGCCATTGCAAGACAAACACAATTAAATCCCACATATCTCAACACACCAGAAAAACAAGACTCAGATCTAAAATCACTGGTAAAGATGCAGATTGAGGATCACTTAGATAAATTTCTTAAAGTAATAGAGGAGAAAATAGATCAAAAACTAGAAGCCCATACAAGGCAGACACAAAAATCACTTAAAGAAATCCAGGAGAATATAGAGCAAAAAGTGAATCCCAATACGGGGGAGAAACAAAAATCACCCAAAGAAATACAAGAGAACATGGGTCAACGAGTAGAAGTCATAAAGGAGGAAACACAAAAATCCCTTAAAGAATTACAGGAAAACACAAACAAGCAACTGAAAGATCTGAGCAAAACCATACAAAATCTAAAAACAGAAGTAGAAACAACTAAGCAATCGCAAAGGGAGACAATGTTGGAGATAGAAAACCTTGGGAAGAAATCAGGAGTCATAGATGCAAATATCAACAATAGAATACAAGAGATAGAAGACAGAATCTCAGATGCTGAAGATACCATAGGAACCATGGATTCAACAATTAAAGAAAATGCAAAATGCAAAAAGCTGGTAACCCAAAACATTCAGGAAATCCAGGACACAATGAGAAGACCAAACCTAAGGATTATAGGGATAGATGAGAATGAAGATCTACAACTTAAAGGGCCAGCAAATATCTTCTACAAAATTATGGAAGAAAATTTCCCCAACCTAAAGAGAGAGATGCCCATGAATATACAAGAAGCCTATAGAACCCCAAATAGACTGGACCAGAACAGAAATACTTCCCGTCACATAATAGTCAAAACCCCAAATGTACTAAACAAAGAAAGAATATTAAAAGCAGTAAGAGAAAAAGGACAAGTAACATACAAAGGAAGACCTATCAGAATTACACCAGACTTCTCACCTGAGACCATAAAAGCTAGAAGATCCTGGGCAGACCTTATGCAGACCCTAAGAGAACACAAACTTCAGCCAAGACTACTATACCCAGCGAAACTCTCAATTGCCATAGATGGGGAAACCAAGATATTCCACGACAAAACCAAATTTGCAAGATACTTATCTACAAACCCAGCCCTACAAAGGATAATAGGGGAAAAATACCAACACAAGGGGGGAAACAACACCCCAGAAGAAACAAGATAGAAACCCCATCTCATCCAACCCAAAAGAAGAGAACCACTCAAATACAAATAATAATAACAATTCCCAAAATGTCAGGAAGTAATAATTACTATTCCTTAATATCTCTTAATATCAATGGACTCAATTCCCCAATCAAAAGACACAGACTAACAGACTGGATACGGAAACAGGACCCTACATTTTGCTGCATACAGGAAACACATCTCAGTGTCAAAGACAAACACCACCTTAGAGTAAAAGGCTGGAAGACAGTTCTACAAGCAAATGGTCCCAGGAAACAAGCTGGAGTAGCCATTCTAATATCAGATAAAATCGACTTTCAACCTAAAGTCATCAAAAGAGACACAGAAGGTCACTTCCTGCTTGTCAAAGGGAAAATCCACCAAGAAGAATTCTCAATACTGAACATCTATGCACCAAATGCAAGGGCACCCTCATTCGTAAAAGAAACTTTACTAAAGCTTAAAGTACACATCGCACCTAACACAATGATTGTAGGTGACTTCAACACTCCACTCTCCTCAATGGACCGATCAGGAAAGCAGAAACTAAACAGGGACACAGTGAAACTAATTGAAGCTATGGACCAATTGGATTTAACAGATATATATAGAACATTCCATCCTAAAACAAAAGAGTATACCTTTTTCTCAGCACCGCACGGTACCTTCTCAAAAATTGATCATATAATTGGTCACAAGACAGACCTCAACAAATACAAGAAGACCGAACTAATCCCATGTCTCCTATCGGATCACTATGGAGTAAAAGTGGTCTTCAATAGCAAGAAGAACTACAGAAAGCCCACATACACATGGAAACTGAACAATACTTTACTCAATGACACCTTGGTCAAGGAAGAAATAAAGAAAGAAATCAAAGACTTTTTAGACTTCAATGAAAATGAAGGTACGACCTACCCAAATCTCTGGGATACAATGAAAGCAGTGCTAAGAGGAAAACTCATAGCCCTGAGTGCCTCCAAAAAGAAACTGGAAAGAGCATACACTAGCAACTTAACAGCACACCTGAAGGCGCTGGAACAAAAAGAAGCTAACTCACCCAGGAGGAGTAGAAGAGAGGAAATCATCAAACTAAGGGCTGAAATCAATCAAGCAGAAACAAAGAGAACCATACAAAGAATCAACAAAACCAAGAGCTGGTTCTTCGAGAAAATCAACAAGATAGATAAACCCTTAGCTAGACTAACCAAAGGGCACAGAGATAGTATCCAAATTAACAAAATTAAAAATGAAAAGGGGGATATAACAACAGAAACAGAGGAAATTCAAAAGATTATCAGATCCTACTACAAAGGCCTATACTCAAAACAACTGGAGAATCTGGAGGAAATGGACAATTTCCTAGACAGATACCAAATACCAAAATTAAATCAGCATCAAGTAGACCAGCTAAACAGTCCCATAACCCTTAAAGAAATAGAAGGGGTTATAGAAAGCCTCCCAACCAAAAACAGTACGGGACCAGATGGTTTTAGTGCAGAATTCTACCAGACCTTCAAAGAAGACTTAACACCAATACTCTTCAAACTATTCCACAAAATAGAGACAGAAGGGACACTGCCCAACTCATTCTTCGAAACCACAATTACGCTGATACCTAAACCACAAAAAGATCCAACAAAGAAAGAGAACTACAGGCCAATTTCTCTTATGAATATAGATGCAAAAATACTAAATAAAATTCTTGCCAACCGAATCCAAGAGCATATCAAAACGATCATTCACCATGATCAAGTAGGCTTCATTCCAGGAATGCAGGGATGGTTCAATATACGGAAATCCATCAATGTAATCCACTACATAAACAAACTAAAAGAAAAAAATCACATGGTCATCTCATTAGATGCTGAAAAAGCATTTGACAAAATTCAGCATCCTTTCATGCTAAAAGTCTTGGAAAGAGCAGGAATTCAAGGCCCATACCTAAACATAGTAAAAGCAATCTACAGCAAACCAGTAGCCAACATCAAAATAAATGGAGAGAAACTTGAAGCAATCCCACTAAAATCAGGGACTAGACAAGGCTGTCCTCTCTCTCCATATCTTTTCAATATAGTACTTGAAGTTCTAGCGAGAGCAATCAGACAACATAAGGAAGTCAAAGGGATACAAATTGGAAAGGAAGAAGTCAAACTATCATTATTTGCAGAAGATATGATAGTTTACCTAAGCGACCCAAAAAACTCCACCAGAGAACTTCTACAGCTGATAAACAACTTCAGCAAAGTGGCAGGTTATAAAATTAACTCAAGCAAGTCAGTGGCCTTCTTGTACTCAAAGGACAAGCAGGCTGAGAAAGAAATTAGGGAAATAACACCCTTCACAATAGCCACAAACAACATAAAGTACCTTGGCGTAACTCTAACCAAACAAGTGAAAGATCTGTATGACAGGAACTTCAAGTCCCTGAAGAAAGAAATCGAAGAAGACCTCAGGAGATGGAAAAATATTTCTTGCTCCTGGATTGGCAGGATCAATATAGTAAAAATGGTCATCTTGCCAAAAGCAATCTACAGATTCAATGCAATCCCCATCAAAATCCCAAATCAATTCTTCATAGATCTAGAAAGAGCAATTCTCAAATTCATCTGGAGCAACAAAAAACCTAGGATAGCTAAAACTATTCTCAACAATAAAAGGACTTCTGGGGGAATCAATATCCCTGACCTCAAGCAGTACTACAGAGCAATTGTGTTAAAAACTGCATGGTATTGGTACAGCAACAGGCAGGTAGATCAATGGAATAGGATTGAAGACCCAGAAATTAACCCACAGACTTATGGTCACTTGATCTTTGATAAAGGAGCCACAACCTTCCGGTGGAAAAAAGATAGCCTTTTCAACAAATGGTGCTGGTTCAACTGGAGGTCAACATACAGAAGAATGCGAATTGACCCACTCTTATCTCCTTGTACTAAGATCAACTCCAAATGGATCAAGGACCTCCACATAAAACCAGACACACTGAAACTATTAGAAAAGAAACGTGGGAAGACCCTGGAGGACATGGGCACAGGGGTAAAGTTCCTGAACAGAACACCAATAGCTTATGCTCTAAGATCAAGAATGGACAAATGGGACCTCATAAAATTACAAAGTTTCTGTAAGGCAAAGGACACTGTCAGAAAGACAAAACGGCAACCAACAACGTGGGAAATGATCTTCACCAACCCCACATCCGACAGAGGGCTAATATCCAATATATACAAAGAACTCAAGAAGTTAGACCCCAAAGAACCAAATAACCCTATCAAAAAATGGGGCACAGAGCTAAACAAAGAATTTTCACCAGAAGAAATTCAGATGGCCGAGAAACACCTTAAGAGATGTTCAACATCATTAGTCATCAGGGAAATGCAAATCAAAACAACCCTGAGATTCCACCTCACACCAGTCAGAATGGCTAAGATTAAAAACTCGAGAGACAACAAGTGCTGGCGAGGATGTGGAGAAAGAGGAACACTCCTCCACTGTTGGTGGGATTGCAAAATGGTAAAACCACTCTGGAAATCAGTGTGGCGGTTCCTCAGAAAATTGGGCATGCCACTCCCAGAGGACCCTGGCATACCACTCCTGGGCATATACCCAGAGGATTCCCCTGCATACAACAAAGACACATGCTCCACTATGTTTATAGCAGCCTTGTTTATAATAGCCAGAAATTGGAAGGAGCCCAGATATCCCTCAAAGGAGGAATGGATACAGAAAATGTGGTATATTTATACAATGGAGTACTACTCAGCAATTAAAAATAATGAATTCATGCAATTTGTAGGTAAATGGTTAGATCTGGAAACTATCATCCTAAGTGAGCTAACCCAATCACAAAAGAATACACACGAAATGCAATCACTGATAAGTGGATATTAATGAGCCCAGAAGCCCTAAATATTCAAGGCACAATTAGCAAGTCAAATGACTCTCAAGAAGAAAAAAAGGAGAGAACCCTGGGCCTGTAAAGATTGGATCCAGTATTGTAGACCCAGAACAGAGAAATCGTGGGGGGGGGGAAAGAGTGGGTAATAGCATGGGGGGGAGAGGAATTATGGGACATATGGTGGGGGGTACCTGGGAAAGGGGAATGCCTTTGGAATGTAAACAAAGAATATAGAAAATAAAAAAAAAATCATAAAAAAAATTTTTTTCAGGAAAAACAAACAAACAAACAAACAAACAAAAAAACAAACAAAAAACAAACAAGTGAAGAAACTCAACAAAACTAACCAGGATCTAAAACTGGAAAGAGAACCAATAAAGAAATCACAAAGTGAGACATCTCTGAAGATAGAAAATCTTGGAAAGAACTCAGGAGTCATAGATGCAAGTATCAACAACATAATACAAGAGATAGAAGAAATAATCTCAGATGCTGAAGATTCCATAGAAAACATTGACTCAATAGTCAAAGAAAATGCGAAATGCAAAAAGCTTGTAACCTGAAACATCCAGGAAATCCAGGACATAATGAGAAGACCAAACCTAAAGATTGTAGATATAGAAGAAAGCAAGGATTTACATCTTAAAGGCCCAGTAAATATCCTCAACAAAATTATAGATAGAAATTATATAAATTATAGAAAACTTCCCTAACATAGAGAAAGAGATGCGCATGAACATTCAAGAAGCTGACAGAACTCCGAACAGACTGGACCAGAACAGAAAATCCTCCCATCACATAACAATCAAAACAACAAATGCACTAAACAAAGAAAGAATATTAAAAGCAAAAGAAAAAGGTCAAGTAACATATAAAGGCAGACCTATCATAATTACACCAGACTTCTCACCAGAGACTATGAAAGCCAGAAGATCCTGGACAGATGTCATACAGATCCTAAGAGAATATAAATGTTAGCCCAGACTACTATACCCAGCAAAACTTTCAATTACCATAGACAGAGAAAACAAGACATTCCATGACAAAAGCAAATTTATACAATATCTCTCCACAAATCCAGATCTGCAAAGGATAATGGGTGGAAAATACTAACACAAGGCAGCAAACCACACTGTAGAAAAATCAACAAGGTAATCTTTCAACAAACCCAATAGAAGATAGATATACAACCAGAATTTCACCTTTAATTAAGAATATAACAGTAAGCAACAACCACTTTTTCTTAATATCTCTTAATATCAATGGCCTCAATTTCCCTATAAAAAGACATAGACTAACAGAGTGGATACGTAAACAGGACCCAATGTATGTTTTGCTGCATACAAGAAACCCATTTCAGTGACAAAGACAGTCACTATTTAAAAGTCAAAGTTTGGAAAACAATTTCCCAAGTAAATGGTCCCAAGAAACAAGCTAGAGTGGTCATTCTTATATCAGATAAAATTAACTTTCAACCAAAAGTTGTCAAAAAACATAAGGAGGGATACTTCATACTGGTCAAAGGAAAAGTCTACCAAGATGAACTCTCAATTCTGAACATCTATTCTCCGAATGCAAGGGCACCCACATTCATTAAAGAAACTTTAACAAAGCTCAAAGCACACATTGCACCCCACACAATAATAGTGGGAGACTTCAACATCCCATTCTCAAAAATGGACAAATCATGGAATCAGAAGGTAAACAGCTATACAGTGAAACTAACTGAAGTTACAGACCAAATGGATCTAAAAGATATTTATAGAACATTCCACTCTAAAGCAAAAGAATATACCTTCTTCTCAGCACCTCATGGTACCTTCTCAAAAATTGACCATATAATTGGTCACAAAACGGGCCTCAACAGATACAGAAATATTGAAATTATTTCATGTATCTTATCAGATCACCACAGCCTAAGGTTGGTCTTAAGCTCAAACAAAAGCAATGGAAAACACACATACACATGGTCCTTGAACAATGCTCTCCTCAATGATCACTTGGTCAAGGAAGAAATAAAGAAATTAAACACTTTTTAGAATTTAATGAAAATGAAGATACATCATACTAGAATTTATGGGACACAATGAAAACAGTGCTAAGAGGAAAACTCATAGCTCTGAGTGCCTCCAAAAAGAGAATGGAGAGAGCTTACACTAACAGCTTGACAGTGTACTTGAAAACTCTAGAACAAAAGGAAGCAACTATCCCCAAGAGGAGTAGATGGCAGGAAATAATCAAACTGAGGGCTAAAATCAACCAAACAGAAACAAAAGGAACTATACAAAGAATCAACAAAACAAAGAGCTGGTTCTTTGAAAATATTAACAAGATAGATAAACCCTTAGCCAGACTAACCAGAGGGCACAGAGATGGTATCCAAATTAATAAAATCGAAATGAAAAGGGAGACATAACAACAGAAACTGGAAATTTAAAAAAATCATCAGATCCTACTACAAGAGCTTATACTCAACAACATTTGAAAACCTGGATTAAATGGACAACTTTCTAGATACATACCAGGTGCCAATGTTAAAACAGGATCAGATAAATCATCTAAATAGTCCCATACGTCCTGAGGAAATAGAAGCAGTCATTAATAGTCTCCCATCAAAAAAAAAAAAAAAAAAAAGGCCCAGGACCAGATGGATTTAGCTGGGAATTCTATCAGATCTTCAAGAAGAGTTAATACCGATATTCTTCAAACTTTTCCACAAAATAGAAACTCAAGGAACACTACCCAACTCATTCTATGAAGCCACAATAACACTTATACCTAAACCAAACAAAGACCAAGCAAGGAAGGAGAACTTCAGACCAATCTCCCTCATGAATATTGATGCAAAAATATTGAACAAAATCCTGGTCAACCAAATCCAAGAATGCATCAAAACTATAATTCACCACAATCAGGAAGACTTCATCCCAGGGATGCAGGGATGGTTCAATATGTGGAAATCTGTCAATGTAATCCACTACATAAGCAAACTAAAGGGAAAAAACCTACATGATCATTTCATTAGATGCTGAAAAGGCTTTTGACAAAATCCAGCATCCCTTCATGATAAAAGTCTTAGAAAGATCGGGAATCCAAGTCCATACCTAAACATAGTGAAAACAATATACTGCAAACCTGTAGCCAACATCAAGTTAAAGGGAGAGAAACTTGAAGCAATCCCACTAAAATCGGGGACCAGACAAGGCTGACCACTCTCTCCATATCTATTCAATATAGTACTTGAAGTCCTAGTCAGAGCAATCAGGCAGCAAAAAGAGGACAAAGGTATACAAATTGGAAAGGAAGAAGTCAAAATATCACTATTTGCAGCTGATATGATAGTATACTTAAGCGACCCCAAGACTTCCTCCAGAGAACTCCTAAAGCTGATAAACAACTTCAGCAAAGTGACTGGATATAAAATTAACTCAAGCAAATCAGTAGCCTTCCTTTACTCAAAGGATAAACAAGAGGAGAAAGAAATTAGGGAAATGACATCCTTCACAATAGTCCCAAATAATATGTCATACCTAGGTGTGACCCTAACGAAGCAAGTGAAAGATTGTTATGACAAGAACTTTAAGTCTCTGAAGAAAGAAATTGAAGAAAGTCTCAGAATGTCGAAAGATCTTCCATGTTCATTGATTGGCAGAATTAATATAGTAAAAATGACCATCTTGCTGAAAGCAATCTACAGATTCAATGCAATCCCTATCAAAATCCCAAATCAATTCTTCATAGATATAGAAAGAGCAACTCTCAAATTCATCTTGAATAACAAAAAAACCCAGATAGCAAAAACTATGCTCCACAATAAAAGATCTTCTGGAGGAATCACCACCCCTGACCTCAAGCTCTACTACAGAGCAGTAGTGATAAAAACTGTTTAGTATTGGTATGCAGACAGGCAGGAAGATCAATGGAATAGAATTGAAGACCCAGAAATGAACACATACATGTACGGTCATTTGATATTTGACAAAGGAACTAAAAACATCCAGTGGAAAAAAAGACAGCATTTTTAACAAATGGTACTGGATCAACTGGAGATATGCATGGAGAAAAATGCAAATCGATCCGTTCTTATCTCCTTGTACAAAGCTAAAGTCCAAGTGGATCAAGGATCTACACATAAAACCAGACACACTGAAGCTTATAGAGGATAAAGTGGGGATGAATCTTGAACACGTGGGCACAAGGGAACCATTCCTGAACAGAACTGCAATGGCGTATGCTCTAAGAAGAAGAATCAACACATAGAACCTCATAATACTGCAAAGTTTCTGTAAAGCAAAGGACACAGTCAATAGGACAAAATGGCAACCAACAAACTGGGAAAAGATCTTTACTAAATCTACATCTGATAGAGGGCTACTATTCAATGTATACAAAGAACTCAAGAAGTTAGTCTCCAAAGAGTCAAATAACCCTATTAAAAATAGGGTACAGAGCTAAACAGGGAATTCTCAATTGAGGAAACGTGAATGACTCTAAAGCACCTAAAGAAATGTTCAGCATCTTAGTTATCAGGGAAATGCAAATCAAAACAACACTTAGATTCTACCTTACACCAGCCAGAATGGCTAAGATGAAAAACTCAGGGGACAGCAGTTGCTGGATAGGATGTGGGGAAAAAGGAACACTTCTCCATTGTTGGTGGGATTGCAAGTTGGTAAAACCATTCTGGAAATCAGTTTGGTGATTCCTCAGAAAATTAGACATAGTACTACCAGTGGACCCAGCTATACCACTCCTGGGCATATACCCAGAAGATGTTCCTATATGTAATAAGGACACATGCGCCACTATGTTCATAGCTGCCTTATTTATAATAGCCAGAAGATGGAAAGAACCCAGATGTTCCTCAACAGAGGAATGGATATAGAAACTATGGTATATATACACAATGGAGTACTATTCAGCTATTAAAAACAATGAATTCATGAAATTCTTAGGCAAATGGGTAGAACTAGAAAGTGTTATCCTGAGCAAGGATACCCAATCACAAAAGATTGCACATGGTATACACTCACTAATAAGTGGATGCTAGCCCAAAAGCTCAAAATAAACAAGTTACAATCTACCCAGCTCAAGAAGAAGGAGGACTTAAGTGAGGGTGCTTCGGTTCCTCTAAGAAAAGGAACAAAATAGTTACAGGAGCAATAAGGGAGATAATTTGTAGAGCAGAGACTGAAGTAAAATCCACCCAGAGACTGCCCTACCTGGGGATTCATCTTATAAACAGTCAACAAACCCTGACACTACTATGGACAACAAGAAGTGTATACCAAAAGGAACGTGCCATGGTTGTCTCCGGAGGGGCCCTGCCAGAGCCTTACAAATACAGAGGCAGATGCTAGCAACCAACTATTGGACTGGGCATGAGGTTCCTAATGGAGGAGCTGGAGAATGGTCCAGGGGAGCTGAAGAGGTTACAGCCCCATGGGAAGAACAATGATTTCGGCCACCCAGATGCTCCAAGACTCCCAGGGACTGAACCATCAACCAAGGGGCACACATGGTTCCAGCCAAAATGTGGCAGAGGAAGGCCTTGTTGGGCATCAGTGGGAGGAATGGTCCTTGGTCAGGTAAGGGCTCAACGGAGGCCCCAAGAAAGGGAAACCAAGTGGGGGTGGGAGGAGGAAGTGTGTTGGGTGGAGAGGCATATAGGTGGAGGCAAGGGGAAGGAAGAGGGGGAGGGGCTGGGCGTCTTAGGGGAGAGGAGATATCTGGAAAGGTTTTACCATTGGCAATGTAAATGAAGATGATATTCAATAAAAAAATATAAAAAATAAAATAAAATAAATACCATCCTAAATTTCAAACCCCTAAAAAAAAAGAAAAAAGGAAAGAAAGAAAGAAAGAAAGAAAGGAAGGAAGGAAGGAAGGAAGGAAGAAAGAAAGAAAGAAAGAAAGAAAGAAAGAAAGAAAGAAAGAAAATGAGGGTCTAGCTATAGATTGTACCTATGGCCTCAGCCTGGACCCCCAAAAAACAACACAAGGATCCTGAGATGGATGGAAACCACATTTGACTATGTTTAATCACACAAGCTTCCTGTTTCAGTGGCTGGCCAGTTCTGTATGTTCATTTATATTTTATTCTGTTTTTGTGTTTCTGTTTGGTTTCTGAAGCGAGCCTCTCCTCTCTTGATTTTTATTTGGTAGAGCCCCACTTTGACCTTCTGGTCCCTCTTTATCGTGTTTCAGGTCTTGGACCTAGACCATGGCCTCAACCTCCATCTCTCTTCCTTGAGAAGAAGCATATTTGACAGTCTCTGGCAGCCTATACCAAGAGCACTTCTTGGTAAACAGCACTTCCTGATGCTCGGGAGTCCATGGGAATCCAGGTTCTTTACTTAGCTCAGAATTCAGCCAAGCTTACTCTGCTGCTGAACTTTTCTTGCTTGGGTCATCAAGAAAGAAAAGTTGGTACATTTCAAATCTCTAAGAGAAGTTTGCAGAGATGCTGCCAGCCTCCTCAGTGATGACTTATGCATGGCGAATGGGAATGCATACTGTCTTCCTTCCTTTTAAGCTCAGCCATAACCTAGGGGCAGAACAGGTAGGTACATCTGAACCTGTTCCATCCTCTCTGTCTCTTTCACTAACTAAACCTGTGTATTTACTGTTTGCAGAGGGATCCAGTGACTTGAACTGAGCAGAGGAGGAAAGCTCTGTTAACCAGGTTCTAGGATTAAATCTGACCTGGTGGACTCTAATTTGCAATGTGAAAACAGAAGAAGGTATTGTACATTTCAAGGAATATATATATGCCAATCCTTTCTAGCAAAATAAAAATACACTTCTGGGCTAAGGAGATGTATATACTCAAGTCACTCAGAGTAGCAAGCTTTGGAAAAAAGCACTGGAAATCAGTCTGGCGGTTCCTCAGAAAATTGGGCATGACACTTCCAGAGGACCCTGTCATACCGCACTCCTTGGCATATACCCAGAGGATTCCCCTGCATGCAATAAAGACACATGCTCCACTATGTTCGTAGCAGCCTCCTTTATAATAGCCAGAAGCTGGAAGGAGCCCAGATGTCCCTCAAAGGAGGAATGGATACAGAAAATGTGGTATATTTATACAATGGAATACTACTCAGCAATTAAAAAATAATGAATTCATGCAATTTGTAGGCAAATGGTTGGATCTGAAAAATATCATCCTAAGTGAATTAACCCAATCACAAAAGAATATACATGAATTGCAATCACTGATAAGTGGATATTAATGAGCCCAGCAGCTCTGACTACTCAAGGCACAATTAGCAAATCAAAAGACTCCCAAGAAGAAGGAAGGAGAGGACCCTGGTCCCAAAAAGACTGGTTCCAGTTTTGCAGGAGAGTACCAGAACAGAGAAAGGGTTGGGGGTGATTGGGGAATGGGCAAGGGGGGGCAAGAGGACTTATGAGACATATGGTGAGGGGGGAACTGGGAAAGGCGAAAGCCTTTGGAATGTAAACAAAGAATATAGAAAAAAAGAGTTAGGTATGGGGGATTCTTATCCTGTAATTCTCATCCTTTCACTATAACAGAATGTCCTTTAGAGTAATTTAATTGCTGCTTTACTTTTATAGAACAGGAATATTTTATTTCAGTATAGGTCCCTGGGTTATCTAGTCTCAGGATCTTGGTCACCCACACAGTGTCAGGTATTGGTTCCACATTGTGGAGCAGACTTTAAATGAATCAGATATTGATTGGTTTCTCCCATAAGCTTTGTGCCCACATTGCACTGGTATAACTTGGGGTTCTAAGGATTGTAACTTGTTTAAAATGTTAATGTAACGTCAAACAATTAAATATCAGGAAATACATACTAATTTGTCTTCTGGGTTAGAGATACCTCACTAAGTATTTTCGTTGTTGTTATTGTTTGTTTTTAGTTTAGTTTTGATTTTGTGTTGTTTTGTTAGTTTCCAGTTTCTATTTATGTGCAAATTTAATTTCATGATTTCATTTTTTAACTGCAGAGTAATAGTTCATTATGTAAAAATACCACATTTTAAAGATCCGTTTCTCCATTGATGGACATCTGGACTGTTTTCAAATTGTGGCTCTTATGAATACAGCAGGATTGGACCTGGTTGGACAAGTGTCTCTTAAGGTAGTTCCATAGCTATCTTCCTGAAGGACTGCCAGGATAATTTTAATCATGATTGTATGAGTTTGCATTCTCACCAACAACGGATGAGGGTTTACCTTACAGCACATCCTTGCCAGCACGAGCTGACAGTTGTTAATTGATCTTAGCCATTTTAGAGGGTTTAACCTGAAATCTGAAAGCAGTTTTGATTTGTATTTCCCTAATAACTAGGGATGTTGAACATTTCCTTAAGTGTTTTTTGGCCATTTCAGTTTCCTCCACTGAGAATTCTATTTAGATCTCTATTCCATTTTTAATTGGGTTATTTCCTTTCTTTCTTTTTTTTTCCTGATTTTTTTATTTAATTTTTATTTTCTATATTCTATGTTTACATTCCAAAGGCTTTCCCCTTTCCCAGTTCCCCCCACCATATGTCCCATAATTCCTCTCCCCCCCCAGCTATTCCCCAATCATTCCCCCCCCGCCCCTGCCACGATTTCTCTGTTCTGGGTCTACAATACTGGATCCAATCTTTACAGGCCCAGGGTCCTCTCCTTTCTTCTTCTTGGGAGTCATTTGACTTGCTAATTGTGCCTTGAGTATTTAGGGCTTCTGGGCTCATTAATATCCACTTATCAGTGATTGCATTTCATGTGTATTCTTTTGTGATTGGGTTAGCTCACTTAGGATGATATTTTCCAGGTCTAACCATTTACCTAAAAATTGCATGAGTTCATTATTTTTAATTGCTGGGTAGTACTCCATTGTATAAATACACCACATTTTCTGTATCCATTCATCTTTTGAGGCATATCTGGGCTCCTTCCAATTTCTGGCTATTATAAACAAGGCTGCTATAAACATAGTGGAGCATGTGTCTTTAGTGTATGCAGGGGAATCCTCTGGGTATATGCCCAGGAGTGGTATGCCAAGGTCCTCTGGAAGTGACATGCCCAATTTTCTGAGGAACCGCCACACTGATTTCCAGAGCGGTTTTACCATTTTGCAATCCCACCAACAGTGGAGGAGTGTTTCTCTTTCTCCACATCCTCGCCAGCACTTGTTGTCTCTTGAGTTTTTAATCTTAGCCATTCTGACTGGTGTGAGGTGTAATCTCAGGGTTGTTTTGATTTGCATTTCCCTGATGACTAATGATGTTGAACATCTCTTAAGGTGTTTCTTGGCCATCCGAATTTCTTCTGGTGAAAATTCTTTGTTTAGCTCTGTACCCCATTTTTTGATAGGGTTATTTGGTTCTTTGGGGTCTAACTTCTTGATTTCTTTGTATATATTGGATATTAGCCCTCTGTCGGATGTGGGGTTGGTGAAGATCATTTCCCACTTTGTTGGTTGCCATTTTGTCCTTCTGACAGTGTCCTTTGCCTTACAGAAACTTTGTAATTTTATGAGGTCCCATTTGTCAATTCTTGATCTTAGACCATAAGCTATTGGTGTTCTGTTCAGGAACTTTCCCCCTGTGCCCATGTCCTCCAGGGTCTTCCAAAGTTTCTTTTCTAATAGTTTCAGTGTGTCTGGTTTTATGTGGAGGTCATTGATTCACTTGGAGTTGATCTTAGTACAAGGATATAAGAGTGGGTCAATTCGCATTCTTCTGCATGTTGACCTCCAGTTGAACCAGCACCATTTGTTGAAAAGGCTATCTTTTTTTCACTGGATATTTGTGGCTCCTTAATCAAAGATCAAGTGACCATAATAAGTCTGTGGGTTCATTTCTGGGACTTCAATCCTATTCCATTGATCTACCTGCCTGTTGCTGTACCAATACCATGCAGTTTTTAACACAATTGCTCTGTAGTACTGCTTGAGGTCAGGGATATTGATTCCCCCAGAAGTCCTTTTATTGTTGAGAATAGTTTTAGCTATCCTGGGTTTTTTGTTGCTCCAGATGAATTTGAGAATTGCTCTTTCTAGATCTATGAAGAATTGACTTGGGATTTCGATGGGGATTGCATTGAATCTGTAGATTGCTTTTGGCAAGATGGCCATTTTTACTATATTGATCCTTCCAAACCAGGAGCAAGAAATATTTTTCCATCTTCTGAGGTCTTCTTCTATTTCTTTCTACAAGGACTTGAAGTTCCTGTCATACAGATCTTTTGCTTGTTTGGTTAGAGTTACGCCAAGGTACTTTATGTTGTTTGTGGCTATTGTGAAGTGTGTTATTTCACTAACTTCTTTCTCAGCCTGCTTGTCCTTTGAGTACAAGAAGGCTAATGATTTGCTTGAGTTAATTTTATAACCAGCCACTTTGCTGAAGTTGTTTATCAGCTGTAGAAGTTCTCTGGTAGAGTTTTTTGGATTGCTTAAGTAGACTATCATATCATCTGCAAATAATGATACCTTGACTTCTTCCTTTCCAATTTGTATCCCTGTGACTTCCTTAAGTTGTCCAATTGCTCTCGCTAGAACTTCAAGTACTATATTGAAAAGATATGGAGAGAGAGGGCAGCCTTGTCTAGTCCCTGATTTTAGTGGTATTGCTTCAAGTTTCTCTCCATTTATTTTGATGTTGGCTACTGGTTTGCTGTAGATTGCTTTATCTATGTTTAGGTATGGGCCTTGAATTCCTGCTCTTTCCAAGACTTTTAGCATGAAAGGATGCTGAATTTTGTCGAATGCTTTTTCAGCATCTAATGAGATGACCATGTGGTTTTTTTCTTTTAGTTTGTTTATGTAGTGGATTACATTGATGGATGTCCATATATTGAACCATCCCTACATCCCTGGGATGAAGCCTACTTGATCATGTTGGATGATCGTTTTGATATGCTCTTGGATTCGGTTGGCAAGAAATTTATTTAGTATTTTTGCATCAATATTCATAAGAGCAATTGGCCTGTAGTTCTCTTTCTTTGTTGGATCTTTTTGTGGTTTAGGTATCAGCGTAATTGTGGTTTCGAAGAACGAGTTGGGCAGTGTCCCTTCTGTCTCTATTTTGTGGAATAGTTTGAAGAGTATTGGTGTTAAGTCTTCTTTGAAGGTCTGGTAGAATTCTGCACTAAAACCATCTGGTCCCGTACTTTTTTTGGTTGGGAGGGTTTCTATAACCCCTTCTATTTCTTTAGGGGTTATGGGACTATTTAGCTGATCTACTTGATGCTGATTTAATTTTGGTATTTGGTATCTGTCTAGGAAATTGTCCATTTCATCCAGATTCTCCAGTTGTTTTGAGTATAGGCCTTTGTAGTAGGATCTGATGATCCTTTGAATTTCCTCCGTTTCTGTTGTTATATCCCCCTTTTCATTTCTAATTTTGTTAATTTGGATACTGTCTCTATGCCCTTTGGTTAGTCTAGCTAAGGGTTTATCTATCTTGTTGCTTTTCTCGAAGAACCAGCTCTTGGTTTTGTTGATTCTTTGTATGGTTCTCTTTGTTTCTACTTGATTGATTTCAGTCCTTAGTTTGATGATTTCCTCTCTTCTTCTCCTCCTGGGTGAATTAGTTTCTTTTTGTTCCAGGGCCTTCAGGTGTGCTGTTAAGTTGCTAGTGTATGCTCTCTCCAGTTTCTTTTTGGAGGCACTCAGGGCTATGAGTTTTCCTCTTAGCACTGCTTTCATTGTGTCCCAAAGATTTGGGTAGGTCGTACCTTCATTTTCATTGAAGTCTAAAAAGTCTTTGATTTCTTTCTTTATTTCTTCCTTGACCAAGGTGTCATTGAGTAGAGTATTGTTCAGTTTCCATGTGTATGTGGGCTTTCTGTTGTTCTTCTTGCTATTGGGGACCACTTTTACTCCATAGTGATCCGATAGGAGACATGGGATTAGTTTGGTCTTCTTGTATTTGTTGAGGTCTGTCTTGTGACCAATTATATGATCAATTTTTGAGAAGGTACCATGCAGTGCTGAGAAAAAGGTATACTCTTTTGCTTTAGGATGGAATGTTCTATATACATCTGTTAAATCCAATTGGTCCAAAGCTTCAATTAGTTTCATTGTGTCCGTGTTTAGTTTCTGTTTTCCTGATTGGTCCATTGAGGAGAGTGGAGTGTTGAAGTCACCAACAATTATTGTGTTAGGTGCGATGTGTGCTTTAAGCTTTGGTAAAGTTTCTTTTACAAATGAGGGTGCCCTTACATTTGGCGCATAGATGTTCAGTATTGAGAATTCTTCTTGGTGGATTTTACCTTTGACAAGCAGGAAGTGACCTTCTGAGTCTCTTTTGATGACCTTAGTTTGAAAGTCAATTTTATCTGATATTAGAATGGCTAGTCCGGCTTATTTCCTGGGACCATTTGCTTATAAAACTGTCTTCCAGCCTTTTACTCTAAGGTGGTGTTTGTCTTTGACAATGAGATGTGTTTCCTGTATGCAGCAAAATGTAGGGTCCTGTTTCCGTATCCAGTCTGTTAGTCTGTGTCGTTTTATTGGGGAATTGAGTCCATTGATATTAAGAGATATTAAGCAATAGTAATTATTACTTCCTGACATTTTGGGCGTTATTATTATTATTATTTTTTTTGTATTTGAGTGGTTCTCTTCTTTTGGGTTGGATGAGATGGGGTTTCTATCTTGTTTCTTCTGGGGTGTAGTTTTTCCCCTTGTGTTGGTATTTTTTCCCCTATTATCCTTTGTAGGACTGGGTTTGTAGATAAGTATCATGCAAATTTGGTTTTGTAGTGGAATACCTTGGTTTCCCCATCTATGGCAATTGAGAGTTTTGCTAGGTATAGTAGTTTTGGCTGAAGTTTGTGTTCTCTTAGGGTCTGCATGAGGTCTGCCCAGGATCTTCTAGCTTTCATGGTCTCAGGTGAGAAGTCTGGTGTAATTCTGATAGGTCTTCCTTTATATGTTACTTGTCCTTTTTCTCTTACTGCCTTTAATATTCTTTCTTTGTTTAGTACATTTGGGCTTTTGGTTATTATTTGACGGGAAGTATTTCTGTTCTGGTCCAGTCTATTTGGGGTTCTATAGGCTTCTTGTATATTCATGGGCATCTCTCTCTTTAGGTTGGGGAAGTTTTCTTCCATAATTTTGTAGAAGATATTTGCTGGCCCTTTAAGTTGTAGATCTTCATTCTCATCTATCCCTATAATCCTTAGGTTTGGTCTTCTCATTGTGTCCTGGATTTCCTGAATGTTTTTGGGTTACCAGCTTTTTGCATTTTGCATTTTCTTTAATTGTTGAATCCATGGTTCCTATGGTATCTTCAGCATCTGAGATTCTGTCTTCTATCTCTTGTATTCTATTGTTGATATTTGCATCTATGACTCCTGATTTCTTCCCAAGGTTTTCTATCTCCAAAGTTGTCTCCCTTTGCGATTTCTTAGTTGTTTCTACTTCTGTTTTTAGATTCTGTATGGTTTTGCTCAGATCTTTCAATTGCTTGTTTGTGTTTTCCTGTAATTCTTTAAGGGATTTTTGTGTTTCCTCTTTTATGACTTCTACTTGTTGACCCATGTTCTCTTATATTTCTTTAAGTGATTTTTGTTTCTCCCCCTTATTGGGATTCATTTTTTGCTCTATATTCTCCTGGATTTCTTTAAGTGATTTTTGTGTTTGCCTTGTATGGGCTTCTAGCTTTTGATCTATTTTCTCCTCTATTACTTTAAGAAATTTATCTAAGTGATCCTCTATCCGCATCTTTACCAGTGATTTTAGATCTGAGTCTTGTTTTTCTGGTGTGTTGAGATATCCGAGATTTAATTGTGTTTGCGTTGTAAGGGCTTCTAGCTTTTGATCTATTTTCTCATGTATTACTTTAAGAGATTTATCTAAGTGTTCCTCTATCAGCATCCTCACCAGTGATTTTAGATCTGAGTCTTGTTTTTATGGTGTTTCGGGGTATCCAAGATTTATTGCTGTCGGGGAACTGGGTTCGGATGCCGCCATACTGCCTTGATTTCTGTTAGCAATGATCTTACGTTTGCCTTTTGCCATCTGGTTAACTCTGGTGTTAGTTGGTCCTGTAGTTACTAGCTGGTGCTTGACCTTCCTCTGGGCTCGTAAGGCTATTTCCCAGTGACTGGGACACCTGAACCACTGCCCTGCAGGGCTCCTGCTCACAGATTGCTGACAGGTGGCCTGAGTCCCCCGAGGTCTTAAACTCAGGATATCCCAGGTACTTGGTTCCGCCTGTTGGGCAGCTGCTCTGCACTGTTCCTGCTCAGTGTTTGCTGTCTGGTGTCCTGATTCCCCAGAAGTCTTAAAGTCGGGATATCTCAGTTATCTGGTTCTGCCTGCTGGTCCAAAGCTGCTGGGAACATGGCTGAGGCTGGCTCTCCTGATGCCTGCTGGATGGGAAGCTGCAGGCAAGATGGTGCTGTCTGCATGGAGTTCAGGGTCCGCCCTGCGAGCGCAGAGCACAGGCTAGGCTGCTGTCCCCCAAACTGCTACTCTGTGTGCAGCTCCCGCTCCAGGCCTGAGTCCCCGAAGGTCTTAAACTCGGGATATCACGGGTACCTGGTTCCGCAGGCTGGACCTGAGCACCTGGGAAGCTGGCTGTGGCTGGCTTCCCCGCCACCGGCTGGATGGGAAGCTGCAGGCAAGATGGCCGGTTATTTCCTTTCTTGATGCCTAATTTTTCCAGTTTTATATATATATATATATATATATATATATATATATATATATATATATATATATATATATATATATATATATATATATATATGATATTAATCTTCTTTCTGATTTGTACTTGATAAAAATCTTTTCCTGTTCTGTAGCCTGCTGCTTTTTCCAATGATTATATCCTTAGCCATGCAGAAGGTTCTCAGTTTCATGAGGTTCTATTTATTAATAATTGGTATTACTGCCTGTTCTAATGGTGTTCTGTTCAGAAAGTTTTCTCCAATGAATGCCAATGAGTTCTAGGATATGTCCCACTTTTTTTCTTTTAAAGTTAGTTTATCAGGTCCCATATTGAGCTCTTTGATCTGTTTTGGAGCTGAGTAATACATTTGGATTCATTTGGATTCTTTTGCACATGGCTGTCCAGTTTGACCTGCACCATTTGTTTAGGATTCTGGGATTTTCCTCTCTTAGTGTGTATTTCTAGATTGATTATAAAACTCTGTATGCAAAGAAGGGTAGATTTATGTTTAAGTCTTCAATTCGATTTAACTGATCACTGTGTCTGTTTTTATGCCAATATGATGTGGTTTTTATTACTATAGCTCTGTAGTACAATTTGAGATTTGGGATAGTGATGTCTCCAGCAGCTCTGTGATAAATCTGGATTGGTTTAGCCATCATGTTTTGTGTATGTGCTTATTTCCTCATGAATTGTTATTTCAAGATCTGCAAAGTAGTAATTTGGAATTTTAGTGGGGATTGCAATAAGTTAATAGATTGCTTTGGTAGGATGATAATTTTTATTATGTTAATCCTGTGGACCTGTGAGCTTTCCATCTTCTGATATCTTCTTCACATTCTTTCTTAAATGTCTAACAGGTTATACCACACAAGTTTTTCACTTGATTGGTTATAGTTACCACAAGATATTTTGTAGTATTTGAGGCTGTTGTAAAAAATGTTGTTTCATTGATTTCTTTCTCAGTCTGTCACTTGCATATTGGAAGGTAACTGACATTTGTGAGTTAATTTTGTATCCTGGTAATTTGCTGAAAGAGTTTATCACCATTAGAAGTTTCCTGGTGGAATTTTTAAGCTCATTTATATATGCTATCATATCATCTGCAAATAAAAATATTTTGAGTTCTTTCCTTCCAATATTTGTCCCCGTGATCTCTTTTAGTTGTCTTAGTGTTCCAGCTATGACTTCACAAGCTATATTGAACTGGTATGCAGAGAGTGGATAACACTGTCTTGTTCCTGATATTAGTGGTATTTGAGTTTCTTTTCCATTTAAGTGGATCATGGCTATGGGCTTGCTGTAAAGTACCTCTATTGTATTGGGGTATGTCCTTGCAACTCTAATTTTTCCAAGACTATTATTATGAAGGTGTGACAGATTTTTGTCACAGGCCTTTTCTGCATCTAGATAATTATGTGGTTTGTCCTATAGATTGTTTATATGGTAAGTTATATTTATCAATTTATATATGTTGAAACATCCCTGCATCTCTGGAATGAAGCCTGCTTGATCTTGGTGGATGATTTTTTTGATATGTTCTTGAATTCAGTTTTCAAATATTTTATTGAGAATTTTTATATCTATGTATGTAAGGAAAAGGGCCTGTAATTCCCTTTATTTTTGTTGGGTCAATATTTGGTCTAGGTATCAGGGTAACTATGGCCTCATAAAATGAGTTGGACATTTTCATTTTGTTTATATTCTGTGTAATAATTGAGGATTGTTGTCATTGATTCTTCTTTCAAAGTCTGGTAGAGTTCTGCACTACAACCATCTGGCCTTTAGGTTTTTTGTTTTTTGTTTTTTGTTTGTTTGTTTACTTTTATTTCACTAGGAGTTATGGTTCTGTTTAAATTTGAATTAAGATCTTACCCGATCTTGATTTAACTTTGATAGGTGTTATGTATCAAGTGAATTATTGATATATTTTAGATTTTTCAATTTTGTGGAGTACAGGTTTTAAAAGTGTATCTTCATGAGCCTCTGGATTTCCATGGTGTCTGTTATTATGTCCTCTTTTCATCTTTAATTTTGTTAATTTTAATTCTTTCTCTGCCTTTTAGTTAGTTTGGGTAAAGTGTTGGTCAATATTATTGATTTTTATCAAAGCACCTCTTTTATTGACTTATTATATTTTGTGTTTATCCCCCCTTCTTTGTTTGTTTGGCTTGGTTTTTGGTTGTTTTTACTATTTTGTTGATTTTTAGCCCCAGGCTTGATTATTTTTGCCATTGTTGCCATCTACTCCTTTTGGGTGTTATTTATTCTCCTTTATCTCTTTATTGATATTTTTTTGTGAATTTCACACCATGAATACCCATCCTACTCATTTCTTTGTTCTTTTGAATCTGCCCTATGTCCTTGAAACCCCCTCTACAAAAAGGAGGAGGAGGGAGGAGGAGAAGAAGAAGAACAACAAAAAGAACAAGAAGAACAAGAAAAAGAAGAGAAGCAGAAGAGAGAGAAAGGAAAGAAGGAAGGAAGGAAGGATGGAAGGAAGGAAGGAAGGAAGGAAGGAAGAAGGAAGGAAAGGACTCAACCAAACAACCACACCCAGCAATAGCAACAAAAACTTTTATATTCCACTACAGCCATGGAAGCTGTTGTGTGTCATAGTGTATCATCACACAGTACACACTTTGGTTCACATATTTTCAGTTGCGAATGTTCAGTGCACTAGTCTTTAGTCTGGTGCTAGGCCTCTGGCTTCTGCTACACTACCAATACAGGAACCTTCCAGGGACTCCTCTCAGGTAGCCTGTTTTTGCCCTGTGTCATGAAGATCCTGCAGCTTTGGATATGTAGGACTCACTGCTTCACAGGTTCTAGAAGTTCATAAATGGGGTACATGTTGGGGTAGGCCAACTTAAAGCCCTGAATCGGGGCCTTAATGGCAGCAGACTTGGTCAGCGTTCAGTTCTCCCATAGCCATATCACCAGGGTGAACGCTTCAGCACTGCCCTGGTTGTTTTACCCAGTTCCACAGCCATCAAGATACAGGACCAGCTTTCTTAGCCTCGTGCCCTCAGGGCTGCCCCACCCCCAACCCCACCACCCACAGCTCTATTGTGCTGCCTAGGCCAGGTTCAGGGCCAGCTCTCCTGAGTGCTGCAGCCAACATGGGCAGAGCCAGGTCTCCCACTCTCACGAATTCAGGGCCAGCTGTCCTTCCTGCCCAGGTGGTGAGAGGCAAGAAGGTTGGGACATCAGGTAGGACCAGTGGCTGTGCTAGCTATCACTTGCAACCAGGATCAGCTCTACTGTGCTCTCCAGGCAAGGTGCAGGGCCTACTCTCCTGAGTGTTCATTTTGTTCTACATTTTCAGGCCTGTTGTTAAGTTACTATAATGAAATGCTTCCAATTCCTTTGTGCATGCATTTAGTGTTATGAACTTGTCTCTTAGAATTGCCTACATTGTATCCCATAAGTTTGGATGTATTGCGATTAATTTTAATTCAATTTTAGAAAAAGCTTCTTTCTTGATCCATTTTTCATTCAGTAGTGAGTTGTTGAGTTTCCATGAGCATATAAGCTTTCTATTGTTACTATTGTTATTAATATCCAACATTAAACTGTAGCAGTCAAATAGCATACATGGTATTTTCTGTTTGTTTTGTTTTTTAATTTTTTTGTATCTGTTGAGATTTCTTTTGTGTCATAGTGTTTGCCCAGTTTTGAAGTATATTTCAGAAAGTGCTGAAAAGACAATGTATTTTTTTGTGTTTAGGTGAAATGTCCTATAAAAATCTATTAGGTCAGTTTGGTATATGAAATCAATTGGTTCCATTATTTTTCTGTTTAGTTTTCGTTTAAATAATCTGTCTATTGACAAGAGTTGGGTATTGAAGTAACCAACTATCAGTGTGTGATGGTCAGCATGTGATTTAAGATGTTGAATTGTTTGTTTTAAGAATTTGGCTGCCCTTGTGTTGAATGCATAAATATTAAGAATTGTAATGTCCTTTTGGTAGTTTTCCTTTGATAAGTATGTAATATCCTCCCATTTCTTCTGTTTAGCCTTGGCGTGAAGTCTATTTTGCCAGATATTAAAATGGCTATACTAAATTGTTTCCAAGATTTATTTGTTTGGAATATCTTCTCCCCTAATTTTACCCAATGTCATGTCTATCCTTGATGTTAAGGCATGTTTTGTAGATACATCAGAAAGATGGATACTATTTTTACAATCATTCTGTTACTGTGTCTTTTTATTGAGGAATCAAGGCCACTGGTGTTAAGAAATGTCAATGACCTATAACTGTTGATTATTTTGTTGTTGGTGGTGGTGTGTATATTTCCCATCTTTTGGATTTGCTGGTCTTAGGTTATTTATTTCCTGTATTTTTTGGATCTAGTTAACCTCTTAAGGTTAGAGTTTACCTTCTAGTACCTTTTATTGTACTGGATTTGTACATAGACATTGGTTAGATTTGGTTTTATCATGGAAAGTTTTATTTTCTCGATGTAAGTAACTTGAAAGTTTTGGATATCATAGTGTGGGCTGGCATTTGTAGTCTCTTAGAGTCTATAGTACATCTGTCCAGGTCCTGAGTTACCATTCCTTCTAGTCCATTTAATATCATGATTATCATTAAACTTTTTATCTCCTTGAGCACTAGACTTGGCTCTATTATACTTCCTGGTGCCTTTTTTTTTTCTCCTCAAACTATACATTTTGTATTTTTCTTTGCTTAGTTTTTCCTTTTCACTATAGATCTACAAAGAGTACCCACTGATAACCATAAAACAAAGTCAGTATTGGGCTGTCTTGAAATCTCTGACAATGGCATTAATACCAAACCCTTCAATTTAGTCTCATGCTTATATTTGGATAAGGGCAGAAAACAGACACATTCATTTACAAAATATCAATAGTCCTCTCATCCCCTGAAATCTCTTTAGCCAGGTCATAATAATCTACATCACTCTGAACACCAAGTGTTTTTCCTGTTCCTACTAGCATGGCCCATTAAGCTTTATGTAAAGCATTCAACTGCTTTTCTAGTTCAAAGTTTCAAGGTTTACTTTCTACCAGCAGGCAACATGGTCAGGCCTGTCACAGCAATTCCCTGCTCCCTGGTACCAACTTCTGTCTTAGTCATGTATTCTATTATTGCACAGAGACACCCTGGCCACAGCAACTCTTATTAAAAAGCAAAAACAAACAAAACAAACAAACAGAAAAGCATTTAACTTGGAGCTAGCTCATAGTTTCTGAGATTAGTCCATTATCATGCCAGTCAGAAGCATGATGGCCGGCATATTGGCAGACATGGTACTGGAGGAGTAACTGAGAGTTCTACGTCTGGATTTATGGACAGCAGGAAGAGAGACACCAGGCCTTGCTTAGGCTTTTCAAACCTCAAAGCTCATCCCCATTTACATACTTCCTCCAACAAGGCCACACCTCATAATCCTTCTCAAGTAGTGCCACTCCCTGGTGACTTAGTATTCAAATATGTGAGCTTATGAGGGCTATTATTCAAACCACCACACCTACCATGAATATATGATTGTACTAAGGATTTACCTTTTGGATAAAGAGTGACCCAGGAAAAGGACACAATAGGATCCTGAAATTCACCCTCTCTCTCTAAACGAAGCTTCAGGCTATTACAGTTTGCCTGTGTATGACAGTGGTAAAAGCTGTCATGTGTCTGTGGTACAAGATTTTTCCTCAAAATGACTTATGTCTTCAATAGATGATCTTTACATATCTTGATTAAAGTGAGAAAGACAGAAATATTTCCATGGGGAAGTGAAAGGAAGAAGAGACTGAAAGAGGTCTGATTGGAAATTACAAGTTGAGACTGGTATTGTCCTGCAGGTGCTGCATGGAGGGAAGTATCTTTTTTAGTACCCCTTCCTTTCACATCTGGCAACTTCTCCCCAGCCTTCTCAACCTGGGAAGAGTTGGGGTGTCAAGTGTAACACTTGTAAACAGAATTCCAGCTGAGTCCCTAAGATCTGCCAACCTCATGTTCTATTCCTGCCTCTTAAACATTTGGTCACTCTGGAATCAGGTTTCCTTCCCATCGCATGGAGATCATAGCATTTGCTAGAAGGGCTCAGGCAAACAAAATAGGAACATGAGCATTTAACAGTTTGTGTGTGATGGTTGGGTCACTGTCATGTGTCCTGTATATTCTTTAACACTATGCTGGGAGGAAATGAAAATGATAGCTCTTTGTGCTTCCCTTGAGATCGAACATAAGACTGAGAAACGTGTAGATGCCCACTTCTCCTGCCTCAATACTGGGCCCCGCTGCATCAGCAGGGCAGCAAGAGTGATCATCCTTGCTCATCTCAGAGTTTCCTTCACTGCATGTTGGCACCTGTGCCTCTTGGTTTACTTGGAATCCCTTTATAAGCTGCAATTATTTGCAAAATTAATTTGGGGCTATTGAACTTGCTGAGGACAATAGAAATTTAAGAGAGCTCCTTTATTTAAAAAAAATTCTCTTGTGATGTTTTTGGGGCAATTTACAATGGGTGAACTTTTATTAATAAGAAAAGGAGCTGATCCCTTTTCCTCCTCTGCAAACTCTGCATAGGTAGCAGAAAATGACTCCGAACCAACCTGCAAGTGCTGCAGATACCTTGCTTTAGAATGCCACCCACACCCAACTTGTCTAGTGAAATTGCCTTACCAGCTCTGGGCTCAAAAGAGGATACCAAGTAGCATCTTGGATCCCATCCAACAAGTTTCAAATATTTGATGGGACATGCTACGAGTCAGGTGTTTTTTTTCCCTCTTGACTTGGAAGGAGGCCATTATGAACCATATGATTATATTCTGACCTGAAATTTGCCATCTTTAGCATGGCTGGGTGGGTGCCATGCTTTCTGTACTGACTGAGGGACCTCCAGCTGGATCGAAGGGGACTTTTCATTTTATTTATCTCATCCTGCTAAGGCAGCTGGTTTCCACACTAGCAGTTTAGTTCTCTGTAAGGCGCAGGGATTCAGGCCATCTGCTGCATCTGCTGCATCTGCTGCTAGGTGCGTGCTCTTGAACGGAACAAATCAGAGTCTTGCAAATCAACAGCACCCTGGTTTTGTTAGTGCAGTCTTGCATGCCCGGAACACAAGCTGGGACTCAGGACCCCAGTGTAGGTGTTGACAGCGCACATGTCCAGATGTTACTATTGCGATTCTTCAAGTCAGATACCAACTGGCTGAAAAAAAGAGAGGTAAAAATTCTGTTTAAGAAAAAGCTCAGCTCTCAGCAGTGCTCACACCAGAGAGACTGCATTGTATTCTTAAAATAACCACACCAGTCAGATGCAGACTGTTTTTTATGTTTGGTTTTGTTTACATTTGTATTTTTTTCGAGTAGTGCTTTCAAAAGCTAATTTATGTCTGTCAGCACATCCTTAACAAAACTGGCTAATCACCCAGTTAAAACAAACATTTCAAAAATAGATAAACTGAAAAAAATAGGTTGTTTTCATTACACTACTGCAGACTGTTTCATGAATAATGTGACCTTCTTAAGAGAAACTGGTTCCTTAGAATCAGAGGGAGGCAAGCTGAGCCACACCTGTGCCTGGTGGATGGACATTTATCAACAGCAACTGGCCTTTCTTTCTCAGAGGACTGACTCCATGACCTGGCTCATAAGTTTTTAATATATTCATAAGCAAGTGATACTTTGAGAACCAAGTTCTTGAAAGACTGAGCCTTTGTTGTAACTTCTTTATATCCCTTCCCTATCTTCTCCAATATTAAGGAACTACTATGTTCAATTAAAAGACTACTCAAGCAGAGCCAAGTGATACAGACCTGTAATTCTAACTACCTGGCAGGCTGAGGCAGGAGGATCACAAGTTTAGGGATCCTTCTGGACCACAGTGACTTCAAAGCCAGTTTAGACAACTCAGTGTGTTTCTGTTTCAAACTTGAATGTGGGAGAAGGCCTGGGAATGTAATTTGATATTAAAAATTGGGTTAGCACACACGAGACCCTGAGTTCAATCCCTAGTTGCACCATTCTCTAGTCCCCAGCCCCCAAATCATATTTGTGTATGAGTGTTTGTGGTGTGTGTGTGTGTGTGTGTGTGTCTGTGTGTCTGTGTGTGTGTGTGTCTGTGTGTATTTGTGTATGTATGTGTATGTGACAGGCCTGTGTGTTATTAGGCACTTATAATACACAGGTATGCAGGCATCTTTGTCCTAACATGAGCATGTGGTTGATGTTGCATGCTTTTCTCCATCATTCATTCTCTCTCTCTCTCTCTCTCTCCCCCTCTCTCTCTTCCTCTCTCTCTCTGTCTCTCTTTTTCTTTCTTTTCTTTTCTTTTCTTTTCTTTTCTTTTCTTTTCTTTTCTTTTCTTTTTTTTTTCTTTTCTTTTCTTTTCTTCTCTTTATTTTTGGACAGAGGGTCTCTCACAGGTCCTCATGATGTTCATGAAGCAACACAAAGGCCAGATAACAACTCAGACATCTTTCCCCCATGTCCCCTTTGCTTACTTTGTGACAAGGTTCCTTACTGGTCTAGAATTTGCAAAGTAGGGCAGGCTGGCTGGTTGGTAAGCCTCAGAGATTCTCTTGTCCCTGTTCCTAAGCCCTGGGATTATAGTTGCCTGTCTCCACCATGTACATATTAAACAATTCATTTAATTAACTTGCTTTTTTATTTGTGAGTTTATGACATAATTCCATCACTTTCCCCTTCCCATTCCTCTTGTCTGCATATACTTCCTTGATCTCTTTCAAATTCATGGCCTCTTTTTCCCCCCATTAATTGTTCTTACATGTAATTTCTTTTAAATAACACAGACTCTGAAGTGTGAACACAGTTCCTCATGTTTGGAGGGAAATCACTTACTAATTGAGCTTTCCCGCCATCTTTCTTCATTTTAATGTATTATCTAGTGACTTCTGTGGCAAAGCTGCTAAGTCTTTCTTGCATAGCAACCATATTCCATGTATCAGGTGATGGCATGGTTTAAGAAGTGAGTGTTACTGCTCCCTTGTACAAGGAGGGTGATGGTTTAAACACAGAACTCATTCAAAGGATACGATTCAATTGACATCGAGGTGGACTTGACTTTTCCTTTTTCCTCCTTCCTGGTGCAACAGCTAGAGTCTGACCTGTCATCTTAGGATCATAAAATAAGCTGGAACACTGAATTCCTACTCTGAAGAAGATGGGTCAGGAAATAGAAAACTGGCCTTGTGCTTTGCAGTGAGTATCTCCACCCACTTAGCCCAGATGCTAATTATTCATTCTTTTTTCTACACTGAAATTGGATTTTATGTATTATGATCAAATTTCAAGGAATTCCCTAGTTTTACAGAAAATGTAGTTTGTGGTCTTGTTTAATTTTTTCACATTTTGGGAATGTTCTCCAGAAGCTAAGCAGCCAAAACAAGCCCTGTGTTGCTCTCTTTGGAAGCTAACCATTTGTTATATCTTCAATATTCCCAGACACAATGTAATACCTTCCACCAAGGCTGGGTCTATGTTCACCCACAGCAGCTGCATGCCAACATGTCTGTCTTACCTCCCTGCTGCTACCATTAAATATCAATATAGATTCAAATGTTTACCAACTTGATTTAATAGATATGATTTTGTATCTTGTATCACTGCTGAGATAACCTATAGGTAACAAAACAATCTTTATATATTTACATTTCCTTTGCTTCATCCTTTCCTTCTTTTCCCTCCTTCTCTTTTTCTCTTCCCCCTGTTCTGTTCTATAGCAGTTCAGGAAATTGAAGCCATGCCCTCTCGCTTGCTATGCAAGCACGCTACCACTGAGCTATATCTCCAGCCCTCTTTTAAACTTTTATTTTGACATAGGACTTCAATGTTGTCAGGATAGTCTTGAAATCAGTCTGTAGCCCAGGCTGGCAAGGAATTTGTAATCCTTCAGCATCAGCATCCCTAGTCAGTCACAGTGATGGAAGGGCCACACCTCTAGGCACAGTTCCCTGAATTGGCTGAGCTATGCCATGTGATCATCTCAGTGAGTTCCCGCCCCCTTTGGAGCCCCTGGTTATTGTATCTGACAAATCACACATAGAAGTGCATTTTTTATTTTTAGTTTCTTGTAAAGCTTTTATGGTTTTGCTTATTATTTTTAAACTTCCTTAGATTGTAAAGATATCCTAAATACCTTTGCAATCTTCAAAGGTCTACTCATGTACCAAACATGGTTAGACATTTCTTTTTCAATCTGTTGCAGATATTTGTTCCCAGTTTTGACTTGCATATTTATTTTGCTAATTATTTTCAGCATAATGAATGGTTACATTTGAATATAGTTGTATCTGTTCACGTCTTCTTCATAGTGTCCTCTATATCGCCTTTTTGTTTCAATTATATCTTCCAACTTTGATGACTTTAAAATAGCTTTTTCTTTTCCATTTTTACATTTAAGTCTTTAATACAACAAGAACTTATTTGGGCGTGCACATACTGATGTTTTCCTTAATTTTACATGTAGTTTTATAGCATCTTTCATTGGCTGGTAACCCCTCCCCTCACTGCCTTGCAGGGTTCTATAGAATAACTAGCTACAGATTATATCTAGATGATCCTGTAGTTTGGGGAGGGCATTGGTTCTTTGGTTTCTTTTGTGCTTATCAAGTTATCACAATTTTGTAAGATAAGTTTATATGGAAGGATCTAATAATACTAAGTAATATTTTTCCCAAACGAAGGCACCTCTTTTTGCTTTACTTCTAGAAGAAATTTACTATAGTTTTTGACAAATATTAAAATTGGCTAAGTAGATTTTAAGTTTGTGTTATCTTAATGTTACGGCCTACCCATATGTAGTGTTGACTTGTCAGAAAGCTTCAGTCATTTTATCCAGAATCATTATTTCCTTAGAACCTTTATACATTCCCTACCTTGTAGTTTCTTTTATAAAGAAACTTTGCATATCTTTTGAGGGTCATTATTGTAGATTGTTGCTTTTATTTTTTTGCTTACTTTTGTAAATGTAATTTTGTTTCCATTATGTCTTTTAAATGATTCTTTCTGGCATATAGGAAATCTGATTTTTTCCACGTTTTTCACATTTTTACATTACATATGGCCACTCAGCGATTGCTAATAAATTATAAGAGCTTTTAAATGGATTCACTAGTGTTTTCTGGGACATAATTAGATTTTAAACCTGGCTTTCATTGAACTCACTGAGTTTTATTAATTGCTCCTGACTGCATACATGAATCTCTTTTCTGTACCATGCTGCAGGGGAGGGCTATGGCTGAACAATGTTCTTCTGTGAAGTCTTTGTTCAAAGGGAGGCTAGAAATATATGTAAGGAGATCTTAAGATGTTGTCACACTGGATAGCCTGAACCCGTTGCCGTGTGAAGAAAAAGCACATTCAGGGACAAAAAAGAGGCACTTGGGCAGGGACTGTAAGATGTTGGTAAGTAGAGGCTGTGTAAGTTCCACTCAAACCCCACAGTGTGTCCCTGTTGGTGTGGTGTTTTCTTTATGGCCCATCGTCTAGTGACATGTCTCAGCCAGCATTATGCTTTTTGCTAGTGCATCCATCTCTACTGCTCAACCTGATGCCACACACCTCCCTTCCTCCCTCCGTCTTTGGAAGTCTAGTTCCTCGGGCCTGCAATGCCAAACAAAGGAATAAACAGTCATAGCATTTTCAAAAATAAATATAACATGTCTGCCTCTCATCCTCGCCAGGGCACAGAAATCATGTCTTATCTTTCTATCTTGCATCAGCCAGCCAGCGTCTGACACATAAAAGGCGGGCTTTAATTGAATTGGAGCTTTTACATTTACAAAAGCTTTTCTCATTGAATACTTTATGCTCAAACCCATTCCTTGCCACTGGTTTGGTCACCCTAGTTGTCACCTATTTTAGACACCTTTCTGTTTTGTTTCTCTCCCCTCTTACCAGATTTCTGCCTGTCTTTTTCAGCTTTGCCCATTGCTTTTCAGAGTCTGGCTTCCAAACTGTTCATTCCAGATTGATAAAGAAAAAGAAACATGGGGAAAAATTTTAATCAGTTTTCTAAACATAGGGAGAGCAAGTCAAAGAAAATCTAATGAAATGTCCATCATAGCAAGGTTGAGCAGCCCTATGGAGGAGACACATGAAATGGAGATATTTTAGTGGTGATGTCTTTAGTAAGAAAGTTTAATAAGGGAGACTCTTTCTGATATAGTTGCATTGGGCTCTGGAAAGAATGGAGAAATTTAAAGGGTTAACAAGACACCCCAGCCCCATTTCTCTGATAAATTCATTTTCAGTATTGGTAGATGTGGATTGCCTTGAAGTAGATACAGTAAGCTGAATATTAACCAGTTGTAGTGTCAAAGAACCCCAGCCAGACAAAGGTCAAAGACACAGTAGGGCAGAAAGTATGATAATGGTGAGTCACAGGAACCCAGACTTCTCCTGAGTCTGGGGCCACAGGGCCTCCATTACCTATTGTTGACTTTAGGGATCTGAGGTCAAGTTGGACACTGGTTTGAGGAACACTGTTTGTGCCTAGCAATATTGATGGACATGTTCTTTACTTACAACAAAGCCTGATGAAGATGTTCACCACTCTTTAGACCATTCTGCGGGCCATTGTGATAGATGACCAGATGACAAAGTCTTTGGCTCATTCTACTTTAGATGAATCTTTACCCAGCTGCCTAGTACTAAATTAAGGGAGAAAAATTGAAAGAAACAAAGTAGAACTAGCCTCTTACCCATAATACTCAAGTCTATGAAGCATGGCTTTGGAGTCTGTGACTAAGGCCTAGTCATCGACCACAGATTTAAGGGGCAACAGTAGGTTGTCTTATAATAATAACAAAAGAAATGCTGTTTTCTTGACAGTTGAGACAAAAGTAAGAGGAAAACTACAAAGCATCCCAGGGACAAAGTGCAGAAATAGCTTTAGCTTTCAAAGGCCAGGCTGTGATGACTTTACTCTGTGACATCACATGAATTTTGCCAGTGACAAAGATGCTAATGTTTGCTTCACCAATTTGCTGCCCTGCATTCCTCTGAGTAACTTATACATGTGAATTTTCTAATTCTCATGAAATCCCTAAGAGCTATATCACTCTACTCTACGGATATGGGGAAACTGGGGTATGAGGAGATAAGGAACTTGATGAGATTTACATACCTGGCAAACAGGGTTGGACTTAGACTCTATCCTAAAACTCACTGTTTATCTATTTATCTAGTTTTGTTTTTGTTTTTTCTTGACTTCTTAGAAACAAGGTCTTCCTAGGTATCTGATCCTGAACTCATGACCATCCTGCCACTTTTTCCTGAGAACTTCCATTATTAAATTTAAACATTTCACAATAAAGATAACATTACCATCTTCATTTATAAGTGCAGAAATCAAGTCTCTGTGGAGTGATGGTAACAGTTGCCTAAAGTCGTGCTAAACATGATGGTAAAGCCAAGTTCATCCTGCTTCTGGGTTACCTGAGGTGGCTTGCCAAGAAAGATGATGGTTATTTCCAGAATATTCTGGTCAAAACCATGACACCCGAACCAGACATGCTGGAGGATGCCCAATGAGATGACTGGAATTCAATTTTTGAAGGAAATAATGCTATAAATGGTCAAGAGCTGGGAGCTATTGGGATTGGAAGAGACAGATGGGTCAAGTCAGCCAGCTGCACTGAGCTTAGCCAAAGAGAATTCATAGGATAAGGACAGCACTGGGACAGTCAGGGAGACATGACTCCTAACAACATATGAGAGAATAATACCTGTAGTGTTGTACTTTCCAAGTACATTAGCTGCACTGGGCTTTTGTAACAATATTCTTATTCTTTAGAGATATCTGTATAAGTCCTTAATAATCTCATGCCGTAGTGCCTATAACTATTTCTCAATGACAGCACAAAGCATATGTGTATATATTATGTATATGACTATATGTATCTAATTCTGCTTATATGAACATATATTTCAACAGAGATGAAAGTCATTTTAATAATTGGCAAATTATTTCAGTTAAAGGTAATCTTTTATTATACTGTTCTTGCAATTTTTCTGCCAATTTGTTTTTTTTTTTTACAGTATAATTTAGAGGAAAATACATCATAATTTCTGACTTCCCTTCTAAATTTCCAGTCAGTTTCCAAAGTCCACATTCATGACCCATGCTTCCAATAGAAAAATGTGTTGTTGCTGTTTCTGAATACAGTGAGCACTAATTGATATTCACTGGGTATTAAGTCAGCCAGTTATTTTAAGAAAACTCACTGTATGTTCTCTTCTACACCCCAAAGATTAGATGATCATAAAACATAGTCTCTGACTTTTTTTTTTAGGATGGGGTAATAAGTTTAGGAGACAGAAAAACAGTTATATGAGTCAATATTTAACTTTAGCCAGAGCTAAACTAGGTCCTTGGCCACTAGGGGACTATTTAGATAAGTGATGTCATGAGAGGCCTTTCTGGTGAGGTTAGCTCTGCACTAAAAATCTAATGAGACTTGGGACCAAGATGGAAGACTGTGTATTAGTTACTTTATTCATTATTGTGACAAAATACCTAATAGCATCCACTTAAGGGGGGAGAAGTTTATTTTGGCTTGTGGTTTGAAGACACAGTCCATCATAGGGGGACGGAATGGCAGCTGGAGCAGCAGATGGATGAAGCTGCTGGCTCAGATCTCAGCAGAGCAGAGGATGGAGGGGACGATGAGTGCTAGTACCCAACTGGCTCTCACTCATTTTGCTCCTTATTTAATCCAAATTCCTAGCTCATATGATGAGGGTAAGGCATCTCTCCTCAGATATGCCTTGTTAGTGATTCCTGCCATCTGGTTGATCATTTCCCGTCAATACATACTAGATGTATTTCTCCACACCCAGCATGTCAAGTACACAGGCCCCAGAAGCAGGAGCCCTCCATCCAAAACACTGTTCACTTTGTTCAATCATTTTATAACTGCTTCCCATTGGGTATTGTTTGTTTTTGTTTAGTTTTCAAACTGTGCAACGTTCACTAAATAGATGCCTTTAAATAGAAAATAAAATGACGTATTTTCTGGAGGTACAAACAGCAAGGAAAGAAGTGAATGCCGTGTGTATGATGTCTAGGAGACTAACAGTGTTGTGCATTTTGAAAGGAAACAGTTTTGTTTTGTTTTCCTCTTTCATTCCAAGTCTGAAGAGTGCCATGGCTCTACTCGCTGCTCCCAGAGTCCATCTCATCTGCTGGCTTCAGCAAATGTACAAGGGATGGGATCCTTGCACAGGCCATGTGGCAGGAAGTAGCTCTGTATTTGAATTATTTGCCCAAACACTTCAGATTTCCCCCTGTGTTTTATGTATTGGCATTGAGGAGGAATTTGCACACTCAGCTGGTGGACAGAGAGTCCTATAGACTTTGCTTGTTTCTGAGTTACCCAGGTCCAGCATTGAATTGCAGACACATGTCACCACCATCTGGCTTTCAGGTGGGTACTCGGGGACCAAATCAGGACCAACATGCTCACACAGCTTAATTCCCCACTAAGCATCTAATGTTCCCAATCATCTATTCTTGTGCCTAACTCACATATTCTCCATGCAAATAAATATAAACTGGAAACATTGAAAAATTATTACCACGGTTCTCTGATACTTAATATTATCCATTTTGGTTTATGTTCTTTTATTCCTTCATCCATGTTTTTAATATCTATAAAAGCATGACTTGTTTTATGTACTACATGATAATCTTTCATTTAATCCAACCCAGCAATATGCTGTGGCAGAATTTTGCCTCTGCATGAGATTTCACTCTATATTTCAGGGAAATTTTACTTAATAACTCAGAATGGATTGCAATTTTATGTTCTCAGAGTACAATTCTCATTAATGTGTTAAAAGTACACAGAATTAAAATCATATATACTAGAATTTTACATAATGAGAATTCACAGTAGGCAAAGGAACATTTTATTAATGGAAATTAGTAGACACTAAGTAGATGGAAAAACATTTAGGCCTGAGCAATTTCTATTGAGGAAATTATCCATAATTCCTCTGTGCATGGATTAAACATTTGCAAGAATGGATAAGTATGCACATATGTGTTGATAAATAAACTGCCTTTTATTAACCATGTCTCCAGTTCTAGCTTTTATTCTCTATAAAAAAGGGGGAGGAGAGAAAGGACAGGGGAAGACAAAAAATAGAAAAAACCCAAAAGAAATGCTTACATATAGATCTACTTTTTAAAAATGAATAAATAAAATAAAGATTTATTTAAAAAAAACAAAGGCAAGATTCAGAAATTCCTCAAAGGCTTGTTTTTCCCATATATATGACATCTATCTATCTATCTATCTATCTATCTATCTATCTATCTATGTACTACCTATCTATCTATGTCACAATATAATTTATAGTAAAAACAAATTCAACTGGACGTGAGATTGAGCCTTTTAGTCATTACCTATCATGCTGAGCATATAAGAGCTGTAAATAGAGACTTTAAACATTACAATGTATAAGTAATAATCTTCATAATTTAGATATTTGATTGTGCATGCTAAGAATAAGCTATGAAGAGCATGGCATTTCTTTCAGATAGGAAACTTCGAGGTTTACTTTATGAACCAGGAGAATTTGAGAACATTTGAATATAAATGTTTAGCAATATGTACATTTTTCTTGCATTGAAAAGTATAGTGCATGCTGATTTGTATAACTGCAGCATGAGAATGACCTGACCCTTAAACACTTTTCAAAACTATGCTGAGTGACTTTGTGGCTCCACAGGACAGTTCTGCCTTAGCTTGCTACAGCCTTGCTTCAAACATTGAGCTAGCTTTGGTTTGGTGAAGTTCAGAAAGTAGATGCCAGGGAGACTATAAATGCTTAAAGTCCTCCAGGCACATCAGGACTCTGACTCTTCCCTGGGAAGCTCCTAGGGAGAATGCTCTCTGACAGGGAGACTCCAGCTATAGCCCAGAACCCAGTTCAGGATACACTGAGAAGCCTTGTTTTGAAGACAGGGATCCATCTTGACCCTTTCTGGCCTTAAATATTGAGGTAGTGGGTGAAGGATGGGAGGGCAGGGGAAGCCAAATGGTCTATAAAATGGATTTCTCTTCTGAACTAAGCTCAAGCCACATATCCATTCTTTCTGCTCACATTTCTCTCCCTCCCTCCTTCCTTCTTTCCATCTCTTCCTTTATTTGTTTCCTCTTACATTTCTAAAGTTTATGGTTTGACTCTGCTCTTTATGGGCTTAATAATAATTTTTTATTAACAATATATTGAGTTGCTACTAGTCAAGGCTTCCTGAAACAAGGCATATTCTTGCTAGGGTGAACAAAGAAGAAACCAGCAAAGGTTGCTGAGAAATTCCTGCTCAGCCTTCCTGGGTCCTTCATTGACTTTGAGGATATGTTCCAGACTCCTGTGTCAGAGCTCTTAGTACTATTAAAATAGTTTGGAGGAGATAGATATCTCCTGCTTCATCAAAGTCCAGGCATCTCTGCCACAGGACAAGAAATACCCACTTTTCAATGCAAAGGCATTTGACTTTATGAAATCTGTAGGAGCTTTGATTATGAATTCAACTTAAAAGTGAAGGAAGCCCCACTACACTTTAATGGGGAGAATGTATTGTCATGAACCGTGTAGATAAAAGAAATAATACCTATAGATTAAGGACACTGCATGGATCATGCTACGCAGATCACACTGCACAGGGCACATGAGATCCCTGCTAGAGATTAGCATAAGCAGGCAAGACAGTTTGAGAAGTTTCTATTGGACATATTGTTTGTTTATAAAAGTTGATGGCAATAGGAAAACAGTTGGATTTATTGTATCACCAAAAAATTTCCAAGCAGGTTATTTGTGACCTGGGCATGAGGCATGAGGAGATTTTTGCAGACCTAGAGTCTAGTGTATTCCAGGTCAAAGGCACAAAGCGTGCCTTAAAAGGAAGTCTACTGTGTAAGTGAGAACCATACAGCCCACCTTCAAACATTGATTTCTTTCTTAAGGTCAGGGATAAATCAGTGTTTGCCTAAGTAGAAATCTAGGACCTGATATTTTTTGTCACATCTCAAATGGCCTTATACTCTTTTTTATCACAGAATTTCAGGCATCCTCCTTCAACCAATAGTGTACATGCAAGTTAAAAGTGATTCTCCGCTTCATGGTGACCTCTTCAATCTTTCTATAGCCTCTCATTTAGTTTCTATAAATCCCCATTTTTCCAACATTATTTAATATTTATTTTTTCTCTGCCTTTTTATTGTTAGATTCTTCAGTGTCTTCAGGGGGGCTGGCTCCAGAGCTCTGCTAGGGAGACCCATGGTGCCTGGCTTCCTTCCTTGCCATTTGCTTGTCTGGTCATCCTAAGCATGACTTTGATCCTGTGTTAATGTGAGTACCTTTAGGGTCCTAAGCCCTTAACCTTTATTGTGTGTTTATTGAGATGCTGAGAGCCAGGCTAGGGCACTCTCCAGCAGAAAAAAAAAAAACCCTTTGTATTTTGCAACTAACAGGAAAAAAAATGAGAAGATCTGGGAGAACTCTTTATGTTTTAGGTACTCATATTTTGTCTTAAAACTTTGCTTCTCTTTACTTTCTGTTTAAACTAGGAGCTGGTTATCTAAAAAGGTCATAATTTAATTTACCCTCCAACTGTCTATTGGGTTATTGTGGGTTTAATGTATTAGTGCTTAAAAATGGCTTGCAAAGTGCATTGGGGTACTTTGCAATTGAATGTGCTTCAGTCATTTACCTGAATTGCTTGCTTTTAAAAAGCAGAGGCCATGCTTGAATGAGCTTTGAACTAGACTGAGCACAGCAATTCTTCACACCACTCTCCTCCAGAGTGTGGTTCTCTCTAGCCTAGCAGCCATTTTGGATAGGAGCTAAGGCTCAGAGTGTCAAAGAGGCTGAAATGTCAGATCCCACTTGGTCATACTGACTTTTCTGGTTACAGAGGGTATGACAGATCCCAAGGAGGAACTATTGCCACACCTTCTCAGGTTATCAGAATCTAAAGGAGAGTCACTTTCAGGATCAGTTATATCCACACACTGACACACTTGGAATTTATAAGTTGTCTATCTATTACAAAACAACTTAAGTGAGTAGATTTTTATTTGGGGTTATGGTTTTAAGGGATATAATCCATCATGGTTGGGAGGGCATGATGGCAGAACTCACTGACTTCCCCATAAGCTTTGGCTGCTCTGAGAGTACCAGTATCAGAATTCTCTGTTCTCTCTCCAGAGATACTGGAGATACTGCTTAGTTCTCTAGTTTTGTTTGTTTGTTTACTTTTATTTTTTCTCCAGAACTAATTCTTTCATGCCTTCTCTAGGTCAGCATTACTGGCAGACAACACAGAACCAGGCTAATATATTTCCAAGAAGGTCAACGTTGTGTGCATGGAAAAATAAGACAATGAAGAAGGAAGCACAAGTGCATCAGGTAGATCAGTCATCAAGATAAGTAGCACTTGGCCTATGTCACTTGTTTTGATGAGTACATGAGATCTATCAGATACTGAATGAGCTGGCTGCTGGAGCACCCTGAAAACCTTAAGCTGACATGTATTCTTAGATTCTCAAGTAGCCAAGGACTTCCTTCTCCAATATCCAATTTTGCCTGTAGTCATTGCAAAGGCCAATTTCCTAGTGAAGGTTCTCTCATCTTATTTATAAGATAGCACTGCCCAGAATGGACCCGAAGTACCAGGGCAGCTCACCAGATGGAAACCACAGAAAATATCTAGAGCATCCCATCCCTACATAAGCAGGGTCATTATTTCCCCAAAGTCTGACTTCATAGCACAGCAGATCAGATCTTTCCTCATCAAAACATGATGCTTTGCTTTCTCATTACATGAGACATAGATTCCCTAGAGAGCAACTCATCATCCCTGCTTGCTTGAGGTATTCAAGGCAAACACTTATTATCCTCTCTAGCCTTCTCTGTGAGACAGCAGTAATAGCTCTTTATTATCTAGGCTTGATTGATTTATATTATTTTGTATCATTCATATTACAAGCCCATGAAGAATTTCTAAAGGAAGAAACTGGACTACAGAGTGATCCATATGGCTCCGTATGCAAGATCATAGAGATTAACTACAGCAGAGATGTGATTTGAGTTGTGTACTCTGGATCCAATGCTTAGAACTGCCATTAGAAGCTTGCTCTATCTTCCAAGCCATTCTTTGTTTGGCTTCCTCGGGAAGGTGGTCTGTATTACCTGGTTCTGAATCAGTGAGTTTATAAAGTATATAGCAAGCAAAAGTAAAAGAATCAATAGTGATTCATGCACAGAGAAGCTGTTAATAGCAAAACAACATCTAAGCATGCACTCACAGTTGCCCAGCAGAAGCCAGCTCTGGAAGTTGAGACAGTCAGCTGCAGCTCGCCATTGAGAGTCTTGGGTATGAGGTCCTCTGTCCTTTCCATTCATAATCTTCCCATGGTTTATACACACTACTTCCTGTTTTAATTCTGTGCATTTTTCAATCATGAGATGAACTATTTTAACATCTGTTTTACCTTCTAGCTGTTTTCAAGGACACAGTGATTCTGCTCTTGGACTCGTTTCCTGTCCTTGTCTCTCCCTATCATATAGTTAATAGATCCAGCCTATCCACAGAAAAATGGTATTGAAGGACACTTAAAGCAGATGTGCTAGGGTCTGGGACATGGCAATTTACTGATATAATGGGCATTTCAGAAAGGAAACTAAAGTAATTGGAACTTCTTTCTTTCTCTTCTCTTCTGTTTTATTTTTATTATTGTTATTGTTATTATTATTATTATTATTATTATTATTATTAGAATTTATTGTCTCCTTTTAAGTGCCCAGTTCTGATTGTTGCCATGTCCCCAATAGGCAAATTCACAGTAGATTGACTGGGTGGCCATGTCGAGAGCCACAGATTTCATGGAATTCTAGGATTGGTTCTTGAGATGGAATCATCCATAGGCTGAAAAGTATCCATTCTTTCACTGAACAGAAAGAACAAAAGGGTATATACTACTTTCCTCCTATGACCTCTTCATCCTGGCATCCAGCAGGTGCTGTGCTGACAATATTTCACTTCATAGGGAAAGAACTCTGTGATTCAAACACTGCCTTTTGGCATCTGAAAAACTTGTGAATCTGTTTAATAGAGCTGGTGTGATTCCCAGAGCAGGCAGAACATCATCTCATATAGAGAGAAAGATAAGTCATTGTGCATTCCATAGAACAGTCAGCCATGGCTCACATGAGATGGAATCCTCGGATTTCTGGTTTCCCTGGAGCTTTGAAGTGCTGCTGTTGTCAAGACAAGTGCTATTTCATTTACATCCTTCAGAATGGATTGACTTCTCTCCTCCTCACCCTGCAGAACTCCACATCTCTGAAGCACTCATGACAGAGCCCACCCCAGAAGGGTTCAGGCTAGATTTTCATTGCAAGGAGACATGCACAGGACAAGAAAGGGAGACAAATGCAACTGTTACTCTGTACCATTGTTGTACAGACAGATACCCCACACACATAGACATATGAAAATGACCCCTCAGATTCCACAGACATAAATGTACACCACACCCACCATCAGTCTCGTGCATACAATTCTTCAGAGTGCAGTTCATACCCTTTCAATATGGCCATCTTATCTTCCGACAGTTGTATGATTGGCATTCAGACTAACTACAAAGGTGGTGACTTAAAAAACATTCACATTCTATTCACCAGGAAGATGGCTTCTTTGTCATTTGTGTGTGTGTGTGTGTGTGTGTGTGTGTGTGTATGCTGCTTTTGTTGTTTGAGAAAGAGAAATATTGTTCCTCAGTTTTATATGTCCCTGGCCCAGGAATGAACACACATACAGGATCAGTCTTTTGTCCTTTAGTTCAGAAAAGGCCATTTCAATCAGGACTAGTAGGTAGGACTTCACCTCACTTCCTCGTGTTATTCTGTCTGAAGAAGAGATCGAGACCTGAGGCACTCTTCTTCAAGTAGCCCCCAAATCTCAAGACCAGGCACTTTAAGTTCATTTGTGATATCTTCCCAGTCTGAAGCTGGACATTACTCCCAGGGTGAGGGGGAACCATAGTACTGATATCCTCGCTATTTGCTGTGAGGTCAGGCCTGGGGACTGCAGCCCTTGTGTTCCAGGACAGACCAGCTAGGCCTATCTGGAAGCTTGACCAATGTTTTTACAGCTGCAGGCAGGAAGGGATGCTCCCCTACTTCAGTGCACCCAGTTGGCCTGTGACCCAGCAGCTGTGTGCATCCATGCATGATCCCAATCCCTACAGGGAATGGGGATCCCTGGCCAGTGCGTGTGAGCAGAACTGAGCTGGCAAGGTGTCCCATTTTGCCCTTCCTTCTGACTCACTTAGTGAATGCGGCACTTAAGTTGTTCTCACATGGCTTTGCTGGCCCTCTATTAACTCCCCAGGCAGCGGCGGCAGCCTTATTAACTGCAAATGGCTTCTTGTGGCAGTGTTCCACTTCTAATATTAATAATCAGTGTTTAATAAAAAACAAAGGGTGGAAAAATACAGGCAGAAAAAACAGACTGCTTTGTCCCCTTCTCATTTGTCACCCTGCAGGAGGCCACAGGCCAAACTAGCAGTGACAGCAGAACTGTCAGCCCCTTTCCAGAGACACATGCACACATAAACACATGCCTGCTCTCTCTCTCTCTCTCTCTCTCTCTCTCTCTCTCTCTCTCATACACACACACATGAATACACATTTAGATATGCTAATATATATGCACAGTAAAATCTCATCCATATGTATACACATAATGCACCCATTCACACAATGTTCATACACATTGACACATGTATACATTCATATGCCTTCAAACACCCATATGCATAATGTAGTTACATTACATATTCACATGCAGACATGTAGGACACATGCTCAAAGCTTTGCATTCTCAAGTGTCCACATACTTATCTATACATCTACATGCCCACATGCACCCACACACATACCCAATACATGCACAAATATACACACATATGCATACACAAATGCATGTATTTGTATACATGCATTGTGTATATAAACGTACACATTTATACATACACAGATACTCTCATACATATGTGTAATAATCACATAAACAGACATGCACCCACACTAGTAATCACATACTTGCCTCTATCTGAATCTGCACTTCTCTCATTTCCTGGCTTGGTTTTCTTTTTTTCCACATTGTCTCACTTCTCTGGGCCACTGATCTGGAATCTATAGTAGTTTCCATGGTCCAGAATGGTACCATTGACATCAGCAGTAGATGAAGGAAGAAGAGAGGGAGCTGTGAGTGTTGGTATCACTTTTTTTTCCCTTTTCCCTTTCCAGGAGTCAGGATAGACATCTACAAGACAAATGGTTCCCTCCTGTCAAAGTCTAGAAGAGTGTAGTTAAAAATGTAGTTAATTAAATTTATTCAAAAGATCAACTCCCTAGATCAGGAGCTGCTTTTATTGCCACTAAAAATAAATAGGGCTGAGGAGATGGGTTGGAGGAAAGGAGAAGAGTAAGGTGGGTGGGACAAAGAGAGACTTGGAGTTTTGCATACTTGGGCTTTGGGCTAATACTTAAGGGTCCTTTCCATTGTAAATGATCTCCAACAACTTGATACCATTTGAGAAGGTGAGGAGATTTTTATAATAAAAACTGTGTCTGTCTCCACCTCTCTCTCTCTCTCTCTGTCTCTCTCTCTGTCTCTGTCTCTCTCTGTGTCTCTGTCTCTGTCTCTGTCTCTGTCTCTGTCTCTGTCTCTGTCTCTCTCTCTCTCTCTCTCTGTGTGTGTGTGTGTGTATGTGTATGTGTGTGTCTACATGTGAAAAAGCTTGTTTATGGAGAGGATTTTGTGTCCTCACCTTCCTCCTTGACCAGTATAGCATCCCCATTCTCTTCTATCTAAGAGGAATGTAAATTACAACCAAACATCTGCCTGGGACTAACACAGGTGGCTGCTCTGGAGGGTTGTGTTCTACTAGCCACATTTCCCCCATACACTGTAATCTGTCACTTCCAGGATATCCTTTCTCTCCCTGTGGACGCTAGGACAACCCATCTTCCCCTGATTAGGACCAGTCAGCAAAGGGCAAACTGGAAACTTTTGCAAATTCATTCAGAGATGAAATCATGAAGCCACAGGTAAAGCCTGGGAGTACCAGCAGACCTGTGAGTTCATTACTCTCTGCTTCCCACCCCTGTGGCCTTGCCCAGGCACCTTTTCCTCTTTTACAAAGGTCAACACCTTTGATCCTTCCTTATCTTTCTGCTTTGTTGCCCAGTTAACTCAGTCCTGACCTCCTGCACCTTCTTGGCCATTTCCCCCCTAAAGTCCCTGTAATCTGTCAGAGGTCCTGGGACATCCCTGCTCAGTCTGCTCTTTCTGACGTCTCCAGCCACGTCCTAGAAAGAACACTAATGCTGAGCTTAGGGAAAAGCAGCTAAGGGGTGGTGACTGAAGGATGGGGTAGAACCGTGGAAAATGGAGCATGAATACTGGTTCAGCCATGGGTGGGCCAGAAGTCAAGAAACCTGTGAGTTCATCATAATGTCAGTAACTATTGACAAAGGATTTCCTGGCTTGAAAAATGGCTGTCACTCTCCTTCTCCGAGCTTTACCTTGGAACCATCCAGAGAATAGAGTCAGTGGTTTCAGATTAATTTACTCATCAAAATGTCATTCTGAAAAAGTTGGTTGCTAGTCTCCAGCCTTTCCAACTTTCCTTGCTTTGCGTTGGAGATCTCCCTGTGACAGACACAAGCTTGTAGGGATTTTGGGTGAAAAGGCCTGAGCTGGGGGAAGGGGGTGAGAAGCAGGTGGTGCTCAGACCCCCTGAAGCCACAGCTGCTCTCCCCTGTGAAGCCTTATGCATCCAGTAGGGCTGCTATCAAGGCATTAGCTTGTCACATAAATCTCCCTTAAGGGCAAGCTAAGAGAGAAAAGAGGACAGGAAAATAAATTTTGACTAGGGAAAAGAAAAAAAAAAGGAACAGTTCCCATGAAAAGATACACAGTGCATCAAAGCCTTTTTTTTTTTTTTAAAGAACCAGGTATAAACTCAAAAAGGCATCATCTATTTAATGCTTTTAATTTAATGTTGTTTGTACAGTTAATATTCAAGGAAACCCAGTAATTTAATCAAAGCAACAGTGTGGGTAAGGTGTGGACCTAAAGGGAGAGGGCTTCTGAGTGGTGGACTCTGCCATGATAGGGTTCTTAGTCAAAATCACATGCCAAATGCCAGGTCTTCTCAGGTCCTGCTTGCTGTTTTGGAGAAAGAAAAGATGAAGCACCCACAAGCAATCTCATTACTTGTTTCACTCTGGGAAGTTCTATCAGCCTCTCAGTGAGTGTATTAAGCACATATAACCCTAGAACACAGTCTCAGTACTAGGGTCCATACTCCCAGGCCCAGGATGGAGGAACTAAATGTTACAGACATCTTACTCACCCTGAAGAGTGCAACTTCCTTCCACTTCCATGTGGGAAGTGGGTCCTGCAGCCATGTTGAAATCAGGGCATAGCCATGTGATTTCTTGACTCTAGAAACTAGTCCTTCCTTAGAGAGTGGGCAAATTCTACCACTGTTTTTATGTAGTGTATTTTCTACACACAGGAGCGCATGCACGGGCACACGCGCGAGCACACACACACACACACACACACACACACACACACACGAGTTTGTGTTGCATATAAAGAAATAAAGCACTGTAAACAACCTTGAAGGAGGAAATTACAATCAATACACCTGTCCAAACAATTAGAAAGAGATGTTTCTGAGTTTCCTAAATCTCTCTGGCGTGTGTTAGATGCATGCTGTCAGGCAGGATGCCATTAAATAGCTTCTAAATAATGCAAAGACAATCAGATGTACAAATAAGCAATTCAATTTGGGTGATTGATTATTGGAATAATGCTCATGTGCCCAAGGCATGATATTTCCAATCACATCTCCATTTCATTTCTCTAGCAGTAATGTCCTTTGTATCTTTACAGTGGGAAGAGATCTCATGACTGGGTGTTCTGTGGTTGCATGTTTATTTTGCATATGAAACAGGTATGTTTACTTTCTTCCAACAGTGTGGGGAGCCCAGCACTCACATGCTATAGCCCCCCAATAAATATAAAGCCAAAGGATAGACAGCATCCTGGGCTTTACTATAGATGGGCATACATGTACCACGTAGAACCAAGATCTTGTGGATGACTCTATATGATTCTGTCTCACCATCTTCTCTCCTTACTGAGTATTTTTAATGTTTGAAGTTCCTAAATATGAATATTGAAGCCTCTTTGCTACGCTCATTATTTTGAGCTTCATTTCAAAGAGATGTTAATATAGTACTTATTCAGTATGACTCCATCCCCTAGACTGTCTCTAAGTCTAAGACAGCAAAAAAGCGGGCTGATGTGAATTCTGCCAACCTGGAGGTCTAACTGCTGCTCCCCGGCAATGTGTGAAGGATGAAGCTACTCCTTCCAGTAAGCACCATTCTAGACAGCCACAGCCTCTGGAAGATGCATTTGAAGAGACTTCCCATTTCAGATTTAAAGAGAGAACGTCCTCAGGAGTTAACCTGTGTCATGTTGCTCTGTAGCTCAGTCTAACCTTTGTCCTTGGTGAGGGTCAGCACTACGGGTAAGCTGTCATGCTCCCTAAGCTATGAGTTTTCTATCCAAGGAAGAATTCTGCAGCATATTAGCCTACCAGTAGAATGTTTCACCTGGCATATGGAAATCTGTCTACTCAGCATGTAGTCCTCGAGCCAGTGGCATAGGACTTCTGGAAGTCAGTCTCAGGCCAAGTCCCAGATCTGGTTTCATCTTAGAAACTTCATCCGAGACTCAAACACATTGCACTTTGAGGGACATGTCCCTAAATCCTATGAGAGGTGTGGCAAAAAAGATTCCAGTTTTCTCTAGCAAGTATTTTGCTTAGAAGGCAAGTTATTATCTATCCACTTACAGTTTTTCTATGACTGCGGAATAGGTTAAGTCAATAAAATTAGTATAACAATACCCAGTAGACAAGGTGATAAGTGAGTGCTAATAATCTTCCTTCTCTTCTCTGCTTGAAAAGAAATATGGCTTGTGATGACTTAGCAGCATCCAAAGACAAATAACACTTAAAAGTAGACTGTATGTTAATGTCCACATCAACTCTACCATGATGTATGTTAGTGTTCATGTCAGCTGTGCTGTTTTCTTTTTTTTTTATTGGATATATTCTATATTTACAATTCATTTCCCTTTTTCTGGTTCCCCACCCCCAAAGGTCCCACATGCCCCTTTCCCTCCCCCTGCTTCCTCATCTGCCCCCTCCCACCTCCCTGTTCTTGTACTCCCCCACAATGATGCTTTGGTCCATTCTAGCACCTGCATTTCACTCTGTAGTGAGAATAAAACCCAGGGGAGTTCAGACAGAGTGGCTACTTCCAAACACCGGAGATACCATATCTATTCTTCAGTGTGTGCTCAGCTTTCCCTCCTGAGGTCATACCCCCTAGTGGGGTACTGTGATTGTTAACCTTGGTTATTAATTCTGGAATAAACCAAAATACAAGCTGCTGATTACTCCTGTGAGAGATTGCTCTTGATAGTATATGTGAAGCAAGAAAACTTACCCTAAATATGGGTTGCACTTTTAGTGCCAGGCAAGATCAAAGGTCAAAGAAGAATGGAACTTTGATTTCAGTCTGCTTGCTTTTACTGTCATTGGCAAGTTCAACTATCTTGTTGCTGTAACAGCCTTCCCCAATACTCAACTTCTACAGCCTTCTCACATAGACTGAGGCTAGGCTGATTCCATGACAGGATTCAAATTGGCAGTTAAGAAGACCAGGCCTAAATCTCTGTTTCCAAGAACTGGGCAATACCAGGCAAGTCTGGGCCTCAGAAGCTACCCTGTCACCTGGTCTGAGACAAGAACAATGAGTCAGCAGTAGTTTTTACACTTCCTCAGCTACTTCCTCAGCAACAGTTTCCAGATCTCCCCAGCAAGTTTCCAGTCCCCGCATCCTGATAATGGAATGTCTGTAGAGATGGACCCAACAAATTAACATAGAGGTCACCTACCATAGAATTCCCCAATGTACTTTAAATCAGGCCTGCAAGCTCATTTGGTTCTCTCTCTATCTTGGTAATGGGGGACCCCAGCACGCTGGACTTCTGCAGAATAGATCACTCTTTGCATTTACATTTGTGCCCAGGGTATCATTTCTTTGGCGAATCATGGACACTTATGCTATGATTAGCAGCTCTCCAGGAGCCTCCAGGTCTTCAGCACCAGGCTGGCACTGCTGAGTCATCTAGCCTTAGAAAACAGCTTGGATTCTTGTCCTCTCTATTGTGATACAGCCATTATTAGAATAACCAGACGGTATCCTTTTAGCCCCCCAATTAATCCCCTTTTACTACTGTATTCAGTTTACCAAGCCTGCTCTGTTAGAGAACCTTGATGAGTACAGATAGCATCATGGCATCTGATTTATTCAACTCAAAGTCTTTTAAGACTCAGTATATATATTCTTTCGAGGGAGCCTTCCCAGACCCATACCTCAGTTAAACTTGGTGTTCATCCTCTCTGCTCACAAGGTACTACATTTTTTTTAAAGTTGTTTTTCAGCTTTAACTGGTCATTTTCTTTGGGCTCACCAACAAAATGGGCATTTTGTTACCATGTGTCCTATCTTAACTGGGTAAGTTCAACCAACACCACATGTGGTTGTTCACTCTTCATAATATGTCAGGGTTTTCCATATTTTCAAGAGTTCGTTTCTTTTGCTTCCAGCTGCGATATGTGGAATGGACAGAGCTCCAATGCAGTAGTGCCCATCTGTCCTTCTCAAGACCCTTCCTGTGCTGGGTACCTGCCAGTAGCCTTCCACACATTCAGAAAATAAGCTCTCAGAATTTCTCAAACCTATACTATTTTTCCTTTAGAGATGCCTGTTTTTCTATGTAATTTGTATTTCAAACAGACATCATTTTCTTCCCTTTCTTTACCTTCTCTCAACAAAACATTTCCTGTGGAAGTTACAAAAGAATAATACTATATATGTTCCTTTAGCAGGCTAGGTAGTAATAGTGATGACTTTAGCCAAAGGTACTCATTTCTAGCTAGGAACTCTTGGTTTCAGAAAACCAGGAAACTGTTGATTTCTATATTCCTTTTTGTATGGATGAGGGTTGTTACCCATGTCTCTGCTGGTAAGTTTTTATTGTCAACTTGGCTCAAGCTAGAGTTTCCTGGAAAAAGAGAACTCAACTGAAGAACTGCCTTGATCACATTGACCTATGGACAATGTCAGTGGGGCACTGTCTTGATTGATGTATGAAGTTCCATCCCACTGAGGACAGTTCTCTCTCTCAGCAGGTGGGCATGGACCTTATAAAGGCTTACTGAGCACAACCCTATGTGTAAGTCAGCCATCTGTATTCCTCCTTGGTTTCTGCTCCAGGATCCTGCTTTTGAGTTTCCTCCCTGAGTTGCCTCAATACTAGATTTTGAACAGGAAATGTAAGACAAAATAAACCCTTTCCTACAGATGTTGCTTTGGGTCATGGTAGGTTTCATACAATAGGAAACAAATTCAAATGCATGCCTCTAATTATTTAGCATGTTGAAGATATAAGGTTTGTTTCTGGGTAATATGAACACATTGGTAAACATGACAAATGTTATCCTTTTCTTCCTAAAATTTGTATTCTGGCTGTGGGAGACAGGGAATAAATCTACAGTTAAGAAATACAGTTGACACACACAATGGGAAACATAATATCTGGAGGAGAGGGATGCATTAAGGTCATGGGGAGTAGCTGGGATGGCCTTGTAGTGAGGAGGTGGGAAGACCCACCTTTTAAGAGGAGTCTAGACAGTAAGGACAAGAGGGCACATATAAGAAGAATGGGTGGATGGGTGTTCCAGGCAGAGTAAAGAAAAAGGTCATGGTAATTGAAATGTGCAGAAAATAGGTCAATCTGATCAAAGCAATAAAGGAGCTTTCATGTGAAATGAATGATAGTGGAGCAGTGGGGAGGGAAGGAGTGTGCTGAGGAGACTGAGAGCAATAGGAACTCCTGCCAGGACTGGCACAGTCTGGGCTGCATTTGTAGAACACTGATGCTTGACATACTGAGATTAGATAGCTGAAGGGACATGGCTGTGGGGAAGATGACAAGCTTCGAGCTCCCAAGAAGCCCAATCCATGCTGTTAATGACCTACCACTCTAATGGCTCTAGCTAACTCCTGAGCACCTTGACAACTATCTAGATCCTTCCCTTTGGTTTGCAAGCTCTTATTGGCAGTGATATTATATTAGTAAGTCTTGGGATCTATATATATACCAAGTGCTACTGATAGAGTAGATAACATTCTAAATCCTGCAATTATTCATACTTATTATTTTACAGTATACATATTATTGTGATTAGAAAAATTCAATCATTTAAAAGTAGTAACAAATTCAGAAGAACTTTCTACTATCTCCATTATGTAAATTATCCACATGTAATACATGAATCCATCCATGAGTCTCAAATCTGTAAAATGGCTCAGATTTAAAATATTTTCTTCTGGGCCAGTCAATATCTAGCATTTATCCTTGACCCAGGGAACACTATGTCCTCACCACACTGTTTCCTTTTCCTAGAGACTCTACAAGAATATATTTCCTAGCCATACTTGTGGTCAGGATGACATCATGTAATTGAGTTCTCGTCAATAGTCTGAGCAGATTTGAGGTGCCTTTCCTTGCTTAAGAAATAGTGACAGGCACTATTTCTTGCTCTGTTGCTGCTAAAATCCCCACTTCACTATAGGCTGGCAATGAAGAGGCTGATATAGAGTTTAGGCTGATCTGTAAAGTTTAAGCTTTGGTATAGGACGATCCTGGAGTCAAGACTGGAAGAAGAGGTCTCAAGTAAGTTTGATATGTTCTGAATTTCATGGAGAATTATTATTATGGGGCAGCCTTTTGTTTTAAAAGGCGACTAGGCTTTCAGAATTTACCTACTGCAGCAATACTGCATATACAGGCATATACAATGACTGATATCGTCATTGTTTTGTGATAACCAGGCAATGGAAACTCCCTGAACACTAACCCCTATCCCCTAACCCCAACCATAATGGCAACCCTAACTTTAACCTGTGGTAAATGTGTTCAGTAGGTATGTCTCCATCCAAAGTGTACTCCCATCCATCTGCCACCACAGAGGATCTTGTAAATTGCACTTAGTTAAATTATGCAAGCTTCACTGGGGAGCACACAGTATTCTGTTATTTGTATGTGAAAAGGACAAATTCATGTAAAGTAGCTGTTAGCATGCTTCAGGTTAATATGCCATCTGGTACTTTAAAGCTTTTCATTGAATAACTCAGTTCTTGTAAGAACCTCTACGAAGGTAGGTCATCCTATTTCACCAATCAAGATCAGCCCTAGAGCAGCCAAGTGATCCAACTGAGGTGATATAGTTAGGGCATATTAGGACAGGGACCAGAAGCCAGGTTTCTGGCCTTAGAACTTACTATTAATTAACTCATGTCAAGACAAAGATTCGGAAGCTTCTCTAAGCAGATGATTTCTTTGGGAGGAAACATAAGAATCCTCCCGGAACAGGTGTCTCTAGTTAGGGACCTGAAAAGATCAAGCAAGATAGGGGACATGATTTGTTTTTCAGTGCATGCAATTTAGTGCTGATTAGTTTATTTAATTGTGTGAAGAAATCATGTATTTGCAAACAGATTTTTTTTAAAAGAAGGCTAAGATACCAGATCATTTGAATTTTAACATCATGTCTGACAGACAACAAGTTTTTAGAACCAACTGGCTCCTGATGCTGAGAAAAAGCCTCTCAGGATAATGAGAGGAAGCTGCAGGCTCTTAGCAAATCTGTCCTTTCCAAGGCCATTGTGGGTTCCCTTCCCTTCCTCCCCCAGTTCCCCGAGCTGTGAATACACGGACAGAAACACTGTGCCACTGTCTGAGAATGTGTTTCTTACTCAAAAAGAAGTTTTCACTTGGGTAGAGTTTTACAATTATGTCATTAGAAGTGTTCTGAACTTCAGACTTTAAATGAACCCCAGAAAGGCCCTGCCCTTTTAGCTTTCTGGCTGTACATAATTTATGGTTTTGAATCTTACTGCAAAATGCAAAAGGCATGCAGAAAAGGTTCAGGGCAGGCACACACAGACGCACAGCTTCCTGCCCCTGCCCCTTCATCAAAGCTCTCTTTCCATGGTAGAAAGGGCTCTGCCCTCTGGGTTAGAGCATCTTAATAGGGTCATAGGAAGACAAGCGGATAAGCCTGTGGATGCTAACTCAACTGTCCTGTCTATTCCTTCAGCCTATCTGTTGTCAGTTGTGGTATTCTCGTCTTGCACCCCTACTTTCTGGACTCTTCTCTTGTTGCCCTGCTCTGCTCATCTCCTTGACTTCTAGCCCCTCACTTCCTACACTGTTATCTCTTCTCTCACTCTCCTGGACCTTGGAATTTTACCTAAGAATTTAAGAGAGAAAACACGATATCAAGAAGGGGTTGTTTTAAGTCAAACTATTTTCTATTCCTTGGTTCTACCTTCTTCCAAACTGGTGCCTCTGGGCAAATGACTTTAACCTTGGAAGCAGTGTCTTGACCATCTGTAAATTAAGGCTAATAGTATGTCAACCTCATAGGTGGTATTATAGGTTAATTGTTGCGCTGAGATTGAAGAATTCAGTCCTGTGTTTGCACATAGCAAATACTTGGCAAATACTATCTTTCCTATTGCAGTGCTTGCGGTATTGCATGCAAGGTTGTATTCTCAGGGAATCCCTGTTTTGTTGTACAATAGCTGGACCACTTTCAAAGTCACCTTTCCTCTCTAAGGTCAGAGTTCCTGTTAGTGGGATGGCTGTAGGGATGGCATTTGAGTTCTGGGTTGCTCTGGTAGGGAAACCAGACACTGGTATCAGTGAGGGACTCAGTACAGAGCCTAGCACAAGAGACACCTTCAGTAAATGCAGAGCCTTCTTGTCATTGGGATTCTCTGCAGAGTGAATGGCAAGAACCAAAAATCAAAGCGATTTCTCTAATTCACTGAAAATTATTGCACATAATTATTTAAAAGAAAGATGAAACTAGATTCTTCTCAGCAAATCTAGTCCTGGACAGGATTCATGCATCTTTGGCTATGACTGCTGGCCCCAGAGTACTCCATATCCTAGACCTGAGGCAATTTTCAAGATGAGGAGTATGTCTTTGTTCTGATCTGATTACCTCTATTTCTTTCCCTACTGTGTGGGGGTTAGACCATTCTCAATCTCTCTGCCTCCATCCCAATCCCTTGTCCACACTGCAGGTAAGTTAGAAAGGTGGTAGCTGAGGACAAATGTGCCTATATTGGATGGGTGGGGGCTGTAGCTGGGTTACTGGAGACGACCAGAGGCTTATGTGTCCTTTCAGCTTAGGACAAATTCAGTGTCTGTTTGGGTACTGTAGCTTCTGACATGGCCCAGAACTGTTTCTGTGATGTTTGTCAATGAATCCTGAACAAACTGTTCAATACCTCTCACTCTCAGTTATCCCAGTTATAAAACTGCAAAAGAACAGTGCATTCCTCAGAGACTTGTTGAATCAGTTATTTGGGGCTGGAGAGATGGCTCAATTGGTAAAGTCCTTGTCACTCAAGCATAAGAACCTGAGTCCCTCCCCTATCACCGAAGGAAAAAAATGCCAGGCATCTACACTGAGAATATGTAATACATCGGGGAAGCTGAGACAACTAGAAAGCCAATTTAGCTAAATCAGGAAGCTCTAGTCGCAAAATCTATATTCAGTAAGACTGTTTCAAAGCAACAACAGCAACAAAAACAACAACAAAAGCAACAACAGAAACAGTGACTGAGGAAGATGTCTGACAACAACCCCGGCCTCTGTAGGCAGATGCACACGTGTGCAAGTGCATTCATGCACACAGGAACATATAAGTACCCCTGCCCACACACACACACACAGTAGATAAAAGACAAACTGGCTTACTGAATAAAAGAAAGGGCATCTGTACCAGGGTAAGTTTAGAGCATGCAAGAGAAGACTGGTAGTATATGGTGAGGGAGCAAGCAAGAGACTTGTATTGTGTTAGTACCTGAGGATTTATTTTTAAAGCTTCATTAAATAAAAAGTTGCAAATAAAATCAGTCTCACACAGAAATAATGAGACCCAAAGTCTATCCATTATGATGAACTTCCACTAATTGTACAATGAGTTCCCTTATGGAAACTAGTCAATGAATGATACAGTTGGGATAATTTTGTGATTCTTAGGGCAGAGTCCCTTTAGATGCAGTTCAGTTGGGGTGGCCTGGCGGGGAGGGGGGAGAAGCTCATAATGGATGACAGAGGAGAGAACCAAGCTCTCTAGAACTTTCACAGAATTCACCGAAGGGCCTTCTGGTGGGTGCTGCTCCAACAAGAAGCTAGAACACAATTTCTATAGCACCTCCCTGAACTCATTCCTCACTTTCAACATGGTCTTTACACCATGTGGTCAAATCTTGTTTGTCATTTTATATTAACAATAGCAATACCCTGAGCAAGTGTCAAGGGTCTGCCCGTAGGAATGGGCTCAAGAGGTAGGATTGGTATTCTCCTGCAGATTCTCAGCCCCATCATGCTTCAAAGGTTCAGTCTCTTTAAGATTGCACTCTATTAGATCCTAACCAAATTTTATTTCATGGGGCCTTGGGATTCTTCATTTTCAAGAATTCTTTGGAACAGTATAAAACATCAAGACAGTTAGACCAGAAAGGTCCCTTGGTGATCATCCCTATGGACTGTAAAGCCATAGCTCTGGTAAATCTTACTCCTGTGTATTGTTTCACCCACATTGATTTGCCACCAGTGGTGACTGTTTTTGTGTTAAATTGGTACATGGTATTTAGAAAGAAGGAATTTTCCTTCCTTCCTCCCTCCCTTCCTTCCTCCCTCCCTTTATTTCTCCCTCCTTCCTTCCCTCCCTCCCTCCCTCCCTCCCTCCCTCCCTCCCTCCCTCCCTTCCTTCCTTCCTTCCTTCCTTCCTTCCTACCATCTGTCTGTCTGTCTGTCTGTCTGTCTGTCTGTCTGTCTTTCTTTCCGTCTTTCTTTCCATCCCAATCAGCCATTCCTCTCCTCCCAGTTCCCTCTTCACACAGCCCTTTTCCCCACCCCTTTCTCCTTTGAGTGGAGAGTTCCCCACTGGGTACCAAGCCACCTTGGAACCTCAAGTCACTGCAGGACTAGGCAGATCCTCTCCCACCGAGGCCAGAACAAGATATCCCAGGTAGGAGAACAGGATCCACAGGCAGGCAACAGTCATAGTAAACCCCACTCCAGTTGTTGGGAGACCTGCATGAAGACCAAGTTGCACATTCGCTACACATGTGCTGGGGTGTGTGTGGTTAAGTCCAGCCCTGGTATGCTCTTTTGTTGATGGTTCAGTTTTTGGGAGCCCAAAATGGTTCAGGTTGGTTGACTTTGTTGGTCTTCCTGTGGAGTCCCAATCCCCTCCAGGTTCCTCAATCTTTCCCCCAACTCAGGAAGAAGGAATCTTAATTGAAAAAAAATGTCTCAATGGGATTTGACTGCACACAAGTCTGTAGAGTATTTTCTTAATTGATATGAGAGAACTCAGCTGAGTGTGGCTTGTGCCACTCTGCCCAGGGCTGCAAAAGAAAGCAACCCGAGTAAGCCAAGCCACTAGGCAGCATTCCTCCACAGCTTCTGCTTCTATTCTGGTCTCTAGGTTTCTATCCTGCTTTATTTCCTGCTTTGATTTCTTTCAGTGATGGACTGTGATTTAGAAGCATAAGCCAAGTTGCTTTGGGTCATTGTCTTAGTTAAGGTTTCTCTTATTTGCAACGAAACACTGTGCCCAAAGAGCAAGTTTTGAGTAGGAAAGGATTTATTTAGCTCATACTTCTACAGCATTGTTCAGGAAGCATCAAAGGAAGTCAGTAGAGAACTCCGACACTGCAGGAACCTGGAGGCAGGAGCTGATGCAGAGGCTATGAAGGGCTGCTGCTTACTGGCTTTCATCCCCTCGCTTACTCAGCCTGAATTCTTATAGAATGTGGGACCACCAGTCCAGATGTAGCCACACCCACAATGGACTGGGGCCTCTCCTATCAATCACTAATTAAGAAAATGCTTTACAAGAAGATCTTTAGGAGGTATTTTCTCAACTGAAGTTCCCTCCTTGTAGATAATTCTAGTTTGTGTGTCAAGTTGACTTAAGACTAGCCAGCATAGTCGTGGTGTTTTATCACAGCAATAGAAACTCTTAAGATAACACATTTTAAAAATTTTTCTTTATTTTTATTTTCATTAGATATTTTCTTTATTTATATTTCAAATGTTATCACCTTTCCTGGTTTGCCTTCGAAAACATCCTATCCCATCCACCTCCCCCTGCTCACTACCCCCCCCCAACACTCCCAGTTCCCTGTCCTGGCATTTCCCTATAGTGGGGCACCAAGCCTTTTCAGGACAAAGGGCATCTCCTCCCTTTGATTTCCAACAAGGTCATCCTCTGTTACATATGCAGCTGGAGTCATGGGTCCCTCTATGTGTACTCTTTGGTTGGTGGTTTAGTCCCTGGGAGTTCTGGGGGTACTGTTTGCTTCATATTGTTGTTCCTCCAATGGGGTTGCAAGTTCCTTCAGCTCCTTGGGTCCTTTCTCTAGCTCCTCCATTGGGGACCTTGTGCTCAGCCCAATGGTTGGCTGAGAGCACTCAGCTCTATATTCGACAGGTACTAGCAGAGCCTCTCAGGAGACAGCTATATCAAATTCCTGTCAGCAAGTGTTTGTTGGCATCCACAATAGTGTATGGGTTTCGTGACTATATATGGGATGGATCCCCAGGTGGGGCAGTCTCTGGATGGTCCTTTGTTCTGTCTCTACTCACACTTTGTTTCTGTACCTCCTACCATGGGTATTTTGTTCTCCCTTCTAAGAAGGATCAAAGTATCTGTACTTTGGTTGGCTTTCTTCTTGAGCTTCTTTTGGTCTGTGAATTGTATCTTGGGTATTCCAAAATTCTGGGCTGATATCCACATACCAGTGAGTGCATACTGTCTGTGTGTTCTTTTGTGATTGGGTCAGCTCACTCAGGATATTTTCTAGTTTCATCCATTTGCCTAAGAATTTCATGAATTGTTTTAATAGCTGAGTAGTATTCTACATTTTTTGTATCCATTCCTCCATTGAGGGACATCTGGGCTCTTTCCAGCTTCTGGCTATTATAAATAAGGCTGCTATAAACATAGTGGAGCATGTGCCCTTATTACATATTGGAGAATCTTCTGGGTATATGCTTAGGAGTGATATAGCTGGGTCCTCAGGTAGTACTATGTACAATTTTCTGAGGAACCACCAAACTGATTTCCAGGGTGGTTTTACTAGTTTGTAATCCCACCAGCAGTGGAGGAGAGTTCCATTCTCCACATCCTCACCAACATCTGCTGTCATCTTTTTTGACCTTAGCCATTCTGACTGGTGTGAGGTAGAATCGCAGGGTTGTTTTGATTTGCATTTCCCTGTTGACTAAGGATGTTGAACATTTCTTTAGGTGTTTTTCAGCTATTTGGTATTCCTCAGTTGATAATTCTTTGTTTAGCTCTCTACCCCATTTTTAATAGGGTTGTTTGGTTCTCTGGAGTCTAACTTCATGAGTTCTTTGTATATATTGCATATTAACCCTCTATCAGATGTAGGATTGGTGAAGATCTTTTCTCAATTTGTTGGTTGCCATTTTGTCCTATTGTTAATGTTTTTTGCCTTACAGAAACCTTGTAATTTTATGAAGTCTCATTTGTCAATCCTTGATCTTAGAGCATAGGCTATTAGTGTTCTGTTCAGGAAATTTCCCCTATGCCCATGAGCTTGAGGCTCTTTCCCATTTTATTTTCTATTAGTTTCAGTGTGTCTGGTTTTATGTGGAGGTCCTTAATCCACTTGGACTTGACCTTTGTACAAGGAGATAGGAATGGATCAATTTGCATTCTTCTGCATGCTGACCTCCAGTTGAACCAGCACTGTTTGATGTAAAGGCTATCTTTTCTTTCCACTGGTTGGTTAAGATACCACTTTTTAAACACTCTTTCTTCTTTTTTCCCTGTTTTTACTTTTAAAATACTTATGTAATATATCCTGATTATAGTTTTCCTTCTATATCTCCCAGTCTCCCTGCACCTCCCATTCAGATCTACTTACTTTCTGTCTCTCACCTGAAAAGAACAGGCTTCTAGGAGATAAAAATAAAACATAACGAGATAATGTACAATCAAATAAAACAAAAACTACCACATCTGAGTTGCACAAGACACCCGAACCTTATCACTACTACCTAGATCTCTCTGAGGATTATGCACCAAAGACCCTTTGCCCCTGAGAGGGCACTGGCAAAGGGCAAGGCTCCCAGTAACAAACTGTGTTCAAACATGGCCTCTACCACTCTCAAAGCATAAAGCTTTGTGGGTGGTGTTGGGATTCTTTGAGCCTCTGTTCCATGCTTCAAACTGGAGAAATTGAGAGTACCTATGTCACAAGGCTCTATGCAGGATTTAGTGAAATAACATAGATTAATTCCTTTGAACATAGGTAGAACTCAATAAAATTAATTGTAGTTATTGAAAAAAACACTTTTTAAATGAGTGATACTGACATTTGAAAAGGCATCTTTCTGTATATCCTGTGTCTCTTAGAGACTCAGAAGCATGGTAATGAGGATGGGCATTTCACCATCACCTCCCTGTATAAATGTGTGCTAGGATGCCCTCTGCGTTGCACCCTAACCGCCATTGCCCTCTGTGCCCTACTGCCTTTACCGCTAAGTTATCTTGCCAGTGCAAAGCCTTTTTAGATTCCCTGTTTTTATTTTCTCTAGATTTTTTTTAACATTACCCTGTTATATATTTGGAAATGCTTGTAACCCTATTTATTTCTCAGGAAAATAAATAAGAGGACAGCCTGGGCTCTAGATATCAAAGAAATAAAAACAACCACCTCCTTTAAAAGTCTGATATAATAATACTCTCGTTTTGTGCAAGCTGTGGTCAAAGGAGGTGAATTATTATGGTACAGGATGCCTAGAAGGTCAAGATTTCCTTTTTTCTGCCTCATATTCTCACTGGTAAGATCACTGAAAGAATGACATGGCATTATTCCTACAGAGCCAGCAGTATAGATATAACCCTAGCCAGGTCCTTCCAGCACTCAACCATGAGAGCTACAACAATTGGTGCCCAAAATGACCACAACTGACTCAGAGAGGCTGAAAGGAGACTAGCAGACAGCATTGACAGTGACCTCTGTTTTCTCAGTATCTCTCAAGGGACCTCAAAGCTCTTTAGAGCTTTTGACAACAGGTGAGACACAGTGATATTTCTGTACCCAGTATGCTTTGTACATTAATGCAGGCATTCAGAAGTTCTGTTGATAGTGTGGGCCTGAAGAGGTGCTGTGTAGTGCCATGGGAGTTAGCAAGAGCAAGTTCTGTGTTTTTATTCTTTTCAGACAGTCACAAATCCCTGTCTCTGAAAATGAAAACTTAAAAAAGCAGCTAGAAGATAATGCATGCACTAGATCCAAATGTAAAATGCCTTCCTGTCCCTCTGATAAGGCAGCTCCTAGGACAAGCAACAAGGATTACCCAATAATCTTATTATGCATGGTCTGCCAAGGACAAAGGGAGGGTCAGTTTTCTGTGCTCAGGAGAAGCCTTGTTTTCTACTTTTGGTTCCAAAAGCACTCATCCTACCTCTATGCTGGTTTTTCATCCTTGGAGAGAAATAAATTTTCTTGCTGGTACTTGTGTTTTTACCATACCAAAGAGCTGTCCTTATTTCTTCCCACCTCAGAGTAGCTCATTACAGCCTCCGAATTCAGGAACTTCTCCACGACTGGAATCTGCTTCTGGAACTTGGATTCCATCAAAAGAGAAAACCTGTACAGGCAAGAGAAACTGAGTTTCCACATCCAGCCTATGTGAATGTCCCAGTGGAAGGGAACTTGCCTTCTTATTCTAGACCAAGCTGATGTAGCATAGGGATGCCACAGTTTTTGTTTAAAGACATGGCACTGGGAGGAGTGAGTCTGTCTGGAAAGTGGAGGATGAACATCTGCCTTGGTTGCTCATTTTCTGAGTAACCAAGGAAACCATATCGGTTCTTCAGCTCCAGGATTTCTCTTCCCTTTTGCTCAATGAAATTGACTGGAACTTCTACCCCTCCATTTATGGTGCATGAGTTTGGCAGACTATGTATGTGAGGTCAGCATGGTAGGAATGATTTGAAGAGGGAGAGATTGATTTAGCAAGTTGGCGTTGGAGTCTCCTAAGGATGAGAAAAGATACAGAGTGTTGTCAGTGAAAAGTAATCAGATCTGATATGTATATTGATTTTCATGCGTAAAACCCAGGACAACTTATACCTTTGCACTCAACTCCATTTTCTGTTCCAGTGGATGGGAAGAAAATAGACAGTTTATGAGATTGATAGCACAATTGTTCTGACTCTTCTAAGTATTTCATTTATATGTGACACCTAAATATAGATTTGTGCTTATGTTACATGAAATCAAGCTTAATGGGTTCATTTCACAAAACTCCTTCTAACTACAGGTGATGACTGAGCATGGCAGGAGGGCTGTTGTGACTCTTTAAGTGAATCCAGCATCATATTGTCATGGGATCACTCAAATGTCCTCAGACTCAGATGTTTTTCCTATTGAAGTGCATTGAAGTACTCAAGATCATAGGAGTATAATTATCTGAAACTCTATGCCAAAAGTCAGCACACACTTTCTGCAAAGGCCAAGAAGGTAAATATTTTCAATTTTGCAGACCAGGAGGTCTCTGTTACTATCACTCTGCTCTGTTGGAGGAGCATAAAAGCAGCCACAGACAATCCAATTCTAATGGGCTTTGCTAGGTCATATGCAACCTAACTTACAGAAACAGGTGGCAAGCAGGGCAATTCCCCAGGGAACATAGCTACTACCTCCCAGCTAGATCTTGGTAAGTTCAGAAAACACACTAAAAACAAATCTGGCACTTTGGTCAAACTTGGCCATAGATAGAGACCTAGGCTTAGCATGTTATTGTGAGAACACAGACAAAACATAAAATTGGCTGTCATGGAAACTGGGCTATATTTCTGGTACACTGGATTACAGTGAGACCCTAAGAAAGCTAGTTAGAATTAAGTCTCTTAGAATTCTTTTCTTAAGCAGTAAAGGGAGGATCATATCACCAGTTCTTTAAGGCCTTTTTCAGAATGTATAGAAAATGTACTTTCACATACTTTCTTGTCTCCCATCATTTCTGTGTGTGTGTGTGTGTGTGTGTGTGTGTGTGTGTGTGTGTGTGTTTATGCTTTAGATGGATGTGTGGGAGACCAGCTGTGAGAAAATTAATCCTGGGGAGTATGATATGACAGAGAAGCTTCTGGGTCTACAGTCTACCATTTTATTTCTGAATATGAAAACCCTGTGCCATAACTTTTTGGTGATCTACTGTGTGGGATTTCAAAACCTGTCATGGTCTACATTGTGCCCCAGGTCCTGACATACGGTTCAAATGAAGAAAATGTCCCCATCTCATTGTCAATCATGAATTTCTAGGAATTAGAAAGAGGCAAAGTGTTGTCAGAAAGATTGTTCACAGCAGCAGCAGCAGCAGGACTCCATGGAGATTGACTGGGGACAGGGCCAGCATCAGATCCTAACCAGACCCTTCCTTGGCTGGCCTGAGGCTCTGATTATTGGGCCCAGTTTCTCTTTGCTCATCATTAGAAACTAAGCTTTCCACTGAGCCTTTGTTGATAGTCTCCAAAGAAATCTGGGCCATGTGTAAGGAAGATTGAATTATCTTACATTGATTGCAATCCAGACCTTTTAATGAAATTCCAGTGCTAAAACTGCACATTTAATTGTACTTTTCTAATCTTTGTTTCTCATGTTTTGAACTTATTTTTTTATTTTTTTATTTAAATTTTTATTTTCTATATTCTATGTTTACATTACAAAGGCTTTCCCCTTTCCCAGTTCCACCACCCCCCCACCATATGTCCCTGTTTTATCCTCTTGGGATGGAGGAAGACCAGTTTATACAAGGAAACTCACCCTTAAACCAATAGCTTGCTGTGAGTCAATAGCTTCATTGTCTTCATCTGTTCATTATTCCATCAACATATATCTAGAATCAGTATTGTATGGTGACAGTGCCAAATCAATGAGGCAAGAGTCTACTCTTTGTGAACAGGTTATTTGCATATTTAATAATTAACATAATTTAAAAATGTCATTTAAAAACTGTCATTCTTTAACCAGATATGGAGGGAATGTCTCCATAATTTGTCAGAGGGCATGGTGAGAATAACCTTGTTAAGTAAGAAGCTGTGGAGCAGTGAGTGAAGGGATGAATGGGTTGTGAAGCACAAGAAAAAGAATTGTGAAAGATGTAGGCAGGCAGGTGCTTCTTATACATTGGAACTGAAATTAAGGGATCTAGGGTAGAGCGAGTCTGAAGAATGGCAAGGAAAGTGACATTTGAAAGCTATGCAGACCTTCTAGGCCAACTGATAAAAAACTAGGATGTCCCAGCTGGAACAAAATTGGAAACCACCATTGTTTCAATAAAAAATATATATCTGGATTTCCACGTCTTAAGAGTCGTAACTGCAGTATAAAGAATTAATCATAAGGGTCCAACCAAGAAAGTCCAATAGGAGGCAAATTAGGAGGGAAACTGTAAGATCATTGCATCCCAACTGGGAGAATTTTAAGTTTCTTGCTTATTCTTGGGTTTGTTTCTTTGTTAATGGAGATGATATTCTTATGCAAGCCAGGCTAAGTCTCCATTACTAAATTATATTTCTAGCTAGGTGCAGAACCTTAGAGTATGTTAGTGATTGTGAAGATAGGGAAAGATGAATAAATGAGTGGGAAGAGAAATGGACAGAACTATATCGCCTTTAGGTGGATTATCTCTGTATTTACTCTAAGGATGGATGGAGGTGATATTGACTGATATGTAGAGATGTTAATGCTAAGGAAGAGGGGAAAAGGAAAGAGAAGCTGGTTGTGTCTGTGTTTTTTTTTTTAATTATATTTTGTTTGGCCCATAAACTACAGTATTGTCAGGTTGGTTGTACCATTTAGACAGTTCTTGTGACATGATTACTATTTTTTTCTTTGCTGGGGATATAGATAGACCTCTTATATAAATACTTGCTCTCATTGTCTCCTATATCACTTTTTTTCCTTTTATGATTTTACTTTATAATTTTGAATCCTATGGCTATTGTGTACTTTGAATCCTATGGCTATTGTGTACTTTGAATCCTATGGCTATTGTCCTGCAGGAAGCTCCCAGCAAGTTGCCACATTGCTGTCTCTTCCCTATTGTACAGTCTTCTCTACTACCTCAATGAGTGTCTGCATCTCCTATTGAGCTGTTAGCCACGACTCCTTCCTAACTCTACTTTTGTATGTAGTGATGTAATTCATCCTGACTTCTCAATCTTCTGTGTGGAACACTGCTCCAGAGACTAATGTGACTCTGAGTATGTTCATTAGGTATGAATATATGTCAAGCTGCAATCGATAAACATCTAAGACCTATCGAAGAGTCAGGACTAATCCATTTGGATAGCCGGTTTCTTATTGCTCCATTGTCAAAGTCCTACTCATTCTGTGACTTCAGCCTGACAGGTGAAGACTGAGAAAGTGTTTGAAACTCCAATTCTGAAACTATTGCCAACATTTCATGGGGACATTTTCTGAGTGACCTATGGCTACTACTTCTATGTTCTCTCTTCTTTTCTTTTTATCTGTTACTAATTGGAGTTTCCTGTCATGACTGAATCAATGATGATGACTGCCAGGCCCTTAGAAAAATGTCGAAAACTAGACACGATATTAAATTTCATCCAAAGAAATTCTTTGAGCAAGTCTGGGCTTTGCTTTGCATTCTTTTATTTTGTTTTGTTTTATGCTTTTTAAAATTAAAGCATAATTACATTATCCCCCCTTCTCTTTTCTCCCTTCAACTCTCCCCATATCCCTCTTACTTCCTCTCAAATTCATGGCCTCTATTTCTTTAACTGTTGCTACTACACACAGACAATACCCCTCCCCACAAATATGCAAACACACACATATACATAAACACACACAATCTTGCTCAGTTTATTTACTGTTACTTGTTTTTAATATAATTTCAAAGCAGATCAATTAGTATTAGATAACTAGTTGCAGGGTTTATTCTGGAAAAGGTAATTACTTCTGATCCTATCGTTGTGTAGTTGTTTATAGTTCTTTCTTTAGAGTTGGGCCCTGTAAGATTTCTCCCTTCTGTGTTTCTATGTTAGCTTGTCTTTTTGTGTTGTACTTGTTCAGGTCTTGTCTATGTAGCCATTGTTAAGGTATACTGGGTGATGCTTCCTTGTCATTTCTAAAAGACAAAAAAGAGGTTTTGTAGGCCTCTGGCTATTACAATCTTTGCATCCCTTATTCCATGATGTCCCATGATTCTTACGTGCAGGAGTTTTATTATAAATGTATTGAGTGGGACTTGGCACCCTACTGTAAAAGAGTCTTTTAAACTGCTGAGGTAATTTTCTTCTTGGAGGTTTACAGCCTCTGTCTACTAACCTAGGTCTACTCCCAAAACCTTCTAGCCTCTTTAAAATCTTATCTAGGCCTAAAATGTTTTCATCCTCTGAGACTTACTGCTGAATAAGTTCAACCTTTCCTCATCCTTTTTGAACTCTGGCTGCCTGTTAAACTCAGCTGTTCTAGCTCAAAACTACTTTCCATGCTGACTGATTCAAACTGGCTTCTCTCTTTCACTCTTTCCTGAATTACTCTGCTTGGCCTCATAGAGACTTTGGCAATGTGTTCTAATCTTCTGGCTCCTTCTTATTCTCTGACTTGTTCTGTCTTCAGTTGTGTCTAGCTTGTTCTTTCTCTGTAACATGTCTCTGTAAAAATGTCCCAGTAAAACTGCCTTCTCTCCTCCTCTCTGGGCATCCCTCTCTTAAATATCCTCTCTCTTTTTTCTCTTCTCATGAGAATTGAACATATCTTACCTTGTCAAATCTTTCTCTAATTCGTTACTCTGTCTGCCACTCAATTAGAGATCATTTTCAAACTTGGTTGCTTCCTTCTCAAAATTAACTTTACCTTCATTGTTTGGGGTTAAAGATGCATACTAAGAGTTTATCTATCCTCTAGCCAAGGAGATTAAAGGTGTGTGCTAAGCATGAGTTGTGCCATAATCTGTGGCATTTGAATACTTAGTCCACAGGTGTTGATTATGTTTGATCAGTTTAGGAGTGTGGTCTTGCTATATGAACTATGCCATTGGAGGCAGTTGTGAGTTGCCCAGGTGCTGTTTGTATTTTGATGTTGATTTTGTTTCCTCAAGAGGGGCTGCCAGAACAAGGAGTGGATCAGTTACTCGGGTGATTTAATGTGAACCTTCTCTCCATCTTAACTTGTTAAATAAAGGCTAACACCTGTGATTGGGCAATGGAAGGGAAAGGTGGGGCTGGAGGTTTTAGAGAGTGGATGAAGAGAGGGGGAAGGAAGAGGCGATGAAGGAGGAAGAGGAGGTGGAAGGAAGGTGAAGCAGAAACCTATGGCCTGGAGAACATGCAAGGATCAAGGGATCTCATGGCTGGGAATAGAATCTCACACCATTCCCAGTGCACTCTGTTTTCTTCTCGGTACTTGAGATACAGCTCTCAGCTGTTCCTGCCCCCATATCTGCCTCCTGCTACTATGATTCCTTTTCATGTTATTTCTTATAACAAATAAACTCTTTCTTCAATAAGTTGTCTTGGTCATAATGTTTTATCACAGCAATAGAAAAGTAATTAATATGGTCTGTCTGTGGTGAAGAGGTTTTTCTTCCTTCTAGGTGAGAGCTATATATGTGGATATGATAAGCATTTAGAATGCGGTTAGGAACTATGCTGATTGAGTAAAGGGGTAGCAGTAAGTTCTCCCCTATGATCAATGCCCTGACTAAAACTGTGGATTTGGGTGAAGTTTTTAGTATCAGATGTGATTTCCATCCTGGTGAGTGGGCCTTAGGCCCAATTATAGAGCTGTTAGTTATTACAAAATATAAATGCCATTATTGCAACTTTGGAGATATCTTGCCAGGGTGGTCACTGTTGTGGGTCATGGGCATCATTTTTGAGTAGCCTCTCTTCAAAGCTTGCATAGCACCTTTTGGTATTATGAACGCTAATGCTCAGAGAAGGAGCTTTCAGGACAGAACCAGCTTAGGTCCTCTGAGTCCTGTATGAATTGCATGCTATCTTCAGCAATAGGTCTTCACCGTCTACCTCTGGAAGGCAACTAAGGGAAACAACAATAACAGATGGTTTGGGAATCCCCTGAGCTCTCCTGATGATCAACTTGAAAGAAGGTTTCTTGTGCCTAGTCATGCTTTTTGTTCATCTGTGGCCTAGTGGAGAGTATTTTTTAGCCCATGTGGTATAACTTTTAAAAAACTGTGTGTGTATGTGTGTGTGTGTGTACACATGCACACATATGTATATATATACATACATATATATTACTTTAAGTAAATATAAATAGTATTTCTTATGCCATTTCTGAACATCTTTAGTGTTAGTTTCCCTCCTCTTTCCTTCTGTATTGACCTTCCATCCCCATCCCAAGTTATACATTCTCCCCATTTTTTCCTTTATATCCCTTGTATCCTGTTATTACCCTCTCTAGTACCCCCATGGTCCATTATTTTTTATAGAAAACAACTTTCAAATACTTCCATTAGTGGCTTATATAAGGATTCAAACCCTCCCCTTCTCACTCTGAGGCACATAAACATGAGTTCTTTTTAGTCTATCATGTTTTACTCTCTGAGAATGGGCATTGTGTTGAAAAGAAATAGAGCACAGTGGCATATGAAGGGCACAGAAGGAAAAACATACCCTGTGGGCATACAAAGGATAGAATGAGAAAGTGCATTAAAATATTATTGAAAGTCCAGATGAACACCGTGAAATCCATCAGCTCAGCAGCCCCAGATTATTTCACTGCATGATACCAAAAATGAACAAGATACTATCCAATTAGCTTTGTGGGTTGTTTTCCACATGACTTTTACTTAGAATGAGAACATCTGGAGCTGGAAATCAATTGTCCAGAACTAGCTGCTATGCTAATTAATATTTTATCAAACAGCCTCCACCAAGGTGTCCCTTGCTGCATCTCTGCTCTCTGAAGGTGGCAGTGCTTTCCCAGAAATGCTGTTCATTTTAGGGGAGCACTCCTCAGCTCTTCTAGGGAGGAAGGATGAAAAGGAGGTGATAAAGTACCCTTGGCATGTTCTTCCGACGAAGACTGTCAACATTCTCTGGGAGGAAGTGCTAGAAAACAGGAGCAGGAGCAGTGCTGCAGAGTGCATGTGGGATCTCCCTTCAGTGGCCATGTGGGGCATCTCTGCTTGCTGGCACAAGAGAGTGGGTTCTTGAATGGCTTGGTGCTTTCATGTTGATGCAAGAGCAGAGCGTCAGAATGAAGACTTCTCTTCAATTGTAGGCTATCTCTTGCTTTGCCACAGTTTCTCCTCTTTGAGAAGTGTTACAAATGTGGGGCAACATCACTACCAACATATGATCCTGCATCTGAGTCACGAGATTTAAAAATGTCTGTTTTCCACGCCAGCTTCCAAGAACAAGACTCAGAGTATAGTGTAGACATAAATACCCCCAACAAAACACTTTACACTAGTCACTGACGTGATGATTCACTGTGTAGATCCACGCTGGTCAATATGGCAGTCACTTAAAATGTGGCTGGTGTGAATTCAGAAGCACTGCATGGGGGAAAGTGCGTATTGGATTTCAAAACATTGTACAAAATTACAAAATCACTTCATAATCTTATTATACTAATTGCACAGCAATGCTTTTCTTGTCTCCAAAAGGAACATGAAAGTAGAAGGGAATGGAGCTGAGACGAAGAATGGGCTCAGTGAGAGAGGGGAGGCAAGAGAAGGGTGTAGGTGGTTAGAATCCAAATGTACTCTATCTATAAATTATCAGAGATAAAGAACCAATTAGCCTACTGAATATATTGAATTAATATGATGTTGCAAGTATTCCTTGACTCCCCTTTTCTTCTTCTTCACCCCATTCCTCTCTTGATACCTTTCTCCATTCCCCTCTCTTTTTTCTTCCCCACTCTCTCCCTCCTTTCTTTTTTCCTTTCCGGTTTTTCTTTCTGTTTGGGATACATTCTCTCTTTGTAGCCCAGGCTACCTTCAAACTTTTTATGTACTCAAGGATGATCTTGAACTTTTGATCTTTTTCATTTCGTCTCTATTTCTGGATGGCAGGCATGTCCCACCATACCCAGTTTGCTGCAGATTGAACTCAGAGCTTCATGCATGTTAAGCAAAGGAGACTGCTCACTGAGTTACATTCCCGGACCTCTTTAATGTGGCCAGTAGAAATGTAAAACCTATAGGTGTGACTCCTGCAAAAAGGCACACTGTGTTTTAATTGAACTCCATTGATGCAAAGTCTCAAACTCCAGTTAACTCTCATTAAATAGTTACTGTTTACCTAAAGTGTTGATACTATGTTATTAATGCAGTACCACAAATACTGGGAATATACATTTTAATACTCACAACAGCTTTGGGGTCTAGGGACTATTCACTTCATTTTCCAGATGGAAGCTGAGCCAAGAGAGGAGACATGACTTGTGATAGTTATTCATTTCATCCAACAACAATGGCAGAGCACCAAATGTGTGGTCTATATTGTTCAAGGCTTGGTGAAGGTCTTAAATTTGGAGGCATCCTTTTAAAATGGCTTGTTTGAAGCATAGCCACTCTGGACCTCACTCTCTCTAAATCACTTCTTCTCTAAAACACTGCTTCATTCTTCTTGAAGTCTCTCAATGCCAGAAAGTGGGGTTCCCAGTCGCTTTTTACCATTTCAACTTCTCTTTAACTAACAGCTGATTATAAAGGCAAGCCAATTAGGTAAAATTAGAATCTGGGCTTGAGATAGTTTTATTGGTGCTCTCAGCCTATACAAAGCCTTTCTAACACAGTTGATACTCTGAGTTGCCTACAAGTATAATAAGCACAAGTATCCTAGGCTTGATAATTATATGTAATAGCACCAGGTTAATCCAGGAAGAGTCAAGCCAAAAAATTGAGACCAGAGATTATGTCTGGAGAATCTGGGTATACAGTCAATGAGTTCTTGTAATTATCTGCTGGCATCATGCAAAGGAAGCCAAGCCTGAGAGCAGGATGTGAGCTGGCATACAGTGAGTAGAAGATTATGCTATGATTGGTAGAGATAAGTTTACAATCAGTAGACCAGCAGTTCATGGGGGCATGTGAATACATTGGGAGAAAATATCTGAAATCTGAAGAAAAACTTTTACTTAGTTATAAAGAGTTATATTTTCAACCACCCCTAATGCTAAGTCACTACACAACTAGTGTCGTGATTTGAATGTGACATTTTCCTCACAAGTTCTTACATTTGAATACTTGCTCCCCAGATGGTGGCACTGTTTTGGGAGGTGTGGAGTATGTGTCACTATAGTCTAGCTGATGGAAATGAACATTGTGGGTAGACTTTGAAGGTGATGTCTGCTGCTAGATCTGCGCTGAGCTCTCAGCTTCCTGATCTTCCAAGATGTCAAGAAATCTGGACAATTTACCCATGCTATCATTAGTGAATATGGTGTGTGTATGCATGTATGTGCACAAGTATTTGTGTGCATGATGAGCAAGGGGAAGTACAGGTGCCTGTGCATGCATAAGTAGAAATCAGAGGTTGATATCAGGAATGTTCTTCTGTTCTCTCTCTCTCTCTCTCTCTCTCTCTCTCTCTCTCTCTCTCTCTCTCTCTCTCTCCCCTTCCCATCCTGGGGTCTTTCACAGAACCTGAAACTTGCTGTTTCTGATAAACTACCTGACCAATGAGGTGCTGGGACCTGCCTGTTATTTTCTTTCAAATTCTGGAGATTCGAATGAAGTTTGCCAGGTTTGGCTTTTATGTGTGCTGGAGATGGGAATGCAGATCATCATGCTCACAGAACAAGCACTTACCTACTTAGCCATTTCCCTCACACCAACGTTGTCAGCTGAAAGTCCATTGGATACACCTGTCCTAATGGATGTGCTAGCTTACAACATAGCACTCTGGAGTGTCAGCTGTTCAACTTCACATAATGGCTGGAACTAACAGCCCACTGCTTAGCATCTTGAAAGGCTATCTTGTATTTCCCCCAAACTGGGAGTAGAGGAAACATCATTCACCATAAGGTTACTATGATGTGTTACTTTTATACAGTCACCAAGTGAAACTTAGAAGCCAACTGGGTACTATAACCTAATCATTGGGAATGAGAATCCCATTCACTTTGCTATATTCTCTAGGCTGGACCAGTTCAGAGATTTTTGGATGTGCATAGGGATAAGCTACCTGTGTTACTTATGAGAGAAAGATCCTATTAGAACTCAATCCACCAGTGTGTTACCAGTCATAAAAACGGGAGCAGAGTGTGCCAAGAGCTTGTTTTCATCTCACTTTACCTCTGACTTCTCCAGCAAAAAAAGATAGTAGGGTCACTGAAGTAGCTAGGTAGTTTCTGAACCTATGAGCACAAAGTTGGAAGCATCTTCTCTCAAGAGCCAATATTACCAGGATGTGGAAGATAGAATCATATTTCATATTGCTTCCCTAAATCTGGCACTCCTATGCTTTAGATGATTTAGACTCTAGGTCCCCAACTGCTGCTTTTGCCCTGGACTGCCTACTGCCAGACTGTACTCATCCTTGGTGGATGAGGTGGCATGGAATGAAGTCTGGGAGCAAGCAAGAACGCCAAAACAAGCCCATAAGAATGCTGCCACAGGCTCCTTTATTAATCTACTGGGGCCCTCCTTTATGCCCTCCACCCTTGTCCCATTGGTCTCAAGTAAGCATGTCTTTCAAGTGGCAGTTCCTGATTGGCTGGCATTATCTGAATCACCAATCTTTAGGTTTTTCAGGCAGTCTTCAATTAGGTTCTCATGCAGGAGTTACCTCCATGGCTTCATGGCACCTGGCGTTTATGAGGAGGTGGCCACACCTGTTCTTCCTGCACCAGTCTACACATTCTTCCTGAACCCCTGCCAGGCTGGCTGGGTATAGTGATTTGAATGAGATGTGTCCTATACTCTTGGGCATTTAAATCTTTGGTCCCCGCTTGGAGACACTGTTTTGGTAGTCTTACAAGGTATGTCCTTATTGAAGGAAGACACCACTTGGGTCAATCTTTGATGTTTATAAAAAAACAACCAGTACACTCTCATAAATAAATGAAAAATATTTTTTCACCTCTGTCCACTACCTACACACACACACACACACACACACACACACACATACACACACACACCCCAGTTTTACCTTTTGTCTACAGAGCTTGCATTTTTTCATATTTTTTAATGAATCAATGATCTTGATTTGCTTTTGAATACCTAAAATGGCTAACTGGCCTCAATTGTTTTTTATTGGAGCCATCTGATTGGCACTTTAATCTTGTTAGATGGGAGACATGTTTGTTCTGACCCATTCTGTGTTGTATATTTTTTTCTGAAATGGGAGCCACTGGAATACACATTTAGTAGGTGTCTTGATACTAATGCACTATGATTATTTTGATTCTTGTGTTGCCTGTGTTGTTTCTCAGACATACTTAAAGACCTTGGTGTGAGAAGTAGTTCAAGACAAATTAGATATGCTAGTTTCCATGGTGACTGTTTTGTATTTGCAATTTTACATGCATGCCAAATAATATATTCTCATAGGACATTTCAAGACCTTTATCAGGACCAACACTTATGGAAGACTGCCATGATTGCTGTGACCACTTTTATGGTTGGTTGTGATCACATCAAAGCCAACCAGTAATTATCAGGGCAAAGGAAGAAAGAATAGTAGTAGATTAAAGCATGAAGGATGTTTCTCATCCAAGTGATGTCACTGCCCTGTGCATTAGGAATGGTCTTTCAGTAGTTTACAAAGAAAAAAAAAACACAAATAATGGAAAAATTTAATCATCACAGAGTCCACATCAGTATCAGCATGTTTAAATCAAAATAATTTCTTCCACAGCCATCAATATCACATTCATATTGCAAACTGAAATTTAGTTTTTAGCAAAATAATCTTATTTATTATATTAAATTCATGCCATTAATTTAAATATTACTGGCTTTGTTTATATTCAATTTACGATCTTGTTTTGATTTTATCATCCTGTAAAAGTTCAGAGCATAAGGAATATGGTCTTGGTTTATATCTCTGCATATTTTAGTGTGTCAGGAGTAAAGGAGAAAAATATAAATATCCACTGATTTTTCCTATCAAATGTCTCCAGATTCTATCCAAGCATTTGCTTTTTTTGTGGTTGTTTCTCTTGGTGTTCCCACTCCTTGAAATCAATATCCTGGATTAGAAGTCTCCTGCATTTAGGTCATTGAGTGGGTACAAATTTTGGACAGGAGTTTCATTTTGTATGCACTGAGTTCATGGACAATTTTTATTATTATTGAGTTGGGTAAATTTTCTAAGCATTTCACTGTAAGAATGCTTATGAATTGGTCAAGATTGCTCATAGCAGGTTATCAAGGCACTAGGAGTGTTTTCCCTTTAATGAAACATTGTAACAAAACTCAGAATGGGCATCAGAGGTATAGTAAGGTCTCCCTGGTGATGCAATCTGGGCCTGGACCAAGGGCTGGATGTCTATCCACATCATATTTTTGGGCTGTCACCCAAAGCTCTGCAGTCCAGGTGCATGCTGTAGAGAGGTAGTCAGGTAAGATGCTAGTCTACTGACTCTCTTCTCAAGACCTAAAGAAATGGCTGCCCCTGGTATTAGTCATGGGAGTAATGATTCCACTTTGAGTAATGTCAGGGCCATGCACAGAGAACATGCCTTTCTGTTCGCAGTAAGTAAGTATCTCCATCTAGCTCCAAAGAATTTTAGGATATATGACTATTCCACTTTTCCTGAGTGATCTGAGCTTGGTCTTGACCATTCTATCCGAATTCTTGACTGCCAGAAGTATTTCTCATAACAGAGACCTTCTATCCCTCTTTCCTGTAGAATTTTTGAACCTTTATTTAGTTACCTTTTGAGCACCTGGAATCTTGACTCTGCAGGGGACCTACGTGCTTTTCCTCTCACCTCTGGTCTCTGTGTGCTAGGTATCAGGAGCACCTTCCAATTAGGTTGAATCAAAATGACTCCAGACATGGCTATATATCTCATGGAGATACTGAAAAAACAAAAAGCAAAAAAACAAACGTTTCCTGACTGTGAACCAGTGCTGGAGTACTGAAGTGTTCTGTACCTTTCTGTTGGAAAAAACGTGTTTCATCTGTTTGCTCCTTTCAGTAGCTCCTTCCTTTATGCAGTTATGTTTAGGCAATGTTCATATCGATTTCCTAAATATTAAAAATCAGCATTAATGTTGCCCTATCTAAGATATCTAATCCCTGATACTTTAGAGTGTCAGCGAGAGAATCTAGTAAAACTCAGGTTGATTGGATAGCTACTAAGTATATCCATCCCATTAACTGTATTTATTACAATTTATTGCTTCTCCAATGCAGAGATCAACATATCCATTTTACAGATGAAAACATTGAGGCTCAGAGTAATTACAAGGCAAGATGAACTAAAATTTCAGCATGGATGGCTACTGTTCTGAAGTGACCAGTAGCCCTCCCACCTCTGCAAGTGCTCCTTACCTCCCCTGACAAAATTTCTCACTCGACAGCTCTGGGACAGCGAGAGGCAGTGCTCCTGTCACATCTGAAGCTACACAAATTATGCCACACACAGGCAGCCTTTCAGCAGGCTGTCAACCAAGTGCCCAGGGGCCCTGTACCCCCGCTCCATGGCAAGTGCCTAGGGGACCTGGGCTGCTGCTCTGTGGCTGACCTAGCAGTGCTTTTCGGATTCCCATGAAACCTGAGAACCTCTTTTAAGCACTGTGGATATTGGCCAGCTTTCTTCCACTAGTCTGATTTGAGTTGTAACTGTGATAAAACCCCTCTCCTTCAGGGAGCAAGGTGGCCAGATGCTGAGCTCAAGATGCTAGAACATTCTGAGACGTTCTTCCGGCAGAGGCCCTATTTCATCATCTCCCTCCCACTAGTGGATCTATCTTTCCAACTCTTTGGAATCCTTGCCTCTTTGGAGGTCATGTCACTGCTGTAAACTTAGACACTTACCTATGAAGCTCCCAGCAGAAGCCTCAGTAGTCTATTTTAAATGTCCCCAAAGGTATGTATTTGGAAAAAAAATGTAATCTTCTGCAGTTAATCATTCTATTTACATCTCATCTCCCTGTCCACTTTCGACTGAATTATCTTTGCCCAAAATAACGATATGACACCTAGCAATGTCTGTGAATGATCACTGGCAAGTGCTTTCAGCAGTGGCGCCCTTGCCATTTCAGTTACCATTGCTGCTTTTGTTCTTTATCTCTGCCCCCGCCACGCCCCAGTGCCATACCTCTGGCAAGATTCATCATTCTCTATGGTTTTCATGTAAAATAATACTAAGTTGTAATTGAGATCACTGTAAGTGGTTCAGTATATCTGCTAATTTCCTTAATATCCCCGAGCTGTGTCATCAGGATTTGTACGTATTCACACACAACCTTGCTTTTTTTCTAGGTCTTTGACCATAGAAATTTGGAGAAAAAAAATTCATTACTTTTCTTAATTGCTCTGGTTACTTTTCTTTATTTCCATGGATGAAGACAAATTTAGGCCTGAGCTCACTCTTTCAGCTGCTGCTGACCTTCTTTTGATCTGCCTTCCACTCTTATAACCCAAGAGAAGGTCTCATGAAAAGCTCCTTCATGGTTTTTCTTTTCAAAGGTAGAGAAAGCTTGATTCTGACATTTAGACATTTTCTCTGTTAACTTCCCCTTTCCCTTTCTGTTGATGTCTGGCATGAAGTCTTAGCAGGTAGCCCAGGTTTAGACTTGGACTCCTGCCTCAGCCTCCCAAGTGCTGGGATTACAGACATAAACCACAGTGGGCAGGGAGATAGTTGATTTTGCTAAATCATTTAAGTCATTTCATAAACACAGCACATGGAACACCCGAGGCAGGAGATTGCCATGAGTTAAAAAGCCAGCCTAGGCTACACAGGGAGAACTCTTGTTTCAGTGACTTATTGCGAGATGATTAGCTGATCAGTGAATCTATCAGTCCAGTTCAGAGAAGTTTACCCTTGGAGCGGGTAGCAATTTACATGATATGCACTAGTGGCACCAAACAGAAGAAAGGAAGCCGTAGAATGCTCAGCACTAAATGGAAAACCTGCATCATAGCCTTCCCTGAAAGGCTCACAAATCTTCATTGGAGAGGCTCAGAAAGATCATAAGAGCCAGAAGTGGTAGATTGATACACACACACACACACGTGTGTGTGTGTGTGTGTGTGTGTGTGTGTGTGTATGTGTGTGTGTGTGTGTATACATATATGTGTGTGTGTATATATATATATATATATATATATATATATATATAGTTTTATGGGCACAACAGGGAAATTATACATATGAACTCATCACAGTCGTGATAGCATACACAGACCTGTGTAAACTCAACCCAGACAAAATCCCTGCTCAGAGATTGGCATGAAACTACCACTAGCTGAGGAGCTATTGGCATTTGATAGCTTATGGGAGACAGAGAGGCAGTTTAATACTGTGACACCTGGTACAATGAACACACTTCAAGTCAGACCCTGCTCCTGAGAGCATGGACAACAGAAATTGAGCTGCATGGGTTAAAAAAAAGGAAAAGAACCCTCAAAGTTAGATGGCTAGGCAGAGGGTAGAGAGGATAGAACTAGGAGGACTTTACAAGGTAGATATGACCAAGATGTATGATATTCTGAAAGAATTAATAAAAAAATTAAAAATTTTTGTTTTTGAAAATTCTACACAACAGTGCATATTTACATTATTTCCACACTTCCTTCTTGCAACTCTTCTCCTTAATCGTTCATACTCTCAAGCTCATGAACTCTTTTATTAAAATGTGTGTGTGTGTGTGTGTGTGTGTGTGTGTGTGTGTGAATACAGTCTTTTAAGCTCATTTGGTCTTGCTCATGTGTGCTTTGTTTATGCTGACTTGAGATTGGATAATATATGAAGGATCTTGTCTTTGAAAAGGAACAAGCCTCACTCTATGGGCAGACATTAGTTACCTGTCCGTAGCTCTTTATTTAGGAATAAGCTTTGTGACATTTATCCACACTGGCATGTCCGCTGGTATTTGTGTTGTGCAAGTCTTGTTTAAATGCCCAATATTCTAGAGTTTTCATGGGTACAGCTTTCTGATCAGTACTTGGAAAGGTGTAAAATGCTAGGCATATATTCCTTTTTTTTTTTTTTTACTGAGCAGGTCTTAAATCCAGTTAAAACCAATGACTGTGGTTGCCCCCAAGATATAAGTGCCACTTTTGCACCCTTATGAATGCATGCTTGTCATTGTAGGGTTTATAGATAGGTAGAAATGCTGATTGCTTTTCTTCTTTGTAGTACATAGCATCTTCAGATAATGTAAGAGTTAGTTCTTAGGAAAGAGGCTTCCAGGTACATTTCAGCTCAATTTCTCTAAACCCTGTGTTACAAGTGTGTGGTGTCCACAGTAATAAGGTCTAACTTTCAAGTTCTGGGAGACAACCAAGGACATATAGCAATAACCTATCTTACTTTGGGAGAATCTTCAACTTCCCTAAGGAGTGATTCAAAAGAAGGGTTCCCATTGTTAGGTACTGAGGTTTTTATTAGATAATCTATGGCTCTTGGGGAAGCATTATCTGTCCAAGAAGTATAAGTTCATTCCAAGTACACATGTGCCTGAACACAGCCGCACATACACACAGAGCCACCGACACAAACCCACAGAACACACACACACAGATTTATTATTATTATTTAATATTATTGAATAAAGAATTCAAGATAAAAATATTAAAAAATGACAAGCCACCTTTCTGTCCTTTTTTACCCTCATGCATTTTTCTTTCTGTACACGTGAAGCATGTTTTCTGATATTGCTGCATTGATTTAATGAGGTATCATTTATCAGAGATGGTCAATATCCAAATGCACCACAATTATCAATAGTATACTTAGGGCCCTATATTCCAAAATAACTTTGTTTCATTACTGTATGTTTTGAGTTTCCATTTCATTGATTTTTTCACTATTGTAAAACCATTGAAAGTTTCTTTTCAAGCAACTCTGTCCTTTCTCCACTTTGAAAATCATCATCTCAAAAGTGGAGGAGGTATATACCTCTTTCCCAGACTTGATAGAATTTTGAGTTCTAGTAATCTTAAAATCATCTTCATTGATTGTTCAGAGCTAAGTATTGCATAATAGATGAAGACAAGGTCTTCTTGTGCTAAACCAAGTATCTCTGAAAACACTTATATTCACTATGATTATATGCCTGTTCTCTCTCTCTCCTTCTCTCTCTCTCCCTCTCCCCCTCCCCTCCCCCTCCTCTCTCTCTCTCTCTCTCTCTCTCTCTCTCTCTCTCTCTCTCTCTCTCTCTCTGTATGTGTGTGGTTGTGTCTGTGTCTGTGTTTGGAGACAGGCTGATACTACTACCTGCTGTTCACATCTGTATGATATCATCAATCTTGGCTAATCCCACTCACAAGTTCCAAACATCTGCAGGTTGTGGTTCATGAGCAGAACTCCAGATCCACACACTGTTTTCCTTCCTTCTGGTTCTCATCGCTGAGCTTGGCAGTGGTGCAGGCACAGCCTTGGTGATTTCTCTTGTAAACTGAGCCTTGTGGTGCGGACCTGTTACTGAAGTAAGCACTAGAAATTGGATCATAGGTCTCAGTGGAAAGTTGTTGGACAGATCCCAGACTGTGTTATGAAACAAATCTCTGTTTCCAGGGTGGGACAGCTCAGTCCTTGAATGATGTGTGTGTTACATGGGTGCATGTAAGCACCACAAAAATAAAACGACCTTCATTTCTCTGAAAGCCAGTGTTCCAAATTTGAGAAATTGAGAAATTGAAGAGAAGGTGGTGTTTCATGGGTGGGCTGTGTATTGGAGAAAGTCTAATTATTTTCCCAACTGAGGCCGTTTATTTACCCTTAGGGTCCTAGCTCTGTATTTTGAACTGAGGAGTAGTTCATGGTTTGTCATGATGGCAGCTGTAGGTGAAGACCCTGAATCCAGTTTTCCCACTGACACTATTCCTACTTTCTCTTTCCCAGCTGAATGCTTGAAGGGGATCCTGTTTTTCTTGGACTTTCAGATTCCATTCAGTCTTCCTGGATCCTGATATTTGAGGGTCTGCTGTTTGTGCACTGCCATCACTTTTCCAGGAATGCTTGGCCAACTCCTTGGCCCCTTTATATATACGCTATCCATTATCAGTGATCATTTCTGCCTAGTTGGTTAAGTCTTACAAATGATGCTTTCTAAACAAGCAAACAGACTATTGAATGCTCAGAGTCCTTAACTTTCCCATTGTATTTCATGTCAGACTATATCACTAGGAAGAGGTCTGCATGGGTTTAACTTAGAAATACAAAATTTCGAATAGCTTCTGTTTTCATCATCTAGAACTGATTTTACCTCCAAAGGAGGTATTCAGCCATATTTTCTGCTATTTCAATTTCATAAATGACAAAAATGCATGCTACTTGCCTCTCATGAATTAAGGCCAGGCTTTCTAATAACAATCATATAAAGAAATAGATAGACCAAATAACAAAAATTATCTGGTCCAAGAATTCTCTCTCTCTCTCTCTCTCTCTCTCTCTCTCTCTCTCTCTCTCTCTCTCTCTGTATGATTTCTTTCTCAGAGTCAACTTACTTTTTTCTATCAGTTTTACTGAGCATTGGTCAATTTGGTCAATGTAAATGCACAGGGAGGAATAGACATCTACTGTGCAAATGCCAAGTAAAACTTTTCTGTTGCAACGAGATGTCCTGATATGGAATTTCCCATATATGCATTAATGGTACGAACATTTTGTGGGAAGTTATGTGTACTAAGAATAGACTCCAGAAATACAAAAATAACATCATGATCTCTCCCGACAAAGAGACTAGTCCAGGAGCCCACCAAGTAGCTACAAGATTATAGTGTGATCCTACCAGGGCTGAACAGACAAGAGACAGGAAGAACATTATTGTTCAGAACTGTTTCCTCTCCACGAAGGGAAATTCTGAGCAAAGTTTTAGAGAATGTTTTAGGAAAGAGTGGTGCCTTCCAGCTGGAGCAGTCATGGGAAAGCATGGGCTAGGGCAATGTCTTTGTTAGTGTCCTCCAGGAAATCAGAACCAATTGCATATAGAAAGATATGTAAGGACAAGTTATTAGGGAGATGGTGCACTGAACTGTGGGAATGAAGAAGCCCCCCAATACTCTGTTTGTAAGCTGGAGAACCAGGAAAGCCTGTGTTACCCATTGCATACATCAAGACCTTGTGTGTGTGTGTGTGTGTGTGTGTGTGTGTGTGTGTGTGTTTACTAGTGTCATAAACGCTAGGAAACTTACTAAAATGTAAATACTAGAGTTAGTCCCAGATCTTTTTATTCAGACACATAGGCTTCCTGGTGGAGCCAGCAATATTATTTAAGAAAGCCAGTCAGAGGTACATAGGTCTTGGGTCCTGAAGACTACGACATCTCCAGTTCTTTAGGAGAATCTATGTGGTTCCTTGGCATGTTTCTTGTACTTGGGCTGTCCCAGAATCAGTTGATGCCCACTCACGCTGGTGAGATTGGATCTTCTCTACTCGGCTTCCTCTGTCTAACAGTAAGTTCTTCAGGCACACTCAGAAAGAATGCTCTGCCAGTCACCTACATATTTCCAAACAGAGGTAAATGATCTCAAGCAGTCACTTAACTGGGCTGCCTATCCCAGGCATCTTTGGTGCTCAGAATTGGGCTTTGGGCTTGACAAGGTGAAAATTACTATAGATGCAAACACAAGGCAGAGCTTAAAACAATAGTGCATGTAAGTGCCAGGGGTGAAACTGGTTCTGGTCATCAGGTGCAGCTGATTCATTCGTGAATATGTTCCATTTATTCACTACTACCCTCACAGAGTCAGAAAGTATTTTAATGTATTTAGACACCATGTAAGTTTGAATTTCCATTCTAGTGTAAATTTTACTTAAACTCTCTAAGCTCCATATGCCTTAGTTTGGTTATGAAATAGAAAAAATAATTCCCCTTCTTGGAACCTTTTGTAAAAATTAAATGAGCTAATATTTATGATGCAATGAAGGTGTGCAGTATCAGATTAATTGCTGGTAGCTTCCCCATCCCCATCCCCACTATGGCTGTTATCAACAGCATCATCTTGTTCTCATCTCTCTTGAATATATGGTTTCTTTCTTGGGCTTCTACACTGCCTACCCTGCAGTGATAAGATACATACATACATACATACATACATACATACATACATACATGTACATACAGGCACAGATCATATATACACATACAAACACACACATATACAGGCACAGATACATATATATATTATAAATATACACACATACATATACAGGCACAATATATGTGCATATATTATATATACTTAGAACATCATATATATTATATAGAATATTATATATATTCTATACATATTCTATAGAATATGATATATAGAATATTTTATAATATAGTATATAAAATATATAATATATAATCATAGAATGTTATACACATGTAATATTCCTGTGCCATATAATAGTCTGTGTTTCATTTGTCTGTTCTTTGTAAACAGGGCCTGAATAGAACAGACTGCTTGCTCAGTTTTTGGCTGATATGATCTGCTCTCTCCTTCCGTGTGAGCTGCTAAGAGGTAGGGAGGAATCTGTTTCACTGTAGGCTCATTTGCACCTCTTCAGTTCCTGCTCCCTTTAAGGGATGTCAAACTGATGCACACACAAGCCTGGCATACAGGATATCAGAGCAGTGAAACTTCACTAAATATCATCTTCACAACGCTGCACAGAGTGGGTAGTGACCACAACACACTAGCCTTGACATAAATTCTCTCTAGCAGGTTATGCTGGGGGTAATATGAGTAGACTGCAGGGATCACTGCTCAAACTGGCTCCTGTATGGCTATAAATGGATTCCAGATTTGTTCTCAGAGTTGGCTAGTCTGATCCCTTCCTGTGCACAGGGGGATAATGAGGGCTCCAGACACATTATCATGCTCACAGAGGGTGGGATGTCACATGTTTGGCAATTCTTACTTAAAGGCTCAGTGGTGTTGTCCTGTGTTTCAGCTTTGACATGTCTGAGAACTTGCTTGAATGTTCTTATAGGTAGAAAGGTCACTTTTCTATCACCTTTATGAATGCTCACCCTTTGAATGCACGCATTCTTCTTGAGCACATGAGAGTGCTCTCTTTCTTTCTTCCCCTCATCCCCACTACACATTGTCAAACAAACATTTGAACAAAACATCTTAATGATGCTGTACCAGATCACATTGTAATCTCCTGATGAAGCAATAGAGGGCAGAGATCTATGAGCAGAAATATCAGAGACTCTGTGACCTCCTTTGAGTCTCTAGAGAAAGAAATTAGGAAACTAAAAGCTATTAACTTATCTCTTGGGATACTCATGCTTCTTGGAGTGTTAGCCATCTGTCTAGAGCTATTTCCTCAGGCTGTAGCACCCCCTGGGATAATCTTGAGAGTTTTCGAGAGTCAATACTGCTTGCTCCACCGGGGGAGGGCTAGAATATCTGAGTAATTAGGTCTGGAACTGACCGTAGTATTTGCATTTTTACAAGTTCCCAGGTGATTCTGATGCTGCTTGTTCATGCACCATTGATCAAGAAAATATATGCAGCTCTGTCTTAGGTCAGTAAAGGGAGCTATGAATGTTGGTCACCTCTTCAGTGGGAAAAACCAGCTAACATACAAGGACCAGGAAAATCTAAACTGCCAGACAGGAACAACAGAGGCACCAATACTTCATCCACCATTTTACTCAGATCAGCCTTTGTGTTGATCTCTCTTGACATATGGACATTCTCCAAGAACAGGCAAGACAGACATTCTAGGTAGTAATTCATTCTCTCCATGAAGTCGCACTGTGAATGTGACACATGGTCCATAAGTTGTAACCTGTCTGCTGAATATAAGACTTCTTTTCCTCCCAGATAATGTGGATGTGATTGGGCAGCCCAGAAGATATTTGGTTTGGCAAGAAAAATTAAGAAATCCACATGCAGACACTAAGGTATCAAAAGTTATCTTTGTACTTATCTCTTCCTACACTTATGCCTTATTGTTTTTAGGCTACTGAAATGCCACCAGCTTTGAACCAGCAAGGCACATATTGTTGAACCTGTAAGACTATTTTTGGCTCAAGTACCCTGGATTGACTGACAGTAGAGATCTTGGTGAAAAGGTTTATGAGGAGAACCATCCCTGCCAGATTCAAGGGTTTTCATGCAGTTCAGAGAAATGAACCATGGAGAGACTGAACTGAGCAAGGAAGAAAACTCACAAGACCCATTAATGGTGCTCATTAATTTTACCCAAACCTAAAATTATAATCTCAGGTCTGGAGAACAAATCATGAAATGTATTTTTTTTACTTGATATTTTATTTATTTACATTTTAAATGTTATCCCCTTTCTCAGTTTCCCCTCCACAAACCCCCTATCCATCTCCCTCTCCCTGCTTCTATGAGGTTGCTCCCCCCACCCACCCACCCACTCCCACCTCACTGCTCTAACATTCCCCTACACTGGGATATCAAGCCTTCACAGGACCAAGGGCCTCCCCTCCTATTGATGTCAGATAAGTCCATCCTCTGCTACATATGCAGCTGGAGTCATGGGTTCCTCCATGTGTACTCTTTGGTTGGTAGTTTAGTTCTTGGAAGTTCTAGGGAGTTTGTTTGGTTGATATTCTTGTTCTTCCTATTAGGTTATAAACCCCTTCAGCTCCTTCAGTCCTTCCCCTAACTCCTCCAATGGGGGGGGTCCTTGAACTCAATCCGGTGGTTAGCTACAAGCATCTACATCAGTATTGGCCAGGCTCTGGCAGAGTCAATGGAAGTGTAGGACACTTTTACTGTCCCACAAACATACATTCATCAACTCTGTGAAAGTCCTCAATGAAGACAGACAAGGCCTTCCATATGGAAAGGGGGCATCCTCAGGACAGAGGACATTACCTTTAATGTCAAAAGAATCTCAGTAACTGGACAAAAGATGGCAATGAAATAAAATTTGATAGACTCAACTAAACTGGAGGCACTGAGAGTAAGCAGGGGCAAAAAGCAGTAATTAAATAGGTTTGTAACTCCTGGGAGGACTTTTAACAAAACAGCTACCCAGTGAATTAGACATGAATATTCTCATTTTGCTGATAAGTTCTGATGAGTGTATACTTCAGATTTCAAGGACAAGGAAGTGATGGAAGTGAGCATCAAATGCAGGTCTTTGGGATTACACAGCCCATGCTTATTGTGCTATTGCAGGGCACCATTGCTGCCCTTGATAACACAAGGAAGGACACTGTTTATACCCAACTAACCAGTTACAGTAAAGGACCAAATATGAGAGAGCAGATCCCCAAGGAAAATATAATGGGTAGGGCAAACTCAGATCAGGACATCAAAGTTTTCATTTAGAGAGCTCAAATTTTAAGAAGATTTTTATGACAGAGATTGTATTTTAGATGATTTGGGGGTATTGGTTGAATCTGTTTTTGATTGATAATGCCAGCAAGGAGTGGAGAGCTTAGGAATACAGGTAACGAGAACCTGGAGAGCAAGTGCACCCAGGTGGGACACACTGGCTCGACCAATGAGAGGAGAATTGATGAAGATTTCTAGGCAGGGGACAATTTTAAAGATTAAGTCAAAGATATATATATATCTGCCCTTGATAACACAAGGAAGGACACTGTTTATACCCAACCAACCAGTTACAGTAAAGGACCAAATATGAGAGAGCAGATCCCCAAGGAAAATATAATGGGTAGGGCAAACTCAGATCAGGACATCAAATATATATATATATATATATATATATATATATATATACACACACATATATGTATATATACATATATGTGTATATATATATATATATATAGAGAGAGAGAGAGATGAGAGATATGAGAGAGATGAGAGAGATGAGATATGAGAGAGAGAGAGAGAGAGAGAGAGAGAGAGAGAGAGTATTGACTGTTCTACACGTAAAGTGGGATAGTGTCTATGCTGGTGCAAGAAAATAGCATTCTGAGCTCGGCTGATGGAAGACTCCTGTGGCCAAGGCCAGTGTTAGGGAGCTCAGTGCCTCTGTGATATCCAGAGACCCTGTAGCTTTGCACTAATTTGAATAAACAGTGAGGGAAGTGGATGAGTTTTGATCTGAGAATGAGGCCCACTGAGAGGCTGCATAAATAATTTTGGGTTTTAATTAGGATGAGATCCCTCTTGAATTCTTGAGCAACATCAGACATAAAGAGGAAATAAAGCCAGGGCTGCCAAATGCTAGGAAGAAATATGCAAATGAGCAAGGGAATTGAGGATCTTATTGAGCTCAGGGTCGGCAGTTACCTCGTTTTTTGAAGCTTTGTCTTGTTCAATGAGTTCCTTACTGATAGAAAAATTATCACAAGGCTTGGGTTATGGTCAAGATAGCTTGTTTCTAGATATACTGCAGATCCTTGTATCCAAGGACAGTGACTCAGCCACAGAGAAGATGAGGTCACAGTAGGTACCCGTACCCTAAGGCTGACAGTAGAGTTTTAGACAGATGAGCTGGCCTGGTGTGGCCTTAATTAACTCACTGCTGGGTTTATCTAGCTTTTATGATTACCTTACTTGCATAATTCAGTTTCTATGCTGATCCAGATGAGAAACATGTCTTCCCCAAATCTTGGTTGGCTAAGTCTTAGAGAGTGCATGACATTACCTCATGGTTGTGACAAAGTGGATGATGGATAGCAAACGACTTTTAAATGTGACGGACATTAATCACGCATCTAATGCATATTATACATTTCTTTGGAGCACTTTCATGTACAGATTCATTTCAATCCTCAAAGTAACCCCGAAGCTGGGAATTTGTTTCTGGATGTACAAACTTCTGTGTGGGAATTTTGTGAGGTTAAAAGACTTCCTCAAGGTCATGGAATTGACAATAAAGTCTCCCACTTCCAACCCCCTGTTGTTTCTGCTATATGGAGCAGCTTCCCAGACCCCTCTCCGTTCATGTAGAAGCATTCCGGAAATGGAGAGGAAAGCAGCAGGCATCCTTATTAACTGGGGCCACAGCTCCCCACAACACCAGGAGGCCTCCTTGAGGAGGAACATTGTGTATCTTGCCAGTCTCTTCTAAACTTGTGCCTTAGACCAGATGTCATGAATTTTTTCCATAAAGTGGTAGGTGGGAAGTACTTTAGACTTTATGGACCATCTGTCTTTGTCACAGCTGCTCAACTCGACTACTGTAATGACAAACCAGTATAATGGAGAAGCAGATGAGCATGTCTACGTTCTAATAAAACTTTATAAAAGCAGACTACAGGCTACATTTGGTCCATGGACCGGATCTAGCCTGGGGGAAATTCTGTTTCACAACAAAGGATGTCTTGGGTTTAATGTCTAATAGGAAAGTACCAAGGAATATAATTTTCCTAAAATCTGGATCTTGAGAGATGATCTGAGTGGGAAAACTGAGGTACAGAATAGAAACTGATGAAAGAAATCTGGGTTCTATTTCTTGAACATTTATTTGGCTTTAAATACTTGAAGAGTATTTAAAATGCTATCAATTAGATGCTTATACTTAATGATTTTGAAAATTCACATTTAAAAAATTTGAATGCATGTATTTTTAAGTAAATTTGAAATTTTCCAATTTGTGTATGTAGTTGGGGCTGATAAAGGCTGTGTCTCCATTATGGCTGGGTAAGTGTTGTAGAGGGTGTCAAACTTCACATGCTTTTCTTCTTACAGTCACTTTTTATGTCATTTTAGTTTGCAATCTATGCTTTAAGGATATTTTATTTTTATGTGTGGTGTACACATATGTGTGCTCATGTGAGTGTGCTTGGTTTTGTGGATATATATATATATATATATATATATATAATGTACATATATATGTATATATATATATAATAAACCACTGATACATAGTATCAGTCAGTTCCTCAGTCATTCCCCATCCCCATTCATTTGTTTGTTTTGAGAGTGACTTTCTTACTGAATTGGGAGCTTATACATTAAACTAGACTGGCTGACTATCAAATTCCAGCACTCTTCCTGTCTCTGGTACCATTCTGGGGTGAAAGATACTTCTGGCTTTTTCCATGGATCCTGGAACTCAGGTTATCATGTTTGTATGACAACTGGAATGAGCCATCTCCATGTTCCTTAGAATACTTGTTTCTTAAATAAATTTTGTTGTGTATATTTTAAGTAGACAACATGATGTTATAGGATAGGAAAATGGTTACCATAGCAAATCAAATTAACACACCCACCATGAATATTTTAGGAAGCACAGTCAAACACACAGATAGAGAGTAAAGTAGTGCATACAAGGGGTAGTGATGTTGTCAGAGGAGGAAATGGGGAGATGGAATGCAAAGCATCCAAATCAGCAAGTAAGGATACTTTCTTTATACATAGAATTAAATGCCAAGCCCAGGTGGCTTTCAGATATCTATTTTGTTTTCTCTTATCACTTTGCTAAGGCTATGACTAACCTCAGTATGACAACCTGATGGAGTGGTAGTAATACTTAAATATGGTCCTGACAGAAAGGTTCCTTCCAGAGCAGAAGGAGAAGGAAAGTCAGGGTGTGTATATGTCAGACCTTAGAGACTCAGTGACAAATACTACAGAAGCTTGCTTGGAGTGAGTAGGATGTAAGGAAGCATCTAGCCAGCTGAGTCCACACTGGACTGGGCAGAGCAGGGCTTCTACTAGCTGAGTTAGACATCATGTACATACACCAGGACCTCCATACCTTCCCCTTCTCCATCTTTTCCCTGCTTCAATTTCCCTTTTTTGGATAGGTGTGTATATGTTTGGTTGTACACTAGCCAATATAAAATATCTTAATGTGCTGGTAGTGGTTGGATAAATACTTTCTTATCCATATCAGCATCCCCCCATCCTTCCCCTTTGCTTGGGCTTACTTCTCAGAGGATGCTGTCTCTTTTCCTTACCTATGCTCACCTGTCACTTGTTTGTTACCTGATTCCCTCCCAGGCATCCTTTTCTCCCTTTGGTCCCTTCCATCTTGCTCCCAAACCTGCTCTTAGTTTCCTGATCAAAAAAGAAGGAGCATAAACCTCTCTTCATAAGGAAACACGTTCTGTCTCTGCTGGTTTTACTCCTGCTTCCTTCATCCTCAGGCACTGAGAAGGCACGGAGCCCAGCCTTGCCTCTCAACACTGCTCTCTTGTTCTTTACCTTATCCTGGATGCTGCCTGCCATTGTCCCAAATCTGTGCTTCTCAGACCTTTGCATGCCACAGTCATAAGCATCCCATAGCTCTTCTGCAGGTGGCAAATTGTTGGCTAATATTCTAAAGACATTAAAACAATCATGATTTGAAATTGAAGCTAATTAGGCATGCATTATCTCATGGATTCCTCTTGATTTTCTTTCTGGAGTAAATGGTACAGACCTTATTTGTTGGCAGGGAAATGTATACTGGGAAGGAATAAATTAGGCAGGGCTTTGGACAACAACATAGCCTTTCATTCAAAGCCTTACCTATCCTGCTTGGTCATTATGTTAGATAGTCTAGTCTACTATGGTTTCTTTCCTTTCCCTACAATGGCCACTTCTCTGTCTCTTTTGCTAGAATGCAGTCTTCCTTCCCAGACTTTGTCTTCAGATTGTCTTCTTCTTTAGGCAAGCTCCTTAGGTCCTGCTTCTATGGAGAACTTATAATATCTGTTCAGTCATGCAGGTCTTTGAACTAGACCTTTTCCCTCCTTTGGCATCAGGTTCTTTGCATGAAATAGAAGATCTTTGTTAGGTTGAGGTATGATTGAACTGCAGACCTGATCTTAAATGAGATGAAGTAGTTTGGAGTACATTTTATACAAAAATCAATATGAAAACATGTGGGAAAATAAGTGAGCTCATTAAGGTAGAAGCATGATGAGTAGTGTGGAAGAGTATAAACGCATGTCTATATTCTAGCAGTTAATAATCTCAAAATGGAACTAAGAGAGATTCATTTTGCAATAGCATTTTAAAGGCCTATGATACTTAGGGATAAACTTAAAAGAATAAGTGAAAAGCTTACGTGCTGATTATAAAACATATTAAATGTGTTAAGGGTATAAACAAATGGAGAGACAGCTAATGTTCATGGATAATATGATTTACTACTGCTATGTGTTCTAGTCTTACAATTGATCTAGACTTTCACATAATACTCAACATCCCTATGAAACCTATGAACTTGGACCTCAGAAGATAAATAAAATTTAACTACAAACATTAAAATTAACATAGCAGCTAAGACTTTATTATAACATTTCTTAGAATAAAATGTTAGGGATGGGATAATTCAGTGGTTTAGATACAATAGCAAAAGAACAAGTAACAGAAGGGAAGACAGATAAACTTGTCAAAATGGCTTTATTGAAAGTGAAAGGACAGCTCATTATTAGAACAAGATGAGGTATTATAAATCACCCTTAGGATGATGCAGTTTGAATCTGAAATATCCTTCATGTGCATGTGATAGAACACATGGTTGTCTGCTGCTGATGCTGTTTGGGAAGGCTCTGGGCCCTTTCAGAGATGGGGGACACTTAGGTGGGCTGTAAGCCTTTATAGCCTGGCTCCACTTTCTCTCCATTCCCCTCTCTCTTCTTTCAAATGCAATGTGTCCGAGCAGTTTACTGCTCCTGTCTTCCTGACCCTAGCGCTGCTAATCAAGATGTGCTAATCAAGATATATGTAGTTTTAAAAGCATACATGGTAGTAAAAAATGTGCAGTTCATCTGAATAGACATCTCTCCAAGAAAAATAGTCAAATAAGCATATCAAAAGAAACTTACCATCCGTAGCCATTAAAGAGACCTCTCCACACATATGTAGCAGATGTGCAGCTTGGTCTTCATGTAGATCCTGAACAATTGAAGCAGGGGATGTCTCAAGAGCTGCTGCCTGTCCTTGGGACATGTGCTTCTAGCTGCCTTGTCTGGCCTCAGTGGGAGAGGATGCACCTAGTCCTGAAAAGACATGATATGCTTGGGTGGGGGAATATCCACGGGGCCCCACCCTCTCACAGGAGAAGGGATTTGGGGGAAGGATTGTGGGAGGGGGTGACCAGGATGGAAAAAATGAGCAGGCTGTAAATTGAATAAATAAAAAATGCAAATCAAAAGCCACAATGAGACCACTGCTCCTAGGAAGTGTTCTTGAGGCCGTGAAAGACTTGCGGATGGGAATGTACAGTGAATGCTGCAGTCCCTGTTCTCAGTATTTCTTCAAAACGTGAACCCCATCAATGTTTATCGTAGCACTATTTACAATGGATGGAAGGAATAACAACCTTGGTGCCCATTTACTGACAAACAGGTAGATTTAATGCTGTGTTTCTATATAATAGAAAATTATTTGGCAATAAAAGTTAATGAAGTTCTGATACATGCTATAGAGTAGATGATCAGAGGAAGCATTAGGTTAAGTTAAAGGAAAGAGGGTGCATAGTGGAATTGCCTGAAATGAATTAGCAAGACTAGGTAAATCTTATATAGCAAGAGTGATAAGTGAATGCCTAAGAGCAAGGGTTTGGGAGAGTAGAGGCTGAATGGGAATGGGCTCTATGTTGCTTTTGGCTGATAAAATATGTCACAGGTACATAGCTCCATGATATTCTACTAAATGCTGACCGACATATTTTAAACGGAAGAGCTAGCTACATGACACGAGGCTTATACATCCCAGAGGCAGTTTGCAGAGTGTCACATTGCATAAGGTACGTGTGTTGTGATCACACACCCAATCTAAGGTGACTGAAGGGAGGAAAGCTTTATTTCTGCTCATAGTTCAAGGGCCACAATCCCTCCTGGCGAGGCAGGTATAGTGACAAGAAGGTAGGGTAGCTAGTTACATTGTTTGTGGCTTAAGGCCATCCAGGGTTTCGAGTTACTTATTTCTTTTAATTTAGTCCATCAGCCTGGCCTAGAGGATGGTGCCACCCAAAATGAGAGTGACCCTTTTATCCTCAGTTAGGCTTTCTAGAAACACCCTTACAGAAATGCCCAGAGATATGTTTTTATATTGAACCTAACCATAGTCAAGTTCACATTTAAGCTTAGCTACCTCATGGATAACAGTTATTATAATGGTTAAATTAACACAATTAAGAATGTATCCTGGTATTATGTGGGATTTGGAGTAACAGCTATTTTTTTTTCTAAGACTGCAGTAGATTTCTTGGGAACTATCTACTTCTAGCCAAGAATGCATGCTAATTGTGTTGTTTTAATGTAAAGGGGCTACATTTGAGCTTTCCAGGCTGCTGCTCCACAGCTGTGGGATATTGAAGGAATGTTCTGAATTTCTCTAAGTTCCCCATTTCACACAAAGAGAACAATACTGTCTGAGCAGAGCTAAGCACACATAGATGGAGAAGGTTTTGGCACGGAGGCTGTGCATTGTATCTATCCATTGCTTGTTATTCTCATCTCCAGTTCGGAAACACGTCTCCAGCTCTTCCATGCGGAGAGGGCAGCTAGACTCCATTGTGGACTGTGTGGATTGTTATGAGTACTGAAGGGGCTGGCACAGCGCGGCCCTTCACGCCATGGGCTATGTTTGATGCTGGACGCACTCAGGACCGATGAAAGGATCCCACAAGTAAATGAAGAGTTTTCTCAGTTAACTGCCTTTTCCACAAAAGAGTAATTGAGTGGACACTGTGGAGTGGGTTTCAAAGCCTAGAACATAATCTCCCAGAAGCCATTGAGGGTTAAGACAACTGATTTTCCCTGGGAGGAGTGCTGAGGTAGGGCAAGTAATTGATTCCAGTTTTCATCTTGTCTTTGTTCAATCGATGGAAAATGTGATCTGAAAGAAACTGTTATTCATTGTCCACTCCTACTAAGTGAGGTTTAAACTCTTCCCTGCCCCTGCCCCAGCTTCTTTCCTCCTGGGAGAGCAACTGTTTTGAAACACTTTTAAACGTTTGACCCATGTGAAAAGAAGACCTCAAATTGAAAACAAGTTTTCATTATCATCGTTATTGTTCTCTTGCCTTAACTTCTGTAATTTGGTGGTCGGTATAATTATAGAATAAAGACATAATTATTTAGCTCCTGCCTGAATTTCATTTGGATATAAGTACAGAGTTGTTGCATAATAACCTTGAAAAGTCTGTATTTAATTGGGTTGGGTGACTTGTCTCCTCACCCCCTGGATGCAGCACATCCTGTGTAACAAGGACCATTTCTGAGAGAATCTTTTCTAAGATGTCAGGTTCTGTGCTGGATGGTGATGGTGCACACCTTTTAACCCAGCACCCTGAAGGCAGAGGCAGGCATATCTCTGAGTTTGAGACCAGCCTGGTCTACAGTGCAAGCTCCAAGACAGCCAGGCTGCACAGGAAAACATGTGTCACAAAAAACAACAAGGAAGAATAGAAAATAAAAAGATGTCAGGCCTTATAACTTACATTAATTGAGGTGGAGAGAGGAGAGACCTATGGAAGTCATACCAAGGATGCTTAGGACTCTATAAGCTTCCATATGTAGATTTGGGTCAGACAATATCTGTGCCATTATGTATTTAATAAATCCATATCAAGTGTACATGTGCTGGATACTGCTGCATGTGCTAGCTATCCATCACTAGACCAAATTAAATACAATCCCTCTATATGTGCATGCTTGTTTGCATGTGCATGTGTGTGTACATGTGCATGTGTGAGTCTGTGTGTATTTATTTGTATTAGTATGTATGTGACAGGGAGAGACAAGATACAGAAGAGTAGAACAAGTAGTTTTTTGTATGGTAATAAATGCTACAGAGAAAGATAAAACAGGAAATGAAAATGAGATAAACTGCTCTAAAGGCCACCTTTGATTACAGACATGAAACTATGAGGGAGGTTACTGCAAGAATGATGCAAATGCATTCCAGGTAGGACAAATGGAAAATGAGGATTCTCTGGGACTGGATTGTCCTCTAGGCCAGTGCGACTGTAATAAACTGAGTCTAGATGTACTAGTGGGACACAAGGGCAGTGGCAAAGACAGACTGAGAATTAAGTACAGGGGTTGGTAAATGATGGACAATGGGCCAAATGGGACTTGCTGTACGGTTTTGTTAATAAAGTTTTTCCCTGATGACTAATGATGTTGAACATCTCTTAAGGTGTTTCTCAGTCATCTTCTGGTGAAAATTCTTTGTTTAGCTCTGTACCCCATTTTTGATAGGGTTATTTGGTTCTTTGAGGTCTAACTTCTTGAGTTCTTTGTATATATTGGATATTAGCATCCTGTCAGATATGGGGTTGGTGAAGATCTTTTTCCAATTGGTTGATGGCTGTTTTGTCCTTATGACTGTGTCCTTTGCCTTACAGAAACTTTGTAATTTTATGAAGTCCCATTTGTCAATTCTTGATCTTAGAGCATAAGCTATTGGTGTTCTGTTCAGAAACTTTCTTCCTGTGCCCATGTCCTCCAGGGTCTTTCCCAGTTTCTTTTTTATTAGGTTCAGTGTGTCTGGTTTTATGTGGAGGAAATGCAAATCAAAAGAACCCTGAGATTCCACCTCACACCAGTCAGAATGGCTAAGATTAAAAACTCAAGAGACAACATGTGCTGGCGAGGATGTGGAGAAAGAGGAACACTACTACACTGTTGGTGGGACTGCAAGATGGTACCACCACTCTGGAAATCAGTCTGGCGGTTCCTCAGAAAATTGGGCATGACACTTCCAGAGGACCCTGTCATACCACTCCTGGGCATATACACAGAGGATTCCCCTGCATACAATAAAGACACATGCTCCACTATGTTCATAGCAGCCTTATTTATAATAGCCAGAAGATGGAAGGAGCCCAGATGTCCCTCAAAGGAAGAATGGACACAGAAAATGTGGTATATTTATACAATGGAATACTACTCAGCAATTAAAAATAATGAATTCATGCAATTTGTAGGCAAATGGTTGGATCTGGAAAACATCATCCTAAGTGAATTAACCCAATCACAAAAGAATACACATGAAATGCAATCACTGATAAGTGGATATTAATGAGCCCAGAAGCTCTGAATACTCAAGGCACAATTAGCAAGTCAAAAGATTCCCAAGAAGAAGGAAGGAGAGGACCCTGGTCCTGAAAGGACTAGATCCAGTTTTGTAGGAGAGTACCAGAACAGAATAGAGAAATGGTGGGGTGGTGATTGGGGAATAGCTGGGGGGTGAGCTGGGGGGGGGAAGAGAACATATGGGACATATGGTGAGGGGGGAACTGGGAAAGGGGAAAGCCTTCGGAATGTAAACAAAGAATATAGAAAATAAAAAAGTAAAAAAATATATATGTATATACATATATACATAAAGAAAAAAATAAAGTTTTATTGGCATATGGTGACATATGCTCCTTTGTTTTTGTATTCTTTATGACTGCTGTAAAGTTATAACATCAAGTTCAGGGATTATGATAGAGACTAGAAAACAAAATCCTACAAGCCTAAAATATTTACTATCTGACATTTATAAGGATGTTTTCTGGACTCTGGAACAGAAGATCACTGCATCATCTCATGTCAGCCTCCTGCAGACAGTGACGTAGAGGAGCTTAGCACAGATCCTCAGAGTGCCAATTGTATAGTATAGTAGAGTAGTGGGCTTATAGACAGGCATATGTACCAGTTCTGTGATCTCAGGCCTTTTGTTGAGGTTGCAGAATAGGACATGTCTGGAAAAGAGATTTTTCATCATTTACAAAAGCAAACTTATTTGTGTACTGTAACCAAACAATTACCGTCCAGACTTTATATCCACACAAACTCAGTGCTTAAATGTTCTAAAATGCATTTATAGAAATAATCTTAGAAATGTTATTAATAATTGCATCCAAAGGAGAAGAAATCTAAATATACACTAACATTTAATTAACACATCACCTATGGTGTATCCATACAGTACAGTACTATATTACAATTAAAAATGAATGTATTTCCAATATACATGTACATAAATGAATCTCACAAGTATAGTCTTGATGGAGAATATAGACAGACACAAGAGATCATGTATATCATATAACATGATATTTATAATTTAGATTATAATTACATTTGGATAAGGTTCAAGAGCAGGTAAAATTGACAAATTTAGAGGAGAGGATTTCATTGGTTATCTAACCAGGACAGGCTTGAGACAGACTTCTGGACATTTAGTTAAATCTTGATCTGAGAATAGTTACATGGATACATATACAGAGGTGAAAATTTGTGGAACTTTACATTTTAGGTAAGTTTGATTGATGTAAATTGTATTTATTAAAATGTAAAATGTGAATATATGAATACACACATATATATATGTGTATGTACATATACATCTATCATATCTCTATCTCTATATCTATTTACCTCTATCTATATATCTCTATCTATCTACATCATCTATATCATCTGTATACATATCCATATCTGTATGCATATCCATTTATATAGCTTACCATGGAGGTTTGTACTTATACCATAATATATAGGAAATAAAAGTGCCAACCTTTGGATGAGGCCAGATATTTCATATTGGAATCAGATTATCACTTAAAGAACCATGTTTTCCCAGAACAGATCAGAGTTAAAAACTAAACGATCTTTGCAGAAGGAGTCTGAAGAACAAGGCTGCTTGGCACTCAGGAGGTAGCAAGGCTGGTGGTCCAACCCTGCTTTCCTTCTGTGTCCCCCCGACTTCCATTCCACTCTGATTTTTCCCATGTTTTATTTTCATTTTTGATGTGCTTATGCCTTTCAACCCAAGAATTTCTGGTTGGCTCTTTTTTTTTTATTTCATGGAAACACAATTTGCATAGCATAAACATCTCCTTTTTTAATCATGGTTTTTGACATGTTTCTAAGATTGGGCAACTGAACTACTTTAATTGCAGAATAATTTGATAACCTTGTAAAGGAACTGTATACATTACTAGTGTCTCTGATTTTTCCCCTCCCCTACTTCTACTGTTTTCCCATGGATTTGCCTATAGTAGACATTTCACACAAATCAAGTTGGAGAAAATGGAGTCAGTTGTTTTTGGTTTCTTTTACATGGTGTATTTTCAAGGTCCACTCTTTTTGTAGCATGGCTGAATAGTAGTTCTTTTTTATAAATGTACTTTATTTTGCTTAGCCTTGCATTGTAGGATAGACCTTGGGTTATACCTCCTTTCATAACAGTGATGCTTCTATGAAGACATATGTTCAGGATCTTGAGCACAAGCATGTTTTTAATCCTCCTGCCTATGTGCCTAGAAGAAGTAGAGTTGACAGAATCTGGTAACTTGAAATCAGTTTGGGTTGGGCAACTGATACACTGATATCTACAAGTTATGCAGTATCCATGCTCTCTCTAGCAGTGTGTGCATGTTGGGTGGTTAATGTCTTAAAATCCCCCATTAAAACCTATTGTTTTTGAATTATAGCCATCCTAGTGGAGATAAAGTAGGCCTTATTAAGATTTTTTTCTTTAATAACCAATAATCAAGGCTGCAATTGTGTACCATGTTTTTAAAATGTGGTATATATCATCCAACTTTTCTTCTACTGTCCAAATTTATTTTGGTTACTCTGGAGTCTATATTTAATTTTGGAACAAACATTGATTTCTCAAAACATAGGTGAAGAGTTTGATAATCTATATTGATTTGTTGAGCCATTTAGATGCAATTGTATGCCAACAATATTAATCCCTTCTCTAATCTATGAACATGGGAAGTTATGCTCATTTACATAGATCTCAAATTTTTTTACTATTTTCCTGAAGTTATCAGTGCCCCCACATTTTGTTTCATTAATTACTATTGCCATTTTTCTGTCTTATAGAAAATTGGAATTATTTTCTCCTTTCATTTCTAGATTAAACCTAGATAATTAGATTTCATGTCTCAATTGATTCTATGTAACAAAATGTAGCTAATTTTGTTAATTTTGTAGCCAGTGTATATTATTGCTTTTAGGTGGCTTTTAGAAAAGGGGAAATGATTAGGCATAAAAGTTTACGCTCAATGATTTTGAATATCTTAATGTAGCTATCTTTACCAGTTATTTTTATGTATTCATGTGAATTCAAGGCACCCTGTAGTGTTTTTTTTATTTTCATTAGAGTGAAAGGAATCTCTAAATAATATGTACAACAGCTCTCAGTTTTTGTTCATATCTAGGTATATTAATTTATGCTTGGTTTTGATATTTTTAACAATGTTCCAAGAGGAAAGCTGTAAGAGAGGGACATTATTTGCACTCTTTAGTTCATTTTCCTCATGTGCTGCCAGGAGAGTCGGTTTCAACTGGAAACTTAGTTAGCTTTCAAGGTTGAAACACAGTGGGCAAGAGGGCAGTGTGATTAAGACAAGGTGCATGGCCACGATGCTTACTGTTCTTAATGAAATTTTATTTTATTTTTTAAGTAAGTGCTGACCATACATACTGTGGAATGCCTTTGGTTTTTTCCCTAAGTTCTACACCAGTCACTTGATCCCTCCCCCTCCCCATGACATTGTCTCACTGACTTTATGAAAGGAGACATTGCAGAAAACAGCACCCCACAATTCTTACCTACTTCCACAACTGTTTGAGTATCTTTGTGGCAGGAATACCATAGCAGTCCAAAGATACCATAGGGTCTTGTTGTGGGGCACAAGGATGAATCATATGTGCACACTGAATAGAGCAGGGGTGAATGTGGGTCTTTCTTTCTTTTCAAATTGAGGCTCAAGGACAATGAGCATGGCCTGGAAGGAGTAAGGAATGCAGAGTTTCAGGTCCCTCTCTAGACTATGGTCTTCAATATTCTAACAAGATCCTCAGTTCATTCACTTGTGCCCTAAACTTCTTGTTAGGTCATAGATGATACCAGCAATGTTGCCTGGAAGCTCTCTAAGCCCAACTTTGTGGCTTAATACAATACTCTTATATTCTGCTCAATATGGGTTGGGAAGACAGGATGCTACTGGGTTTCTCCTTATTTTAGAATACTATTGAGATATATGTCTCCTACATTTCCACTCAAATGAAGAGGGAATTCGAGACACCATGTACTGCTTCTTGAGAATTAGCTAATAAGTGACATAGAAAACATCTTCTTATAGACTAGTCACAGAACCCCAGTACAAATGCAGATAATCTTGACACATGACTTATCTAAGGAGTAGTCTCAGGGCCTAATCACTCCTAGTCAGACAGGTTTACAAGATCCAAGAAAGATATTTGAAGTGGAAAACGTAAGTACTTATGGAAATCACAGAAACTTAATTTTGTTCAGAGCGTAAAGGATACATTGGATCTAAGCAAGCAAAAGTTGGTGGGTATTCGAAGAAAGGAGAATATTAGTTTAATAAGATAGTTGAAGAAGAAAGACTAAGGCCCTAAAATGTATCCTTCAGATAAAATTTTCCGACTCTGTTTATACTTGAGGAAAAACATTGCAGGGCATCTTTTTATGAAACGCTGATTGGATTAGATCTAACAGATTGAAAGTGTGAATTCCTACAGTATGTTTTTTCTTTTGTTTTGTTTTTGTTTTTTTAAGGGGATGTCTTTATTATTTTCTCTTTCTTTTTTTTTTTTAATTTTTATTTTCTATATTCTATGTTTACATTCCAAGGGCTTTCCCCTTTCCCAGTTCCCACCCACCATAGTTCCCATAGTTCCTCTCCCCCCAACTATTCCCCAATCATTCCCCCTCCCCCCTCAGTTTCTTTACTAAACTGGATGCAATCTTTACATGCCCAGGGTCCTCTCCTTTCTTCTTCTTGGGAATCATTTGACTTGCTATTCGTGTCTTGAGTATTTAGTGCTTCTGGGCTCATTAATATCCACTTATCAGTGATTGCATTTCATGTGCATTCTTTTGTGATTGGGTTAGCTCACTCAGGATGATATTTTCCAGGTCTAACCATTTACCTACAAATTGCATGAATTCATTATTTTTAATTGCTGAGTAGTATTCCATTGTATAAATATACCACATTTTCTGTATCCATTCCTCCTTTGAGGGATATTTGGGCTCCTTCCAATTTCTGGCTATTATAAACAAGGCTGCTATAAACATAGTGGAGCATGTGTCTTTATTGCATGCAGGGGAATCCTCTGGGTATATGCCCAGGAGTGGTATGCCAGGGTCCTCTGGGAGTGACATACCCAATTTTCTGAGGAACCTCCAAACTGATTTCCAGAGCGGTTTTACCATTTTGCAATCCCACCAACAATGGAGGAGTGTTCATCTTTCTCCACATCCTCGCCAGCACTTGTTGTCTCTTGAGTTTTTAATCTTAGCCATTCTGACTGGTGTGAGGTGGAATCTCAGGGTTGTTTTAATTTGCATTTCCCTGATGACTAATGATGTTGAACATCTTTTAAGGTGTTTCTCGGCCATCCGAATTTCTCCTGGTGAAAATTCTTTGTTTAGCTCTGTGCCCCATTTTTTGATAGGGTTATTTGGTTCTTTGGGGTCTAACTTCTTGAGTTCTTTGTATATATTGGATATTAGCCCTCTGTCGGATGTGGGGTTGGTGAAGATCTTTTCCCACTTTGTTGGTTGCCGTTTTGTCCTTCTGACAGTGTCCTTTGCTTTGCAGAAACTTTGTAATTTTATGAGGTCCCATTTGTAGATCCTTGATCTTAGTGCGTACACTATTGGTGTTCTGCTCAGGAACTTTTCCCCTGTGCCCAAGTCCTCCAGGGTCTTCCCAAGTTTCTTTTCTAATAGTTTCCGTGTGTCTGGTTTTATGTGGAGGTCCTTGATCCACTTGGAGTTGATCTTAGTGCAAAGAGATAAGAGTGGGTCAATTCGCATTCTTCTGCATGTTGACCTCCAGTTGAACCAGCACCATTTGTTGAAAAGGCTATCTTTATTCCACCAGATGGTTGTGGCTCCTTTATCAAAGATCAAGTGACCATAAGTCTGTGGGTTAATTTCTGGGTCTTCAATCCTGTTCCATTGATCTGTTTGCCTGTTGCTATACCAATACCATGCAGTTTTTAACACAATTGCTCTGTAGTACTGCTTGAGGTCAGGGATATTGATTCCCCCAGAAGTCCTTTTATTGTTGAGAATAGTTTTAGCTATCCTGGGTTTTTTGTTGCTCCAGATGAATTTGAGAATTGCTCTTTCTAGATCTATGAAGAATTGAGTTGGAATTTTGATGGGGATCACATTGAATCTGTATATTGCTTTTGGCAAGATGGCCATTTTTACTATATTGATCCTGCCAATCCAGGAGCAAGAAATATTTTTCCATCTTCTGAGGTCTTCGATTTCTTTCTTCAAGGACTTGAAGTTCCTGTTGTACAGATCTTTCGCTTGTTTGGTTAGAGTTACGCCAAGATACTTTATGTTGTTTGTGGCTATTGTGAAGGGTGTTATTTCCCTAATTTCTTTCTCAGCCTGCTTGTCCTTTGAGTACAAGAAGGCCACTGACTTGCTTGAGTTAATTTTATAACCTGCCACTTTGCTGAAGTTGTTTATCAGCTGTAGAAGTTCTCTGGTGGAGTTTTTTGGGTCGCTTAGGTAAACTATCATATCGTCTGCAAATAATGATAGTTTCACTTCTTCCTTTCCAATTTGTATCCCTTTGACTTCCTTATGTTGTCTAATTGCTCTTGCTAGAACTTCAAGTACTATATTGAAAAGATATGGAGAGAGAGGGCAGCCTTGTCTTGTCCCTGATTTTAGTGGGAATGCTTCAAGTTTCTCTCCATTTATTTTGATGTTGGCTACTGGTTTGCTGTAGATTGCTTTTACTATGTTTAGGTATGGGCCTTGAATTCCTGCTCTTTCCAAGACTTTTAGCATGAAAGGATGCTGAATTTTGTCGAATGCTTTTTCAGCATCTAATGAGATGACCATGTGGTTTTTTTCTTTCAGTTTGTTTATGTAGTGGATTACATTGATGGATTTCCGTATATTGAACCATCCCTGCATCCCTGGGATGAAGCCTACTTGATCATGGTGGATGATCGTTTTGATGTGCTCTTGGATTCGGTTAGCAAGAATTTTATTTAGTATTTTTGCATCTATATTCATAAGAGAAATTGGCCTGAAGTTCTCTTTCTTTGTTGGATCTTTTTGTGGTTTAGGTATTAGCGTAATTGTGGCTTCGAAGAATGAGTTGGGCAGTGTCCCTTCTGTCTCTATTTTGTGGAATAGTTTGAAGAGTATTGGTGTTAAGTCTTCTTTGAAGGTCTGGTAGAATTCTGCACTAAAACCATCTGGTCCCGTACTTTTTTTGGTTGGGAGGCTTTCTATAACCCCTTCTATTTCTTTAGGGGTTATGGGACTATTTAGCTGGTCTACTTGATGCTGATTTAATTTTGGTATTTGATATCTGTCTAGGAAATCGTCCATTTCCTCCAGATTCTCCAGTTGTTTTGAGTATAGACCTTTGTAGTAGGATCTGATGATCTTTTGAATTTCCTCAGTTTCTGTTGTTATGTCTCCCTTTTCATTTCTAATTTTGTTAATTTGTATACTGTCTCTGTGTCCTTTGGTTAGTCTGGCTAAGGGTTTATCTATCTTGTTGATTTTCTCAAAGAACCAGCTCCTGGTCTTGTTGATTCTTTGTATGGTTCTCTTTGTTTCTATTTGATTGATTTCAGCCCTGAGTTTGATGATTTCTTGTTTTCTACTCCTCCTGGGTGAGTTAACTTGTTTTTCTTCTAGCACTTTAAGGTGTGCTGTTAAGCTGCTAGTGTATGCTCTCTCCAGTTTCTTTTTGGATGCACTTAGAGCTATGAGTTTTCCTCTTAGCACTGCTTTCATTGTGTCCCATAGATTTGGGTAGGTTGTACCTTCATTTTCATTGAATTCTAAAAAGTCTTTGATTTCTTTTTTTATTTCTTCCTTGACCAAGGTGTCATTGAGTAGAGTATTGTTCAGTTTCCATGTGTATGTGGGCTTTCTGTTGTTTTTGTTGCTATTGAAGACCACTCTTACTCCATGGTGATCTGATAGGAGGCATGGGATTAGCTCGATCTTCTTGTATTTGTTGACATCTGTCTTGTGACCGATTATATGGTCTATTTTGGAGAAGGTACCATGCGGTGCTGAGAAAAAGGTATATTCTTTAGCTTTAGGATGAAATGTTCTATATATATCTGTTAAATCCAATTGGTCCAGAGTTTCAATTAGTTTCACTGTGTCCCTGTTTAGTTTCTGCTTTCCTGATCGGTCCATTGAGGAGAGTGGGGTGTTGAAGTCACCCACAATTATTGTGTTAGGTATAATGTGTGCTTTAAGCTTTAGTAAGGTTTCTTTTACAAATGAGGGTGCCCTTGCATTTGGAGCATAGATGTTCAGTATTGAGAGCTCTTCCTGGTGGATTTTCCCTTTGGCCAGCAAGAAGTGACCTTCTGGGTCTCTTTTGATGATTTTAGGTTGAAAGTCAATTTTATCTGATATTAGAATGGCTACTCCAGCTTGTTTCCTGAGACCATTTGCTTGTAAAATTGTCCTCCAGCCTTTTACTCTAAGGCAGTGTTTGTCTTTAACAATGAGATGTGTTTCCTGTATGCAGCAAAATGTAGGGTCCTGTTTCTGTATCCAGTCTGTTAGTCTATGTCTTTTTATTGGGGAATTGAGTCCATTGACGTTAAGAGATATTAAGGAATAGTAATTATTACCTCCAGACATTTTTGAAATTATATTTATTTATCTTATTTATTTTTTATATTCGAGAGGTTATCTTCTTTTGGGTTTGATGAGAGGAGGTTTCTATCTTGCTTCTTCCCGAGTGTAGTTTCCGTCCTTGTCTTGGTGTTTTCCCCCTATTATCCTTTGTAGGGCTGGATTTGTGGAGAGATATCTTGCAAATTTGGTTTTGTCATGGAATACCTTGATGTCTCCATCAATGGCCATTGAGAGTTTTGCTGGGTAAAGTAGTTTTGGCTGAAGTTTGTGTTCTCTTAGAGTTTGCATGATATCTGCCCAGGATCTTCTAGCTTTCATGGTCTCAGGTGAGAAGTCTGGTGTTATTCTGATAGGTTTTCCTTTATATGTTACTTGTCCTTTTTCTCTTGCTGCCTTTAGTATTCTTTCTTTGTTTATTACATTTGGAGTTTTGATTATTATGTGACGGGATGTATTTCTGTTCTGGTCCAGTCTGTTTGGGGTTCTATAGGCTTCTTGTATATTCATGGGCATCTCTCTCCTTAGGTTGGGGAAGATTTCTTCCATAATTTTATAGAAGATATTAGCTGGCCCTTTAACTTGTAAATCTTCACTCTCGTCTATACCTATAATCCTTAGGTTTGGTCTTCTCATAGTGTCTTGGATTTCCTGGATGTTTTGGGTTACCACCTTTTTGCATTTAGTGTTTTCTTTGACTGTTGAATCAATGGTTCCTATGGTATCTTCGGCTTCTGAGATTCTGTCTTCTATCTCTTGTATTCTATTGTTGATACTTGCGTCTAGGGCCCCTGATTTCTTCCCCAGGTTTTCTATCTCCAATGTTGTCTCCCTCTGTGATTTCTTAGTTGTTTCTACATCTGTTTTTAGTATCTGGATGGATGTGCTCAGATCTTTCGTTTGGTTGATTGTGTTTTCATGTATTTCTTTAATAGATTTTTGTGCTTCCTCTTTCATAGCTTCTACTTGTTGGCCCACGTTCTTCTGTAGTTCTTTAAGTGACTTTTGTCTTTCTTCCTTATTGTCTTCTTCTCTTTGATCCATCTTCTCCTGAATTTCTTGAAGTGATTTTTGTATTTGCCTCGTAAAGGCTTCTAACTTTTGATCCATTTTCTCCTCTATTTCTTTACGAGATTTTTCTATGTGTTCAGCTACCAGCATCCTGACCAGTGATTTTATATCCAAGTCTTGTTTTTCTGGTGTTTTAGGGTATCCAGGGATTCCTGTAGTTGGAGAACTGGGTTCAGATGCTGTCATGTTGCCTTGATTTTTGTTAGTAACGTTCCTTCGTTTTCCTTTTGCCATCTGGTTATTTCTGGTTTTAGTTGGCCTTGTTGTTAGTGGCTGGTGTTTGAATCTCCTGTGAGGCTGGGCTCACCTGTTGTTTCTCTACTGGTAAATATGTGTGACTGCTGCTTTAAGGGATCATAAGCTGGCTGCCACCCATGCGATTGTAGCCCCTGTTGGAGTCTGTCTACCTGGGCTTCTCCAGCTGTGTCCTGGTTGCAAGGAACTCGGCCTGCTTGGTTCCGAGACCCTAGCAGATCCCCCTGTGCGGGTAGCCCTGGAAGGGGTGTTTACCTGGGCCTTTCCAGCTATGTCCTGGTTGCAATATGGAGGCCCGCAGCTACCGCTGGTCCAGGGGCCGGTGAGCTGGTTGCAGAATGCAGCCTAGGTGCTCGCCAGAGGGCGCGGGGATGTCCCACAGAGCCTGGGCCTTTCCAGCTGTGTCCTGGGCCTTTCCAGCTATGTCCTGGTTGCAATATGGAGGCCCTCCGCTTCTGCTGGTCCAGGGGCCGGCGAGCTGGTTGCAGAAAGCAGCCTCGGTGCTCGCCAGAGGGCACGGGGATGTCCCACAGAGCCTAAGCGGAACTCAGCCTGCTTGGGTCCAAGACGCTAGCAGATCCCCCGTGAGGGCAGCCCTGGAAGGGGTGTTTACCTGGGCCTTTCCAGCTATGTCCTGGTTGCAATATGGAGGCCCGCTGCTTCTGCTGGTCCAGGGGCCGGCGAGCTGGTTGCAGAAAGCAGCCTCGGTGCTCGCCAGAGGGCACGGGGATGCCCCGCAGAGCCTAGGCGGAACTCAGCCTGCTTGGGTCCGAGACCCTAGCAGATCCCCCGTGAGGGCAGCCCTGGAAGGGGTGTTTACCTGGGCCTTTCCAGCTATGTCCTGGTTGCAATATGGAGGCCCGCCGCTTCTGCTGGTCCAGGGGCCGGCGAGCTGGTTGCAGAAAGCAGCCTCGGTGCTCGCCAGAGGGTGCGGGGAAGTCCCACAGAGCCTGGGCCTTTCCAGCTGTGTCCTGGTTGCAATATGGAGGCCCGCCGCGCTGGTCCAGGGGCCGGCGAGCTGGTTGCAGAAAGCAGCCTCGGTGCTCGCCAGAGGGCACGGGGATGTCCCGCAGAGCCTAGGCGGAACTCAGCCTGCTTGGGTCCGAGACCCTAGCAGATCCCCCGTGAGGGCAGCCCTGGAAGGGGTGTTTACCTGGGCCTTTCCAGCTATGTCCTGGTTGCAATATGGAGGCCCGCCGCTTCTGCTGGTCCAGGGGCCGGCGAGCTGGTTGCACCTCTTTCTTTCTTTTGTTGAAAAAGGAAGTAAAAACACTATGATAAAATTAAAGATTACATGGAAAATATTTCAGATAAAAGAGATACATAGAAAAACACGTTAAAATTGACAATTTTCATTGAAAATTAAAGAGCAAAGTGGTAGACATGCAAAACATTGCTAAATTAATTGAAATATGAAATAGAAACATTTTATGATAGAATTGAAGATTTATATGGAAAATATTTCTGATAAAATTGTAGAAAAATTTTAGATGTTAAAAATTTTAAACATGTTAGAATTGAAGGTTATCATGGAAAATTTTATATAGATATAATAATGGTAGGCATACAAGTATTCCTAAGTTGATTGAAAGTGGAATTATAAACATTTTCTGATAAACTTGAAGATTTACATGGAAAATATTTCTGATAAAATTGGAGAAATATATTTAAAAAATACCTGTTAAAATTAAAGATTATTATGGAAATTATACAGATAAAAAGATAGGCAAAAAGATAATTCTAAAGCCAGGTAGTGGTGGCACATGCCTGTAATCCCAGCACTCTGGGAGGCAGAGGCAGGCAGATTTCTGAGTTTGAGGCCAGCCTGGTCTACAGAGTGAGTTCCAGGATAGCCAGGGCCACACAGACAAATCCTGTCTCAAAAAAACCAAATTCAACCCACCCCCCCAAAAAAAGAGATAATTCTAAGTTGATTGAAGGTGGAATTATAAAATTTTCAGATAAAATTGAAGATTTACATAGAAAATATTTCTGGTAAAACTGAAGAAATACATAGAAAAACACATTAAAATTGACTATTTCATGGAAAATTTTACATATAAAATGGTAGATACAAAAACTCTAAATTAATTGAAGGTAGAATTAGAAACATTTGTGAGCCGGGCAGTGGTGGCACATGCCTTTAATCCCAGCACTTGGGAGGCAGAGGCAGGCAGATTTCTGAGTTCGAGGCTAGCCTGATCTACAGAGTGAGTTCCAGGACAGCCAGGGCTACACATGGCGAGGATGTGAAGAAAGAGGAACACTCCTCCACTGTTGGTGGGATTCCAAGACGGTACAAACGCTCTGGAAATCAGTCTGGCGGTTCCTCAGAAAATTGGGCATGACACTTCCAGTGAACCCTGTCATACCACTCCTGGGAATATACCCAGAGAATTCCCCTGCATGCAATAAAGACACATGCTCCACAATGTTCATAGCAGTCTTATTTATAATAGTCAGAAGTTGGAAGGAGCCCAGATGTCCCCCAAAGGATGATGGATACAGAAAATGTGGTATATTCACACAATGAAATACTACTCAGCACTTAAAAATAATGAATTCATGCAATTTGTTGGCAAATGGTTGTATCTGGAAAACATCATCCTAAGTGAATTAACCCAATCACAAAAGAATACACATGAAATGCAATCACTGATAAGTGGATATTAATGAGCCCAAAAGCTCTGAATACTCAAGACACAATTAGCAAATCAAAAGATTCCCTAGAAGAAGGAAGGAAAGTACCCTGGTCCTGAAAAGACTGGATACAGATTTGTAGGAGAGCATCAGAACAGAGAATTGGGGGGGGGTGATTGGGGAATAGTTAGGGGGAGGGGAATTATGGGACATATGCTGGGGGGGACTGGGAAAGCGGAAAGCCTTTGGAATATAAACAAAGAATATAGAAAATAAAGAAAATGAGCCCAGAAGCTCTGAATACTCAAGGCACAATTAGCAAATCAAAAGTTTCCCAAGAAGAAGGAAGGAGAACACACTGGTCCTGAAAAGACTGGATCCAGTTTTGCAGGAAAGTACCAGAACAGAGAAAGGGGTTGGGAGGTGATTGGGGAATGGGCAGGGGGAAGAGGAATTATGGGACATATGGTGAGGGGGGGAACTGGGAAAGGGGAAAGCCTTTGGAATATAAACAAAGAATATAGAAAAAAAACCACCTAATAGATTGTAAAATAAAATGTAAAAAGCCAGAAAAATTAAAGTAATTACATTAAAATAAAAAGAAATCTAACAAAACAAAACAAAAAACAAAAAAAGAAACATTTGTGAAAAAAATCAAAGATTTACATTGAAAACATTTCTGATAAAATAGAGGAAATATATAAAGACATTAAAATTGAAGATTATCGTGAAAAATAATGCAGATAAAATGGTAGACATAAAAAACATTACTAAATTAATTAAAAGGGGAATTGCAAACATCTACTGATAAAACTGAAGATTTACATGAGAAATATTTCTGTTAGTCTATGTCTTTTTATTGGGGAGTTGAGTCCATTCTTGTGAAAAGATATTAAGAAATAAATAGTGATTGTTGCTTCCTGTTATTTTTGATGTTATTTTTATGTTTGTGTGAGTATCTTCTTTTGGGTTTGTTGGAAGAAGATTACTTTCTTGCTTTTTCTAGGATGTAGTTTCCCTCCTTGTGTTGGCATTTTCCATCTATTATCTTTTGTAGGGCTGTATTTGTGGACAGATATTGTATAAATTTGGTTTTATCATGGTATATCCTGGTTTCTCCATCTATGATGATTGAGAATTTTGCTGGGTATAGTAGCCTGGGCCGGAATTTTGTTCTCTTAGTGTCTGTTTGAGGTCTGCTCAGGATCTAGCTTTCATTGTCTCTCGTGAGAAGTCTGGTGTAATTCTGATAGGTTTGCCTAGTTACTTGTCCTTTTTCCCTTACTGCTTTTAATATTCTTTCTTTGTTTAGTGAATTTGGTATTTTGATTATTATGTTCCAAGATGAGTTTCTGTTCTGATCTAGTCTGTTTGGAGTTCTGAAGGCTTCTTGTATGTTCATGGGCATCTCTTTCTCTAGGTTAGGGAAGTTTTCTTCTATAATTTTGTTGAAGATATTTGCTGGCCCTTTGAGTTGGAAATCTTCACTCTTGTCTATACCTATAATCCTTATGTTTGGTCTTCTCATTGTGTCCTGGAGTTCCTGGATGTTTTGGGTTACCACCTTTATGCATTTTGCATTTTCTTTGACTATTGAGTCAGTGTTTTCTATGGTATCTTCAGCACCGGAGGTTCTTTCTTCTATCTCTTTTATTCTGTTGTTGATGCTTGCATCTCTGACTCCTGAATTCTTTCCAAGGTTTTCTATCTCCAGAGATATCTAACTTTGTGATTTCTTTATTGTTTCTACTTCCATTTTTAGATCCTGGATGGTTTTGTTCAGTTCCTTCACTCATTGTTTGTGCTTTCCTGTAATTCTTTAAGGGATTTTTGTGTTTCTTCTTTAAGGGCTTCTGCCTATTGACCCATGATCTCCTGTATTTCTTTAAGGGATTTGTGTGTTTCCTCTTTAAGGGCTTTTACCTGTTGACCGATGTTCTTCTGTATTTCTTTAAGGGAGTTATTTAAGTCTTTCTTAAAGCCCCATAACAGCATCATGAGATATAATTTTAAATCCAGCTCTTGCTTCTTTGATGTGTTGGGATATCTGGGACTTGCTGTGGTGGGAGAACTGGGTTCTGATGTTGTCATGTGGCTTTGGTTTCTGTTGGTAGGGTTCTTGTGCTTGCCTTTCACCATCTGGTTATCTCTGGTGCTAGTTGGTATTGTTGTCTCTGGCTAGAGTTTTTTCCTCCTGTGGGCCTGTAAGCCTATGTCCTTACTCCTCTGAACTCAGAAGTGAAAGCACTACTGGGAGATCATTCTCTCCTGATGGGCTATGAGCAGAAGGCTGTGGAGTCTCCTGGCTCCCTGGTGCAAATGGTGGCAGGAGGACTCCCTACGCTATGTTATGACTAATTGACAAGTCATCATATGAGAGAACACAAGTTCTCTACTTGTTCAGTAAGGAGACAGTAGGGTGTCAAATATAATAACAGATTTAAGCAACTCAGGCATTCACTGTAGGATTTCCAGCCAGACCCTGAACACAAAATTGTATTAAGAATATCTGGTTTGTCTTCATAGCTTCAAGCTGTACTGTGCATAAGATCACAGGAGGACTTTGTTGAAATTAATGTTCTCATTCTATTAGTTTGCAATGTGACCAGCAATTCTGAATTTAACTTCTGTCTCCCGGTGTCTTTGTCTCTCTCCCTCTCTGCCTCTGCCTCTGCCTCTGCCTCTGCCTCTGTCTCTGTCTCTGTCTCTGTCTCTGTCTCTGTCTCTGTCTCTGTCTCTCTTTGTGTGTGTGTGTGTGTGTACTTAATACAGGGTATCTCCTTGACTTGGAGCTCACAAAATAATCAAGGATGGCTGGCCCCAAAGCTCCAAGGCTCTGTGTGCCTCAACCAGTGAGATTATAAAGCCTATACCACCACAAACAAAAGTTGGTTCTGGGGATCAAACCCTGGCCCTTACATTTCTGAGTAAGCACTCTATTGAATGAGCTTTCTCCTCAGCCTTGGTTTTGTATTTCTAATGAGCTTCTACATAATGCTGCTTTTGCTTGTCCAGGACCTGCCCAGGCCCAGGTAATCTGAATAGCTCATCAGTTTCAGTCAAGAGACTATTTTCCCCAATGTGACTAAATTGGACAATGATGGAAACATGGTTTCAAATAGGATAGGCAGGCCCAGCAAAGCTCTTGAGGCAAAAATGAAATGTTTGTACTCAAAGGTTGATCCATTGCCTATCCCAGGCCATCAGCCTGAGGTGTGAACCTCCCCAGCCAATCACTCATTTCTGCAATCCCTTTTCAGTCAGGAAAGGCAACTTGGCTTCCTGGGATATTAGGCTGATAAAGGATCAGGAGGAGCAGATTCAGGTCACTAATCACAGAAACTTCACTGTGCCAGTGGTGAATGAGGAACAGAAGAAGCTGAGAGAAGGGGAATCACATCCAGGCAGCATCCAGGAAGCCTGCCAGACACTTCCCCATGTGTTATGCCATTATTTTTGTGATGGTACTAAAAGACTGGTATTATTAACCTCGTTTTCTAGATTAGAAATTTGTAACCCATATGTCAGTCAACAAAGAAATTGTGTGATACCTAGACCCATCTTCTTTCCATTACTGTAGACTGAGAAAATTCAAGTTTTAAGCCAAGCTGATGATGAATAGCGGGCTGGGGTTCTATGCCTTCCTTTATGAGTCAGCTTATCATGGCCATGGTGCTGGAGGTTTTTAACAAGTGCCTCTATATCATAGCTCCCTCTTTTGTAGTTTATCCACAGGTAGGGAGAAAAGCATTTTCCATAAATAGAAACTATGGAAAGGACACAAAGGTTCAAAAATCATAAAGAATTTTTTGAGGTTCTTTTTATCCTCTGGAGCTTACCATTATCAAAGCCAGAAAAAGGGAAATACATTATTCAACTTTGATGTATATTTCCTCTTACTCCTTGACTGCCTCTATTTCAACTAGAAATTGCTAAGCAGAATTTCTAAGGGGAGTAGGTTAGCCCTGATCCTAGAGACAGTTGCATTTTTTGGTTCTCCAGAGACTCCTGGGACTTTCCTCTCTCACTTCTTAGCAGTGGTCCTCACTTCACTGCCTCTGAAGTGCATGTCTCTGACCTGCCTACCTGCTGTGCTTCTCACCAAGACAGCAACACCATTTTTCTCAATTCTCCAAGCTTGTTTGAATTAGCATAGGATTCATTGTGGAGGTGGTGAAAGCAAAGCATTTTATTTACGTGTAAATACATATTTAGTTGCAATGTGGTTGCATTGCTTCTCCCTTTCCTTCCTCCATTTTCTCTGAGGCCCCCTCCCTCCAACCCTTCTCATCCCACTCTTCTGAAATTGATAACTTCCTGTTTTTGATTCTTACTGTTTTACACACACACACACACACACACACACACACACACACACACACACACTCACACGGCTGGAGGTAGGTGAGAGAGATGCCTAAATATATAAATATTGTGTCTCTTTTGTTATTTGTGTGTATATGTTTTTACTTTTAGTTGGGTAACCAATTAAGAAGCTCATCCACGAGAGAGGTTAATTTTCTCACCATCAGCAGTCATTAGATGCCTATCAATTGTTTGTCTATGGATGAGACAATGTGAGATTTTTTTTCTTTCTTCCATATTTTCTTGTCTACTGATATTGCTATTGTTTAGGTCTTGATATGGCCTTTCCTTGGAAAGATAGTTTTACAGCTGACTTTCTGGTATTCTTGTACTTACTAATCTTTCTGCCTCCTCTTCCATGATGTTCCCTGAGTTATAGATGCAGGAACTGTGATGGATATATTCCCATTGGGGCTGGCTACATTACACTACATTAATCTCTGCATCACTGTGTGCATTTATTATTTTTCCATAACGATTTCCACTTGCTATAAAGGCAAGCTTCTTAAATAGAGGGTGACAGCTACATTTATATCTAAACATTTGGAGCTAGAAAGTGCTGAAAAGAAAGACCCTGTGGTATCTGTTTTTCTGGGTATTGGTTACATCACTCATCTTTTCTAGCTCCATCTCTTTACCTAGAAATTTCATGTTCCTTTACAGCTGAAAAGTATCTCATTGTGTATATGTACCACATTTTTATTACCCACTCATCTGCTGAAGGACATTTAGTTTGTTCCCTTTTCTTAGCTATTGGGAATAGAACATCTGTGAACATGGCTGAGCAAGTATCTGTGAAGTAGGATGTCCAGCAGATGGACCTAAGGCAGAGCAGGCTACCTGGGTTAGATGGTAGATTTATTCTTGTGTTTTTAAGGATTCTCAACACTTGAGTCTCCTGTGTTCTTCTTTTTCTTAAGCTTTCTACTACACACTGTGGACTTCGTGGACAATGCAGTCTCTGTTTCTCTGTTATAGCTCTCAGCTCTACAGTTGTGCCATAAAAATGTAGAAATGGAAAATGTAGCTTTAAGACACTAAAATGTGCTTATAAAAGTAAACAGGGTACTAAACTTGGTCTCCTGATCATTGTTTGATAACCTTTGTGTTTTTTCGAATGCAAGCCTTCTGAGGGAAGAGTCTTACCTCAGTAGGATTCTCAGCGCCAACCATCAGTACTTATCATCTAGTAGCATTTTTATGGATATGATTTCTTTTTTCTGTCTGTTTGTCTGTATTTTAGGTATTTATTTATTTAATGTGTATAAGTGGTTTGTTTGTATGTATGTCTATATCTTATGCCCAAGGAGGCCCAAAGGCAACATTGGGTTCCCTGGGACTGGAGTTAAGATGGTTGTGAGAGACCATGTGGGTGCTGAGTATTGATCCTTAGATGTCTGGAAGAGCAGCTAGTGATGCTAACCAATTAGCTATCTTTCCGACCCCCTTATAAATTTATTTTTAAAACTAAGTGTTTTATGAATAAATTTACTACCTCTTGAAATAGGGACTACAAAAACATTCAGAGAATTAAATCAGGAAAGTATGAACTATTCAATCCATAGTTCCATTTGCAAACATAGCATAGGATTGTTATTATCATTCCATATCAGAACACTTTAAAAATAATGTGAGAACTGAAAATATATTTCAGTTGATATAGCTCTTGTTTAGAGTTTATAAAGTCCTGGAACTGATACCCAGCTATATATGCATTGGGTATAATGGCATAAGCTTGTAATCATAACACTTGGGAGGTAGATAGAAGAGGATTAGAAGTCCAAGGCCTTCCTTGGCTGCATAGTGATTTCAAAGCCAACCTTAAAAAAACAAAATAATATTTGAAAATATAGAGAGAGGAAACAGAAATAGGCAGGCGCTTTCCAATTGATAGTGCAAAGAGCCATGTGATGGAATTCTGTCTTTTACCCCTCTGAACTTAGAGTGGGACAAAGATGAGGATCTGTGTTGGCATAACCTAAAGCAAGTTTTAGAGAGTGAAGACTGGAAAGTCTATGTGGCCTAACTCACCTTGATCTGGGGAGCAACGCTGAGTATGCTTAAGGAAAAACTGAAAGCTACATGAAAGACAGCCTCAGAGAACATTCATCTGAACAGAGCCTCCACATGGCAAAAGCCAGGTTTTAATGGTTACCATGTATCTAAAGCAGCGAATTTCCCACGTATATGGAAGGATTAGTGGTTAAAAGCATGTATTGCCCGTGTTAGATCCTGGGTTTACATGGTAGCTAAAAACCTTCTCAAGTCCCATAGAATCCAACACCATTTTCTGCTCTCTGTGGGCACTGAACATATATTGTGCTCAAACATTTATACAGGAAAAATAAGCTGTCTTGATCCACCTGGAGAACCTTAAGAGTGGTAATCAGGAGAATGCTTTCTCAGTTGTTAGCTTGGACCACACAGTTCTGAACCCTGGAGAAACTGAGGCCTTCTTAAAAGATATAAGGCAGACTTCATTCATATATCATGAGAACATGACAGCTCCATGGTCTATGTTCTATTCATTTACAGAATGCTGGTGCTTAGGAAGTCTTGTGCTTGGCTCTGTGGTTACCTGTTTGAAATGATTATTGAAAGCTCTTCTCCATGTTTACTTCGTTGTAAGACAGTGAACTAGACAAGAATGGTATTTTTCCATGACCAAACTAAGAAAGCTTAGAATAAACTTCTTAGCCATCTGAATTTCTTCAGGTGAAAAGTTTAGCTCTGTGCCCCATTTTTTGATAGGGTTATTTGGTTTTCTGGGGTCTAACTTCTTGAGTTCTTTGTATACATTGGATATTAGCTCTCTGTCAGATATAGGGTTGGTGAAGCTCTTTTCCCAATTTGTTGGTTGCCGATTTGTCCTTTTGACAGTGTCTTTTGCCTTACAAAAACTTTGGATTTTTATGAGGTCCCATTTGTCTATTCTTGATCTTAGAGCATAAGCTATTGGTGTTCTGTTCAGGAACTGTCCCCACATACCAAATGATGTCTGACAAGAAGGAAGGAGTGGGCCCTGGTGCTAGAAAGGCTCAAAGCATCAGTGTAGTAGAATACCAGAACAGGGAAGTGGGAAGGGGTGAATGGGGGAATGGGAGGAGGGAAAAGGGCATGTGGGACATTTGGGGGGCAGGGAACCAGGAAAAGGGAAATGAAATGTAAATATAGAATATATCCAATAAAAAATTAAAAAAGAATAAACTTCTTACCCTAAATCACCTAAATTTTAAGTTTTTCCAAGAAAAAGAATAGTATTTTAAAGTATTCATTATTCATTAAGCTATAAGAAAGTTAAGGAATTGACTATGGTCAGATCCCCTTTCTCTACTACAGAGGAAGAGAGAGAGAGAGAGAGAGAGAGAGAGAGAGAGAGAGAGAGAGAGAGAGAGAGAGAGAGAGAGAGAACGAGAACTTAAAAAAAGATAGCTAGATAATTTCTAGCAGATGAATTGAACATCATAATTGAGTTTTAATTCTTCTTAAAATATGAAAAAAAGATGAATTCTTGGTCTCAGAGAGAGGAGGAGAGGAGAGGAGAGGAGAGAGAAAAAGAGAGGGGAGAGAGAACTAAAGAAAGATAGCTAGATAATTTCTAGCAGATGAATTGAACATCATAATTGAGTTTTAATTCTTCTTGAAAATATGAAAAAAAAAAGAGATGAATTCTCGGTCTCTGAGAGATTTGTCCAAAATTATCTTTTGTTGGAGTGAGGCACTGGGGGTCATTTTGGAGTGCCAGGGAAACTCTCTAATTCATATTCCTTGTATGGCTCTTGTGAATTAAACAAAATCCATTTATATGCAAGAACTGAAAGCTTTAGGTCCTAAGATCAGGACTTGGTCTGTTGAATAAGCAGATTGTGCAGTGTGGGCTGCCTTCTCAGAGAGAGGAAATGAGGCCAGACTGAAGCTACTAGGAGGGTGTTGGACGAGGGGCCATGCCCAGTGGCAGCTAACAGAACAGTCACACACTTTTGGGATGAAACCGAAATCATCATCACTCCAGATGACTGCGAAATGAGCATGGAAATACTTGGCCCATAATGATGCTGTTCTCAGGAGACTCTACATTCTCTATATCCTGTCAGGCCAGAGAGTGCTAACTGACATGGGGACTACAGTTCTTCCACATGGCAGAAGAACAAGGAGGCTTTATTTGCATGAAGAGGCCTTTCTCTACCCCCTGTAAGACTTCAAAACTTCAACTCCTTAGATATTATCCCTGGGATCCTGATGACAATAGGACATTGGGTTATGAAAGTTGTTCCAATACTTATGGGAAGCATATTGAAAACCAATCATGTAGTTCCAGGAAGAGAGTTGCCAGAGACAGAACAGGCATGAAGGGTAGATAGTATGAGTGTCATGGGCTACAGTCCGCATTGAATTTCTGCAAATATTATTTTGAAGTAATTCAGTAAGTCTCTCAAAACAACCATGTAGGGAAAATACACACACAATCATATCTTGACCCTTGTGTTGATCTTTAATGTTCCCTGCTGTTCTAATGGGCATGTGAAATTCCTTAACCTTGCCACTAAATGCCACTGTGGTCCAGTCATCACATTCCCCATGTTTACCTCTGACCTTGGTGGTTTTCGCTTCCCAGCCTTATTTTGAACTTTTCCTCAGCCAGAGCCATCTTTTCTTTCCTCATCTTTTGCTTGGTGATTATTTCTTTCCTCTTGTAAAATCCCATTAACCCATCCAAACGCAATTTGTACTTCATCTCTTGGCTCAACATTGTAGCTCATTAATAGTTCTGTTAATGATTCTTTATTGCTTTGCTATTTAATGTGCAATCTGTGGGTTCCGTTAGGGAAGAGCCTGGGAAAATTCCTTCCTCCCTTCTATCCTGAAGTATAATTGTAGAATAATTCGAAGGGTGAACAAACCAATAAATGAGTATTTTCTAGATTGTACTTCCCAAGGACAAAGGGTCATGCTTTCTTGTATATCACTTATACATTGTGTGGTATCTAGTACTTAGGAAAAGTTCAATTTCTGCATTGTTTACAAAATGAACATGTCATCAAAGGAGCACATTTTTATTCTTTAGAAGTTTTTATACTCAGCAGAAAATAATGACCTTAAGTAGAAATACTGAGGCAACATAGAGGCTAGCTTTAGATAGCATTCAACCAGCTTCAACACAAGATCCTTTAGGCATCTCATAATTAATCGTGAGCTCTTAGTCATAGGGGCATAAATTGATTTTATTCGTGGCACAGCTATGTGTGAAATAATTTTTAATCTTAACTTGACACACTGTAAATGACCTTGGAAAAGAGTACCAGTGAGGGACTGACCAGATCTTGTTGACCTGTGGGCAACTAATATAATTAATTATATTAGTTGATATGGGACGAATCACCTACTGTTGATGGGACCATTCCTTAGGAAATAGATTCTGAATCATGTAATGGTAGAGAAAATGAGAAGAGTACCAGCATGCATCCATTATTTTTCTCTGTGCTCTCAACTGTGGATGTGACTAGAAGCTTCAGGATCTTGTTTCCTTGACTTTCTCATGATAACTGACTGTAACCTGGAACTATGAGCCAAAGTAAACTTTTCCTGTAAGCTGCTTATGTTAATGTACTTTATCACAGCAGTGAGAAAAGAAACTAAGACATTATATACCCTGTTAATCTTGAGTAATATTGGTTAATAACCATTGTCCTGGAATTGTTACTCATTATTTCCCTTGTCATATCCTAGCTTAGAAAATAAATTATACGGCCACCCAAATTGCATGCTAAGTGATATGCATGAATCAAGTCATTAATGTTTCCACAGAGACCCGAATGTGATATCATCTGATCAAGTTTGTCATGGATTGTTGAGAAACAAGAGATAAGAAAAATGCTCACATGTGTTGAAGCATCAATAGATAAGAAAAAGAAGTTGATTATTAGAGTATCCATGTGTCTATTGCCAGCAGGAAAGTCTTGAGAGAGAATGTGGCCTTGAAGATGGGACACAGAGAGTAAACAATGGCTGCTACTTGCAAAAGTCAAATGCCACATCCATCCATGGCCTCCAGGGATGGACCTGACTGGGGTGGTGAGAGAATAAATACAGACAGATGTATACACAGAACTCTGGAATCATGTGACCTGGAATCTGCTGGAGAAATCACAGCACATGAAGCTCAGCATGTTTATTATATAGAGTTGAAGAGAGAGGCATGTTTATTGCATACACCCCCATCAAGTAGGCATTGCTATTATACACAGATAAAAGAAGGAGGCAGGATTTATGGTATACAGCTGAATAAGAAAACAGGTTTAGCTAACCTTGGTAGGAACAGTCTCTGTGGGGCCATGGCTTTCAGGTCATAAACGTCCAGGGGGAGAAAGTGATGGTGAACATTTTCTGCATTCACTGTCAACATTCATACTCAGTTCCCTGAGGAAGAGATTGCATTTTCCCTCTGAGCTCCAAGTCAGAGGAGAAGTGTTGACATTTCTCTGTGGGTCTAAGGCTCTGGGATCTTTGACACGGACATGGCATGTCAACAGCACTCATGTCACTCAGGACTTCACCCATAGATTGCTCTGCTCCCCACAGTCAGGGCTTCTTAGTTTTCACCAAAGCATCTGGAGCAATCCTGTCCTGGCTTGTGCGTGTTAGTTTTTTTCTTTCCCATTTTACTGCTTTGCTTGTTGTGTTCACAGCTACTTGCATGGTATTCCATAGTTTTACACAATTATCTCAAGGTTATTAATCCTCTATCCTCTCACAGGGATCTTACTTATTTAAATGCACATATACTTTAGGGCTAATTCCATTGCTGTACTACTTACTAAATAATGTAATCCTTCTCAGCTCCCCTCCCCCTACCCAACCCTGCCATTGGTAGCATTTGCCTTCAAGTATAATCAAATAGAATCTACCAGAATGATATATTAATATTCAACAGAAGAATAGAGACTGCTGGCCAGTAACCTTGGTGTGAGTGAGTCTGAGAGAAAGAGAAATGACTAGATATGGAACCAGGTACAACCCGGCATAAAAAGCTACCTGAGGGAGAATGTCTGTCTCTAAACCAGAGCAAAGAGAATGACCCTTTACTAGTGACCTTGTGACTGGGGCACATGGCTTCTGACAGATTGTATGGAGAAGGGTAGACTTCTGAGGTTACTGGATATGTAACAGTTCATCAACTCGCTCTCCATGCTAATAATAGGATCTTTGTGGTAGTGGTAATAGCAGATGCTGTCTCCAGGTTCTGTCCATCTGTACTCTTCCTGATGTCTCAGAATGGTGGATTCTGTGCCAGGTACAGGTTCAGGTACATTATATAAGCCACAGCAGACTGATGATCAATGCAACAAGAAGATTCTTAGAAGTCAGAATCATTCTACAGGGTCTAAAGACTTGAATGACAAAAGCAGCCAATGTACAGAGCAAAATACCACATTGATCTGGAAATAAGACTACATATTATAAAGAAACTTTCAAGGGTACTACTATTCATTATTTGGCCTCTGAGAATAAACTTGAAGAGAGGCTGAGGCACCAGATGATTTAAGTATCATGGTGCCAGTTGCAAGCTGGCCACCAGGAAGCAGCATCTCTCCCCCTTTCCTCTGCCCTTCCTCTGTTCCTTCTTTCTTCCAACCTATCACTTGAAAGTTGAGTAGATATCCTTGTAAAGAATTATAATGTATTATAAAGGTTCATGAGTTCATCAGTATATCTCAAATGTAGTGAACAGGAGTATTCATTACTGTTTTCTAATTGTAAGGCTGGGAATTTTCTTGGATAATGGACATTTGATATGTCTGAATCATCCTTGAACCAGACGTTAGCAATGTCCATGGCTCCTCGGTTATTTACTTTGGAAATATCTTTCAGAATTCATATTTGAAAATTTATTTTAATCTAATATGGCCTTACTATTTAGAGTGTGCTTTACTACACAAAACTGAGCATACTATTTTCCTCTATGGCATTCTCTGGGAACCATAGAGATAAAAATGTACACACACTTTTAATATCCTTTGGTGCTTGCAGGGTTTCATGTTTCTTTTGGTGTGTGCTTTGCTGTTTTAGGTTCTTTTTTGTTTGTTTTGTTTCATTTGTTTGTTTGTTTCGAAGGTTGAGGAAGAGTGGATACTATCAGAGAACTGAATGAAACAACAGAGAAACAAGAAGTTATGTTGTGGAACCTAGTGGTGGTGTCATGAAGCAGCTTGAACATAGACGGCCTGACTAGCTGAGCAGAATCCAGGCTCCACCAGGAAACACAGATTCTCTTGAAATCATCAAGGTCATCAGCCAGGATGCTAGGAGAAGAGAATCTACACTGTGAAAAGACCAAGGCCTTTGCTGTGTCGGTGTGGATCTCTTCTGTTCTCTTCCCTGTTCTCTGGACATTGGGATAGTGACTGATGACAGAGACTGAGCTCTGTTCTGTCTACTCTGTCAAACCTTGTCTCTTGCTTGATGCTTTTGTCAAGGATTTTTTTTTCCATGGACACCTGTTTGCCTGCTCCTCTCGGCTTTGCTCTTTTCAGCACTAAGATCAGATATAATCTTAGAGTGTGGATATCCACAAAGCCTCTGCATCAACACTTTTTTCCCCTAGACTTTTCAAAGTATGAAACGCAACAGCAGGTGTTGCCGAAGCTTGGACAACTTTTCCAATGAAGAAAGAGCTTACTCACGGATAATCCCTGGCTCAGTGTAACTTATAAGCATGAATGTTAATTCTGTCAGTTGTAGGGAAGCATATGTTTAAACACAGGAAATGGTTAGCTTAAGAGCATCCTACCTAGAAAGTGATGCCAGCACTTCACACCCCTGTGTTCAACCTTGCTCTATATGAATGAAGAAGAAAAGAAACCTTTTTCCCCCCTGGGTTCTGAAGAAACTGTGTGAGTAGTATTACTTGCTCAGAAAGGCTGATCTATGACCTTTTGATTACTCCTATGTCTAATCTTTAGAAATGACAACTCCTGGAATTGACCATCCTTTATTTGCTTCTATTTATTTTGATGTGTAAATGTCAATTTATCTCATCAGTTGATGGGATCAGATGAGAGCCATCCCTAAGCTTTGCTTGGTACAGCTTGGGCTAAGCCCAGAACATTTCTTTCTCTGCTTTAACTATCTCTAGGCTTAGTTCTGGAAGCTTCTAGCCAATCTAATCTTCCAAGCTGACTGATTCAATCTGGCTTCTGTTGGTTTCTGACTGAATTTCTCTGCCAGGCCTCATACTAACCTTGGCAACCTGTTCTAATCTTCTGTCTTCTCATTCTCTGGCTCATTCTGTCATCACCTGTGTCTAGCTTGTTTTCTCTGCAATTTGTCCCAGTAAACTGCCACACATACACACATACCACCACCATCTGTCTTGTCTCTCCTCCTTCTCTCTTCCTGTGCTGCTCTTATTTAGTTTCTCTTTCCTGTACTATTCTTATGAGAGCTGAATATATCCTGTTTCTCTCTCATTCTGTTAAATCTTTCTGATTTGTCACTTTGTCTGGCTCTCAATTAGATGTCACTTTCAAATATGGCTGCTTCCTTATATAAATTAACCTTACCTTTATTGTGTGTACTAAGGGCATGTCTGTATTCCACCAGAGTATACTATAATCTAGAGCATGTTTACATTTCAGATAGACCTACACAGACCATCCACATAGACCTAAAAGGTCTACGTGATCCCTTGTTAGAGTAACCATGTTGCTAGATTAAAATTTCTCCACAGACATGCTAATTCCGATTCTCAGAATGCCTTTCTTCTTCTGATAGTTGACCTATCAAACAAATGCTGAATTTATCTTTTTATGTCTCATTTAAAATCTTCTCTAAAGAACTTCCATCATTTTCTCAGGTTGATAGTGGAGATGCCTGTTCTGCTATTCTAAATTGCTTTCTATATTACTCACCTTCAGTATTTCATCACATATTTTTTTTTAAATGATCACATGTTGGGGACCCTCTCAGGACATAGGAAAACAGTAATGAAATGAGTGGTAGGTTATCTAAATTTCAGAAAGGAAATGTATTTCTGATCACACCTGTGACATTGTATACTCACATATATGTGTTCCATGCACAATAGGAGAGAGGTTTCTGGAGTTATGTTGGCTGGGATCATTTGGCCACACCACTTAATGGCTGCATAAATAGTAGCACTCTTGATTCTATGGTATCTTAACATCCTTTCTGTAACATGGGCACAACAGCAGCAGTACTCCCTGAGTTGCCTTTAGGAGAAACTGAATTTGTGATCACAAATTTCTAAAATGCCTAAATGCAGAAAGAATTTTAAAATATGACTTCATATTTTAATAGCAGCTGTTTCCTCTGAGGAGGCCCTTTATTTTATGTTTTTTGTATTTGAAAGACTTGATGTACATGGACTAGCTCCAGTCAGATATAGCCAGGACAGGTAGCACTAGAGATAATCAGAGGATGGGGGGCAAGCATAAGGACTTAAGCAACAGAAACCAAAGTTACTTGGCATCATCTGAACCCAATTCTTCTACCATAGTCAGTCAAACAAATCAGTGACCTTCCTCTACTCAAAGGATAAAAAGGCTGAGAAACAAATTCACAAATAATATAAAATACCTTGATGTGACTCTAACTAAACAAGTGAAAGATCTGTATGACAAGAGCTTCAAGTCTCTGAAGAAAGAAATCGAAGATCTCAGAAGATGGAAAGACCTCCCATGCTCATCGATTGGCAGGATTAATATAGTAAAAATGGACATCTTGACAAAAGCAAGCTACAGATTCAATGCAATCCCCATCAAAATTCAAACTCAATTCTTCATAGACTTAGAAAGCGCTATTCTCAAATTCATTTTGAATAATAAAAAACCCAGGGTAGCGAAAACTATTCTCAACAATAAAAGAACTTTGGGGGGAATCGGCATCTCAGACTATTGAGTATAGACTCAAACTGTACTACAGAGCAGTAGTGATAAAAACTGCATGATATTGGTACAGTGACAGGCAAGTAGATCAATGAAATAGAATTGAAGACACAGAATGGTACTGGTTCAACTGGCAGTCAGCATGTAGAAAAATGCAAATCAACCCATTCTTATCTCCTTGTATAAAGCTCAAGTCTAAGTGGATCAAGGACCTCCACATAAAACCAGATATACTAAAACTTAAGTGAAGGTGGGGAAGAGCCTTGAGCAGCACATAGGCACAGGGGAAAATATCCTGATCAGAATACCAGTGGCTTATCCTCTAAGATCAAGAATCGACAAATGGGACCTAATAAAATTGCAAAACTTCTGTAAGGCAAAAGGACACTGTCAGTTGGATAGAATGGCAACCAACAGATTGGGAAAAGATCTTTACCAATCCTACATTCAATAGAGGGAACAAAGAACTCAAGCAGTCAGACTCCAGAGAACCAAATAACCCTATTAAAAATGGGGTACAGAGCTAAACAAAGAATTTTCAACTGAGGAATATCAAATGGCCGAGAAGCACCTAATGAAATGTTCAGCATCCATAGTCATCAGGGAAATGCAAATCAAAGTAACCCTGAGATTCCACCTCAACACCAGTCAGAATGGCTAAGATCAAAAGCTCAGGGAATAGCAAATGCTGGTGAGGATGTGGAGAAAGAGGAACACTCCTCCATTGCTGGTGAGATTACCAGCTGGAACAACCACTGTGGAAATCAGTTTGGTAGCTCCTCAGAAAATTGGACATAGTACTACCTGAGCATCCAGCTATACCAATCCTGGGCATATACCCAGAAGATGACCCAACATGAAATAAGGACACATGCTCCACTATGGTTATAGCAGCCTTATTTATAATAGCCAGAAGTTGGAAAGAACCCAGATATCCTTCAACAGAGAAATGGATACAGAAAATGTGGTATATTTACGCAATGGAGTACTACTTAGCTATTAAAAATGAAGAATTCATGAAATTCTTACGCAAAGTGATATAACTAGAAAATATCATCCTGAGTGAGGTAACCCAATCACAAAAGAAGACACATGGTATGCACTCACTGATAAGTAGATATCAGCCCAGAAGCTTGGAATACCCAAGATACAATTCACAGACTAAAAGAAGCTCAAGAAGAAAGAAGACCAAAGTGAGGGTGCTTTGGTTTTTCTGAGAAGGGGAACAAAATACTCATGGGAGCAAACATGGAGATAAAGTGTAGAGCAGAGACTGAAGGAAAGGCCATCCAGAGACTGTCCCACCTGGGGATTCATCCCATATACAGTCACTAAACCCAGACATTGTTGTGGATTCCAAGAACTGCTTGCTGAAGGAGCCAGAAATGGTCCTCTCCTGAGAGGCACTGCCAGAGCCATATAAATACAGAGGTGGACTGTATTTGGACTGAGCACAGGGTACACAATGGGGGAGTTAGAGAAAGAACTGGGGTTTGCAAAAACCTTAGGAAGAACAACATCAACCTATTGGTCCCCCCAGAGCTCCCAGGAACTAACCCATCAACCAAGGAGTACACATGGCTCTGGCTGCATATGTAGATTGCCTTGTCAGGCATCCATGGGAGGAGAGGTCCTCAGTCCTATGAAGGCTGGGAGGTGCCCCAGTGTAGGGTAATCTAGGGCAGGGATGTGGGAATGGGTGGATTGGTGCAGAAACACCCTCATAGAAGCAGGGGGAAGGAGGATGGGATAGGGAGTTTCGGCGGGGGGGGGGGGGGGGGGACCGGGAAAGGGGATTTTCCAGTTTGAAATGTAAGTGAAGAAAATATCTAATAAAAAATAAATTCTTAACAAATATTTGTTGAATGAATGGAACATTTTGAACAGATTCATTTTAAAAAGAAAAGGTGCTAATCTTGCATCTCATCTACCACTGGGAATTTATTATTTGTTCCCATAAGGTATTCAGCTTCAACAGACAGGCAGGAAACTGCACTAAGTCCTGAGAATTCTCCATCCACACTGGGACCACTATTGATTTCACCTACTAAAATATTTGGCTCCTTCATAAAATGAAAAATTATTCACAAACAACCCAGGAAAAAGTCTTTAAATGCTTATATCTGCAATTCACATGTGATTTAACATTTTTCGTGTTAGATAGGAATGAAAAATGTCTCTGTGCTTGGGATAGGAGTAAAAAATGGCCCTGGATCAATTGGTTATTTGGTGTAGAGTCATTTCGGAAGATGTATGAGGAACAAAAAATAATTTTGTAAACTGATTTTTGCTTGGAAACAGCAGATCAGATCTTCCACTGGGCTCAGCCAAAGTCAGAATTTTGTGTATGGGATTGTTGTGATGGAATTTGCCAGCTAACTGGGTCAAGCTTATTTCATGTGTGCATGTGTGGGCCATCTTTCTGTTCTGCCTAATGATGGCTTGAACAAACTTGCTAAATTATACTTTTGGGGACTAGGATGAGACTTTGGGGTTGACGAGAGCAGTACTGTGTCATGCAGGAAGCAAGAGGCAAGTGTTTGGTTTTTTTGTTTGTTTGTTTTATTTTGTTTTGTTTTGTTTTTTGGCTTTTTTTAAACCTTATCAAGATCAACATTGAAGAGTAGTTCCAGCTTGTATTCTAAGTCACAGAAACAAAATTGGTTTCTTGCCTAAGACATACCTCATCTTTTGCCGTAACACAGATATGTTGCTTCTGCTTCCTTGACCAAACACCTAATCACACTATCAGATATTTATCAATGAAGCACAGTAGGACACTGGGTTTTGACCTCTAGAACCGAATCCTCAAATAGCTCTAATTATGGCCTCTCCTCATTGATACATTAATGTTTTATATTCCAAAGATTATCATACTTCAGTCATACGTTTTGTGGTTGGCCATCCATTCAGACACCTAATGGCCTCACTCATACCTTGAAATGCTTTACAGAGCCCTTTTAATCCTTTGGGAAACCGGAAAAATTGGATAAATTACTTTCCTCCTACAGAAATTTCCAAGTCCCAACTCTCTCTGCCTGAAAATGTGACTTTATTTGAAAGTAGGGTCATTGCAAATATATGAAAATGTGAAGTGATACTGGACTATGATAGACCTTAAATCCAGTGACCAGCAATCTTATGAGGACAATGAAGGGAAGACAGAGGTAAAGCATGGGGAATATTATAAAATACTGGAGGTAGTTTTGGGTAAAGCACACAGATGTCAAGGAATAACATGGACCACTTGAAGACCACTCAAAAGTTTGAAAGCAGGAGGGTACAGAGTCTTCCCTAGAACTTCAGAACAAAAGCATGTTGTTCTACTACATAGTTTGTGGTAATTCTTAGTGGAAATTCTAGGAAAGTAACAAATACCTCCCCCCCACACACATACTCACACAGATAACATATACAAACACACTCATTGCCTACAGTCATGCCCACTCCCAAACCCATACTTTCCCATTCATGCATATACACACACACACATATATACACAATCACCCTTGCCCCTGCCCCACACCACATGGGGTGGGGGCTATTCTCATCATCAGTTCTTTCAGACTTTAAAGAATCTGTGTAATGGTCTCCTGATGTATTTCTGCAAGATGTCTATAGCCGTGTTCTGTTTTGTGCTTCGGTACATAATGTGTATTTTCTCTAAATGCTTTTAAGATTTTCTTTTTATCGTTGGTCTTAAGCATCGTGATTATGATGTGCCTTCGGGTGATTTTCTTTATGTTTATTGTATTTTGGGTTCATTGAGCTTCTTGGATGTGTGCACTTTTTTGTTCTCACCAAATTCGGCTATTTGCAGTTGTCCCACAGTTTGACGCTGTTTATTTTTATTTCTCATCCTTGATTTTCCTTTCTGTGCTTCATTTTGAATAGTTTTGATTGTGATGTCTTCAATTTCATTAAATGTTTTCTTCTGAGAGGCCATTTAGTCTGCCATTAATTCTATTCAGTAGATGCTCCATCTCAGACATTGTGCTTCTCATCTGGAGAAGTTCAATTTTAGTATTGTAATACTTTGTCTTTTCTATTCAACGTATTCCCCCTTTCCTAAGGCTTCTTGAACAGAAGAAATAGCCATTGTGTTTGTTCTAAAAGTCCTTGACTGCTAGCTGTATGTCTTGCCATATCTCTGTAATTTCTGTTGATTATATTTTGAATTACACCTTATTATGCATTGTATATCCCTGCATTTTGCCATATTAGATCATTTATGGTGAATTCTATACCTTGTTGGAGGATGGGTGTGGTGAAAGACCTCTGTCCTTTCAACGCCTTGTTTAAGCTTAACTAGGTAAGACCAAAACTGCACTTAGTTCAAGGTCATTTTGCCTCATTATTAAGAAAAGATATTTCTGAGTACACTGATGCCCTTGCAAGAAAGATTTTTATTTTTTACTCTTGAGAACTGGCTCTATTTTTGGTCTTCTGTGTTAGAGGCTCAAGTCCTCCTAATTCTTTCAAGTGAGCCATTTTTTTTCTGAGCTATTGTTTTCACAGGAATGCCCTGATGAATATTCAATAGGATATTTAGTAGGATCTTCCCCTTCTCTGGAGATTTCTCTCTGGGTAGCTTTCTCTTCCAGCGTTCACCCTACTGTCTCTAGGCTCTTTAGTTTTGGTAGATGCATAGATGTGCCTCAACAAAGAGAGAAGACAGGAAATTTCTTCCACATAGTAACTCTGCTCATTGCAGGGCTCACTAAATGTTGCTCATCTTTTAGGGATTATTTTTCTCACTTGCTTGATGTCCAGTAAGTTCAATGATGTCATCTCATGGCTTTTATTGGCCCCTAAGTGTTTTTTTTTGTTGGTTTTTTGTTTTGTTTTGTTTTGTTTTGTTTTGTTTTGTTTTGTTTTGAGGAGAGGCTAATCTGTTTGTTTTTCATTTTGAGTATAAATTTGAGATAAAATGAGTGGTCAGGGCCCTCTTTACACTGAAAAGCATGTTTGGTTGGTTGGTTTTTGTTTTGCTTTGTTTTGTTTCTATTTTTATCTCCTCCAGTCAAACTCAGAAAAACTATAAGACTGCGTTGACCCATAGTAGTGTTATGTTAGTTTCTGGGCCCATATTTTAAGAGATTGGGAACTTCTGTTTTCTGCCTGTTAGAACTTTTTTTTTCTTGGACCCTTACCATTATGGCACTAGGAAGCCCATCACCCCATATATATTTGTACAAGAGAAAAAACGGAGACTCCCACTGACAGCTCCTGCTAAATTCTAGTTGACAAGCAGCACCAACTTATCAGCTATGCGAATGAGTGATCCTGGAAGTGGATCATCTAGCTCCAGTCAAGCTGTCTCAGCAGATGCTACATGGAAAAGAGGCAAGCTGTCCCTTTAAAATCCTGTGCAAATTACAGATCCATGAGCACAGTGAATGACTGTTACTGCTTTATCTTGCTAAATTTGGACATAGTTTGTTGCACAGCAAGAGATACCTGGAACATTCACTCTTAACAGGCAGGAAACTGTTGTTTGGTGCTGTAATTGAAAGGAGGCTGGGAAATGCAGTCTAAGGATGCTTCCAAAGAAGAAAATGGAGATTTTCTGAGCATATACTACTGTCTGCTCACAGTTACAGATCATTTGCATCTCTACTGAATGGTCCACAAAACTAAGATTTACAAAGACTTAATAATGTGCTACAGGTAAATGGAATATTATAGTAGTGTCTACATCTTAATGCTAGATTTTTTGCTCCTTCACTATGAACTATTTCTTTTATCTTATCTTCATTTCTCTCTCTTCTGTTTTCTTTCCTTCTTTTCCCTTTCTGTCTCTATCTCTCCCTGTCTCTTTCTGTCTCTCTTTGTCTCTGTCTGTCTCCCTCTCTCTCTGTTCTCTCTGTCTCTGTCTCTCTCTGTCTCTGTCTCTCTCTTGCTCTCTCTCTGAAGGATTTGCCTTTTATTCGTCTGAGTAGTGAGTACCAATACTCCTGTCCTACTTCATAGCATTTTTTGTACATCAATGCATTATTTTTTCCTGTACCTTCTTCTTCTATACATGGTTGGAGCTGACAAGAAAGAATGGGAAGGAGACTCTGCAATATGGGGTACATGTATTCCTGAGAAACATAGGAAACAAGTTCTAAAAGGAGAGACTGAATTCAAATGGAAATACCTCATGTTGTGACCTGAGTTGCAGATTCCCAGACTCCCAACATGCAGGAGGTAATAAATACTTATTTATGGTAGTTCCAAATGGGGATTGGAGTGGTCCCAGGAGCATGACTGAAATCAATCAGAAAGTAGAGGCAAACTCAGGAGTAGAATCCTCATTTGCTGAGCTGCCAGGGATCTCACCTGCGTTAGGAGATTCTAAAAAAGAGGCTTTCCTGTTACATCACAGTACAGTTGACTCTGTGTTGTCGACATAGCTAGTGACTCACACTCAGAATTAATCTAAATATTTTTAGGAAGACCTTATATTGTATAGAAGCTAAGAGTATGTCTCATAGCTATCCTTAATGAATAGAACTTATCCTTGGTAATGTGCATAGCCAGATCCAATTAGTGGCAAGTTCTTACAAACAAAAACACTTCTCTGATGGATGACTGAGAAAGTTTGCAGCATCCTATGATTTTCAAATTCCCATTCCATATGATGTCCCATCAAGTTTGGTTTTACAAATCTCTGCAAGTGTACGGCCTGATTCCTTGAAAGAGTTATGCATCTAACTACCTCCCACTGGCTCTGCTTCTCTCTAGAGTCCTGCCTGACACACTCTGTGACAGGCACACGGGGCATGTACAAACTACCATTCCAATAACACACTTGGGTTGTTTGCTAAAAACACCCGGGGATGAGGGGATGAGACCACCAGCATTCAGGATTCAGTAACAAATATTCACAGAGGACTAAAAGCTGCCATCAACTTGACCTGGTCTTGGTGGCAACAATTACATCCTTAAAAGAAAAGGACATATTTTCCCACACCCTAATCTCCATTGTTCAGCAAATCAATGTATGTTCCCCTTGGAAAGCTGATGGATTGCTCTAGGAATACAGGGGCTTCCCAGGTGGCAGAGTAGCCTCTCCTACCAAGCACTTACCCTTAAACTCGGGCTCAAGTGCTATGGGACCAGAGCTACTTTAAGAAATGGCTCTGACAGGCAATTATCTGTACTGCACATGAAGGCTCAGCAATGATCACCAGAAGGCAGCGATTTAAACTCTATGCACACACCAGTGGCCACTGAATTAACTGCCATGTCTGTGTTAAAGGGAGAAAAGAGGTAAGAAAAGGAGAGATCTACAGCCAGTGTCATTGTGGGTGGCTCAATGAAGACATCTGCTCCATGCCCGGTGGCACTCAGAGCTGCAGATAAGACTTGCGACTGTGAAGGGGATGGAGAATGAGATGTGGAAATATGACCATGTCCTTCTATAAATCAGTAGTACATCCTCTCTTTGAATATAGCATCCAGGGCTGGCTGGCTTATCTCCATGAAAATATAAATGAAAGGGTGAAAGGCCAGAAAGGGGCAGTGGAGATGATTAGAGGCACTGAGGATGGGATGGGCTCAGGAGGTGAGAGGGTAGGCTTGGCTGACAAGGAGAGAGTGGATGATTAGAAATGTGTATTATGGAGTCTCCTGGAGTGAGTGGCAAGAGACCAGGTCGGGGTAAATGTGGTAATGAAGGGCTCCCAAAAGGCCAAGGGGGTGTTCTTATTTGTCCTGCCTCATGAAATTCAATAGCAACAGAGCTGAAATGGATGAAAAGACATTTCCCCGACTACCTTAGGTGCCTGGCTTTCCATGGCTCATGTGGGAGGCTGTCTGCATATTGAGAGGTCTGCTCTGTATTTTAGAATATGTCCATAATTAGGTGTGATTGTCTAGTCTCCTGACTTCTCCTCTCAAGCCCCAGCCTCTGCATCTTTAGCTTGCGGATGTGAAGTCGCCCAGAGCATTTTAAGCCTTCCTGTTCTAAGGGTCTTTCAGTCCCTGCATTCTTCTGTTGTGCATTCAAAGAAGCTCAGGAAGGATGCCCTGTTTGATTTCCTTCCTTCATCTCCTCCTCCTTTTGGGGAAGGAGAATAAACAGCTGGGAAACTGGATGGCAGAAGGACCAGGACTTCCTGGTGTCTTCACAATATTCCTCTGGAGGTACTTAGGATGATGGTGGTACTGGATTCTTCAAGGTGTAAATTGAAGATTTTACAGCTTAGTTAGAATCTCTTTGGGGATCCCAAAGAAAGCCCTTGCTGGTACTTCCTAGCCCAATTATTATTATCCAATTATTATTATCCTATTATTATCCAATTATTATTATCCAATTATTATTATTATTATTATTATTATTATTATTATTATAGTGTGTGTTTATGTGTGTGTGTGTGTGTGTGTGTGTGTGTGTGTGTTTGTGTGTCTGGGTGCTAGTGTGCCACGACATGCATGTGTTGTTGGTCAGAGGACAGCATTATAAAGACAGGTCCCTCCTTTCATCTTCCCATTTACTTGAATTAAAGGAAATAAAACTTAGGTTCCCAGGCTGCAAGCGCTTTTACCCACTGAACCATCTGGTCTGCCCAGTTTCTTAACTATTTTATTTAAGTACATTGCCAAATTATTTTCTATTTCCATGAACCTGAGTTCCTTTCCCTTTAGAGTGGGGGTGACAGATTCTCCACCTTTTAAATTCACATTGATGACTTAGCCACACAAGTAGTGCTCAGTAAGTGAAAGGCACAATTAGAATTACTATTAAAGAGACTGGGAAAAACCAATAAGTAATTTGACAAACCAGACTAGTAATTAGTGGACAATTCAGAACCCAGATGCCAATCTACCATCATAAGAAACACGTGCTTTTCCCACAAGACCACAATGATTTCAGCTGAGAGTAGAAGCCGATCACAGCTGGAGGCACATTTTGATCAAGGCCACATGTTTGGGTTGAGGCTGCAAAGAAGCATGGTGATGGGGTCAGAGGAGGGAGAGCTGAACTAGAATAGGCTAGGTTGGCCCTGGACCACTTCTAGGAGGATGAATCATTTGGCAAGTGGGGACTAGAGTAACAGTGACCGGGAGACCCTGACAAAACAAATATATGAGAAAATATATAGTGCTTATCTGTCAATGTCTGGCTTATTTCATTTAAAGCAAGTTCCTCTAGCATGACCCATTTTATGGATGTGTATAAACCACAAGTCCCTGCATATGGACAATTAATATACTCTCATTTAAGCAACTCTCTGAAGAGCAGCCTGTACCAGAGAAACCTCCCTGCCTTTTGGAGTCCAGTGATTCCAGTAGGACAGTGGTTATAATGACAGAAATGGCACCTTGTCCTAGGTTTTGAAAGAAAGGATCAATTTGAACTTTGTCTTAAGGAAAGCAGGGAGTCACCCAATTCTTGGGTTGGATAGGATAGAGAGTTCTTGACCCCACAGTATGTCTGAGAAGATTCCTAAAGTAGCTGAAATGCAGTTGAAGAGACTGAGGCCAAACCCGAGGGAGAGGTCAGTCAACCATTGTCGAGGCAGGAAGTTCTGAGTAGCAGAAGGACAATGGAATGTGGATCAAGGCAGACTGTACAGAGAGTGAAATAAAAAGATCAAGCAGATTGCCATTTTGTCCTTTTGACAGTGTCCTTTGCCTTACAGAAACTTTGTAATTTTATGAGGTCCCATTTGTCAATTCTTGATCTTAGAGCATAAGCTATTGGTGCTCTGTTCAGGAACTTTTCCCCTGTGCCCATGTCCTCAAGGGTCTTCCCCAGTTTCTTTTCTTAGTTTCAGTGTGTCTGGCTTTATGTGGAGGTCCTTGATCCACTTGGAGTTGAGCTTAGTTCAAGGAGATAAGAATGGATCAATTTGAACCAGCACCATTTGTTGAAAAGGCTATCTTTATTCCGCTGGATGGTTGTGGCTCCTTTATCAAAGATCAAGTGACCATAAGTCTGTGGGTTAATTTCTGGGTCTTCAATCCTATTCCATTGATCTACTTGCCTGTTGCTGTACCAATACCGTGCAGTTTTTAACACAATTGCTCTGTAGTACTGCTTAAGGTCAGGGATAATGATTCCCCCAGAAGTCCTTTTATTGTTGAGAATAGTTTTAGCTATCCTGGGTTTTTGGTTATTCCAGATGAATTTAAGAATTGCTCTTTCTAACTCTATGAAGAACTGAGTTGGGATTTTGATGGGTATTGCATTGAATCTGTATATTGCTTTTGGCAAGATGGCCATTTAGGGCTAATATCCAATATATACAAAGAACAAAAGAAGTTAGACCCCAGAAAACCAAATAACCCAATTAATAAATGGGGTATAGAGCTAAAGAATGAATTTTCACCGGAAGAACTTCAGATGGCTGAGAAGCAGCTTAAGAAATGTTCAGCATCATTAGTCATTAGGGAAATGCAAATCAAAACAACCCTGAGATTTCATATCACACCAGTCAGAATGGCTAAGATTAAAACTCAGGAAACAGCAGGTGTTGGCGAGGATATGGAGAAAGAGGAGCACTCTTCCACTGCTGGTGGAAATGCAAGTTGGTATAACCACTTTGGAAATCAGTCTGGTGGTTCTTCAGAAAACTAGGAATGACACTTCTGGAGGACCCTGCTATACCATTCCTGGTCATATACACAGAGGATTCCCCGGCATGCAATAAGGACACATGCTCCACTATGTTCATAGCAGCCTTAATTATAATAGCCAGAAGCTGGAAAGAACCAGGTTATCTCTCAATGGAGGAATGGATACAAAAAATGTGGTATATTTACACAATGGAATACTACTCAGCAATCAAAAACAATGAATTCATGAAATTCTTAGGCAAATGGTTGGAACTGGAAAATGTCATCCTAAGTGAGGTACCTCATTCACAAAAGAACACACATGGAATCCAGTCACTGATAAGTGAATATTAGCCCAGAAGCTCTGAATACCCAAGACACAACTCAAATTAAATCATTCCCAAGAAGAAGGAAGGAGAGGGCTCTGGTCCGGGAAAGGCCTGATGCAGCATTGTAGGGGATTGCCAGGACAGAGAAGTGAGAGGGGGTTGATTAGGGAATGGGAGGAGGGGAGAGGGCTTATGGGACTTATGGGACTTATGGGTAGGGGGGGACCCAAGAAAGGGAACATCATTTGGAATGTAAACAAAGAATATAGAAAATAAAAAATAAAAGAACAAAAGTGATTAAGCAGAGGACTTGCTGTGTGCTGGGCTCTCTTCTGGCTACTTCTCCCATTGTTACATCAGTCATGTAAGATGCTCTCTGATTATGGAGTAGACACACCTGAACCTGAATACTGATCCAATCACTTAACACACTAGTGTCCAGGCTGACTAACACTCCAAATGTCAGCTCTTTGATCTCTTGAATGATATAAATCTATTCAACACCTAAAATTGAGGGTTAAAATGATGTGATAAAATAAATGATTTGAAGCAGAACAGTTAGGCCATTAGAAGCATAAGGCTAGATCTGCAGCAAGCCATGGTAATTCTGGAGGAGGACTGACCAATTTGTCAAATGTCTAAATATCTTGCCTAAATACCTACAAGCATCCAGATTTCTGGAGTCCTTTGGGTGAGGATTTAAGTGTCAACTTCTCATCTCAATATTTGGTTTTAGTTTACATGTTGGTAAATACTTCTTGGCTTTTCCAAGATTATGTATCTGAGTTTTTGTTTTTTTTTATTTTGTTTTAATTTCTAAAATTCTTGTGTTCCAAATTGCCTATCTTCCTTCCTTCCTTCCTTCCTTCCTTCCTTCTTTCCTTCCTTCCTTCCTTCCTTCCTTCCTTCCTTCCTTCCTTCTTTCTTTCTTTCTTTCTTTCTTCCCATCCGTTGGCCAGAAAATAGAAAATCAATCAGAAAGTTTATCTCCTTTTAGGTCTCAGCCTCGATTTTCATATTATCCATACCTCAATAGATCTTATTCCATTAAGTTTTTGGAATTGCAGTATAATTTTGGTGATTAACTTTAAACTGGGGATAATACGCTGACATGCATTACCATAATGTCAAAACATTTTCTTACAATTTTTTTTGGCCTTTTTAAAATCACTGTTTCCCTGTGGACCTTTATGAATATAATACGGACAACACACCAGAGCTTAAAGCTGCAGAGAGAAGTAATGAGTAGTGAAGGTTATCAGAAGCCATCAAAGCTAGGAAAAGACCAGAGGGGGGTGGGGCTTTGTCTCAGGTTTCTCTGTGTGCAGCAGCCCCTCAAAGATGCGTGCTGGAAGCCACTCCTGGGATGTTTGGGTGAGAGCATGGCGGCTAGGAGATTTGTTCCCATTGTCACATCTGTTACCATTACCCAAATGGAGCATGCATTCTGGTGAGAAATCAAAACAGCTTGGCAGGCCAAAAATAGGAACGCAGCTACACATGGAGACTCTCAGGAACCAGACAGTGCCTGCAACAAGCAGGAGTAGAAATAATACCATATAAAGTGAGAGAGCCTTAAGAGTTTTCAAAACATTTTCTCTCCTACTATCTGCTTTGAAAATCCCAGCCACTTTATGGAAGTGGATGAGGTCATTGTGAAGCAGCCTCATTTTATGGAGATTTGGGCATTTTAAGTGACTTGCCTAAAATTATAAGGTGTGTAGGAAGCAGTAGAGATTCAGCTTTGCTTTGGAGTGAGGCAGGAATGAGACCAAGCACAGTCCGCTTCTACCTTTTATTAGCTCCAAGGTTGCAAGTAACTGGTTCACCCATAACTCATGTTTTCTCTGTGCACACAGGAGAGGTATGCTTTTCAAGGAATGAAACCTACTTAGGGAGTTTGTAACTATTGGCAGCTATTTCTATTATCAGCAATAGGAAACAGTAGAATCTGTTAGCAGATCTGAAATAGAACTTAGCTGGCTGAGTCCCGGGTCTCCCCGCCAATCCCCCTCCCCTCATTGTCTCTTTACAGTGTGGAGGTCAGATAGAACAAAGAGTTATAACAAGGATAAGAGGTGGGGCAGACTCAGTCCTGGTGCAGTCATAACCAGTTCCTATGTCCCTGGGCTTACCTGAGCTCTCAGCACCCTGGACAACCTTCAGTAGCCTTAAGAGGAGAGAAGCTTTCAATAAGATGAAAAAAGCCTGAGCTTCCCAGGCTTGTTACAGCTAGCATCCAGATAGAATGGGCACTGAAAGGCCTTGTGAGCAGTGGAGGCTGAGAGAAAGGAAGATGCTAACGACATCTCCTTTGTCAATATCTTCAGTGATTTTCCTGGCAGTGGGATCATCTTTTAGTAAATGGGCCTCCTTGGCTGTAACTACAGCCTGGTGCCTCCAGATTCTAGGTTTTGAGCCACTACCTTGGTCCTTTTAGCGTGGGGGGTGACAGTGGTTTCTTGATAGTGCTAAATTCCGAGGTGCCTCAGTCTCTGGCTGGTAGGTCTTCGGCATATGCATTTATTGTCATTGCCATAATGCAAAGAGGTAGAACAGTTTGTCTTTTCCATGTTAAACCCAGACTGCTCATACCCTCTTTGTGTCTAAAGCCTATTTCCTTCAAACATTTATCCACACTTATGAAATATCATAGAGCAAATTACTTTGACTAAATGAAAACAGTCACTTATTAACCTATTCAGCTAAAAAAAATAGCACAAAAAGGTTTATAAAAGAGACACAATTTTTAGTAACAAAACCAGGTATTTTCACTGCCATTTATTTCTCCTGGTTGAGTGTCCCTATGTTACTATGTTAGTAACTATAGGTCACTAGCATTTTTGCTAGTGTGGTAGATATTCTTTAAATGTAGAGATCATAATTAATACTGTTCTCCTTAAGTGCTTTTAAATCCAAATTTTTTTTATTGTGCAGCATATGCACAATTCTATAAGAAGTTTAAAATGCATTAAAGTAGGAGCCGAAACCTCACCTTTTGGAATAGAATATAGCTAAACTTTAACTACATTAAATAGCTACATGATCTGGGCTGAGATTCTAACTGTCCTTGAATGTGCTTCTTTAACTCCTCTTCCTCAGTCTATTAAATAAGATCATTATAGTGTGAGGGTCCTAATATAGCGCTGTAGTTGTTTATTTATCTGCTTGTCTGTATATGTATGTCCATATCTGTGTATTGCTTGAATGTGCATACGTGCGTAGGACAGTTCAGCCTTGGGTGTTGCTCCTCCGGTACTGTCCACCCTGTATTTTTAAGACAGGATCTTTTCCCTTACTGTCTCCAGACTTAGCGATGAGGCTAAGCACGTGGTTCTCAACTTCCCTAAAGCTACAACCCTTTAGTACAGTTTCTCAAGTTGTGGAGACTCCCAATCATAGTTATTTTTGTTGTTTCCTCAAAACTGTAATCTTGTCATTGTTATGAAACATGATGCAAATATTTTTGGAGATAAAGGTTGGCTGAAGGGGGTTGTGACCCACAGTTTGAGAAGCATCAGGCAAGGCTAATTGTCCACTGAAGTCTAGAGAGCCCCACCCAATTTGCCTTCCCATTGATAGAATAAAAAGCAAATTGGTATGTATATCTTTGCACACATGTTCTAGGATCAAACTCAGGCCCTTATGCTTGAGTGGCAAGCACATCACTGACATTAGGTATCTCCACATGGTAGTAAGATAATAGTTATTCCTAACACACCAAACTAAGCCTGATTAAAGTGTCTGATGACTTTGGGGAAGAAGCAGAGGCAGCAATATGAGCATGGCACTTGCACTGAGGTCGGTGAGTATGATGTAGGAACGACAGCATCCTCAAAGGGCTTCTGCAAAGAATGATGGTCCCTGCTTGTGTGCACAGCACAGATTCTGACCCTTTCTTGCTCACCTATGCTTGTATAGTTAGGTCTCCCTTTAGGCCATTTCCCACATTCAGTCTCACTATTGCCAGAATGCAGGCCCTGTTCACAGCATCGACCCTTCACTTTCTCACATTCCGTAGGTGGGGGAATCGGCCAAAAGCTCCCATTCCCACCTTAAACACATGCTCAGAGTTTGCTTTTTCAGACCCAGATTTTCCTGACATTGGTCCACAGATTTGATCTAGGCCAAGAAAAGAAGTACAAACAGGGCCAGGAAGAGGTTCCTCTTTTCCATTATAGCAATTTGAATCTCAAGGACACATCCAAGGAGCTCTACTCTAAGTCAGGAAACAGAAAACATTTGCTTTCTGTTCTTCAGTTCAACTTTTAATTCTGATTTTGTGCTACTTTCAAATGTTGAATTGAGAACAGATGAGATCTGTAAGTTGGTAACACTGATGATTTCAAATAGTATTTCTTTCTAAAACCAAGACTCCTAGTTTGCAAACAGCACTACAGCATGGATGGTAAATGATCATTACACCAGTCATTGATCATATTTGTAAAACTTGGTTCTGAGGCCAGAGAATAGGGTTGATCCTCTATATTCAACACAGTTCTTGGCTGATCTGCCTAAGATACTATCTACCTGTGTCATCTATTGAGTCATGCTAAAGTTTATCCAGCTCATTCTTCTGAGCCACCACACTATTGATGGTTCTAAGTTCTGCCTCATGATAGAATTCCACCTTGTTCATTTCTAATCTCATGGCAGTGGCTAGATCTCTAAGATGCTGGGAGTTGTCTTTAGGTTCTGTGAGGTTAGAACCTCAAGTGGCTACTTTTTATTTGCATTGAACAATATTAGCCTCTGGTCAGAATTGTTCTAGACATTCTACACGACTGATTGCTTCAGTCCTGGATGAGAAAAGTCAATTCTGCTTATTTTATATTGAAGCAGATTTATCTAAGTTTATCCCACCCTCTTATTTCCCTTCAGGAGCTACCAGGCCATTTAGAAAGTTTAGGTCCTGGAGGGGGGGGGGAAAGTTAAGTCAAGATAGGAACTTTACTAAAGAATTCTTATGCACAGAAAGTGGAAATGCTAGGAATAGTTTTAAACACATTTTATGTTGTCATGTTTCTTGCAATTTTGTAGGCAGGTGATATATTTGTCTTCTGCTGATAAGACTTTCTTTTAAAAAAATTTTGAGAGTTTGTACATGTTTGGGAGATAATAGCTTGGAAATTGGGCTGGGGAGCTGAGAGAGCTGGGCTGGAGAACAAGCTCATTGTAAGCTGAGGGGCGCAATGGGGAGGGTGCTGGGCATGATAGGTTACAAGGATAATTGCTAACATAATTGAATGTGCACCATCAGTTTTCCAGAGTCTGATGGAATGCAGAGGCTGCAAGCAAGTTGCCTGACCACACAGGTATCTTTTTTCCCTACTTATTGGAGGGGTCAAGGGAAAAATCAACATGAAGCAGCAGAGAAAGCCTGAGAGCTGAGAGCATCTGAGGTTCTAGAGGGTGGAGGAAAATGCTTAACAAAATACTTTAGCGTCATACAGGGACCAATGAGAACAAAGATGACTGCTTTCTAGAAATACAGACTCTAAAGGTACTTTACAGTGCACCTTCTGCACCTCTTGGTCTATTTAGAAGAAGCATGGAGTTCTGGAGTAGGACCAGAGCATAAGACGTGGTTTATAGGCTTCTTCTAATCCAGGATTTCTCTATTGGTATTTTCTTGGTCTCTGTATTAGCTACTTTTCTTATTGTTATAACAAGATACACAATGAACACAACTTACCATAGGGAGGCACAACCTACCAAAGGGAGAGTAGAGTTAAATCCACAACTTGAAGTGTAGTCCATCATGGTGCTGGATGCATGTTGGCAGGAGTGTGAGGTTGTTAGTCATACCGTGTCCAGCTTCGGAAGGCAGAGAGGTGAATGGTGGTGTTCTCTTTGTTCTATCTACATTTTCTTTTCAGTTTATGATTCCAGCCCATGGACTAGTGCCTCCGGCAGTTAGGGTGGAACATCCCACCTTTGCAAACCCAATCTAGAAAGTACTTCACAGACATGTTAATAGGTTTGTCTTCTAGGTGATTCTAGATTTTGGCAAGTAAACATTTACTAAACAAAGACCATTACTGTCTCTTTAAGGCTGATTAAAGGCAGGATGCAAAGCCAGGAAAAGCACCAGCAAGTAGATTCATGCAGATTTCTGAAGAGGGGTTAATAGGTTCCCATATTCTCATTGTTCTGTATATGAAGCCCTGGAGGTGACAGATTAGTGTTGGGAGCCTGTTCTTCTCATACTGTCTAGATAGTGCAAACAATGGAATGACATTGGCAGACTGTGGCTATGAAGAAAGCATAACAATAATACTGTCAATATCATAAAGCAGAGAGAGCAGTATTTGCCAATGGCCTGGAATTACAAAGAATTTAGGGACCATCCAGGACCAATGAGGTGTAACTGTTCCAAGTGTTTTAAGTTGATGGAAGTCAGTCAGCCAACAGGGTGTGATGGCCCAGAATAGAATAGGAAATGGGAGGCAGAAATAGATAAGAGGAGAAAGCCCAGCTATTTGGAAACCACAAAATTAAAAGTTGAGACAACAGCTTATTGAGTAACGACTGTCTGGGTGTTACAGTTGAGTTTTGTGAGTTGACAGCTGACCAGATAGTTCAGCATTGCTGAGGTCAAAAGTGGGCCACTGAAAGTACATTTCTGTAGGCTCTGTGAAATAAATATTAGATAGGAAGCTGCCAGACAACTGGAATTCATATATGAAGGTGAACAACAATAATCATATGCATTATTTATTGGGCACTTACTCACTGTGGGCCCGGCATTTACTTTATGCTTGTACTAATCTTCAGCCAGCCATAGAAGACTGCAATTTGAGCGTCTCTTCAAAGAGGTTGGTAACTTCCCCATTAGCACTGGCGCTGCTGTGTTTTTAACCCATATTTATTTGTTCTCACATCCTAAGTTCGTGCTGTGGATCATTTCTATTAGTCACCCTGTTAGTACAGAGAAGGTGACTAAATTTGCTTTCTGGAACAGGTGTGATTAGAATTGTTAAGACAATGCAAGGTGAAATACATATGGCATAGGTGGAATGAGAACTGTTGGGTCTCGTAGGACTCTCAGCCTCTTCGTGTTACCTCCTAAGGCCTATGAATCTGAAAAGTAGGCCCTTGAGTTAACACATCACCACTGGATGGAACAAGAATTTGAACAACCTTGTATCATTACCAAATCAGGCCCTTAGCTAATCTTACTGCTTAAAACAGACAGGGGTCAAATGGACCTATAGTTTGCTGATTGCTTAAGAGGAGAAAATGTGTATTTAAGCAGATCACGACTAGATGTATGTAATAATTTAGGTTCAATATTAATGCTGAAAGGGCGGATGATACAGCAGAGAATCTCAAGTTCTTTGCATAAGTATTTAGAATAAATGACTATTGTGAAAGACTGCCCTGTCCTCTATATGATGTTTAACAACCTTTGCTATCTAGATGCTGATAGTCTGCCTCAAACTAACGTAACAATGAAAAATAATACCAGGCATGATCAAATGTCTCCAGGGTTGAAAGTCACCAGAAGTTGAGAACTATTAGACTAGGATCTTGGATCATGTAGACAGAAGAAAAGTCAGATTTATTTTTACCAAGAAAGAGGCCCTTCATTGAGGTATGGAGAGATGAACAGGAGTTGATTTTACAAAGAAAGTGTGGCTGGGAAAAACAGAAAAGTGATATCATCTACTGGGGAACTACAAGCCACTGGGTCTCTCTCTCTCTCTCTCTCTCTCTCTCTCTCTCTCTCTCTCTCTCTCTCTCTCTCTGTATATGTGTGTATTAAAAGCTGTTAGGCAATAAAATGAGAGATGAAGAAAGAGAAGTACAAAAGGGGAGGACCACAGACTAGTTTCTTATGTGTTGGGCTAAGGGGATAAGATGTTACTAAATAATGACAATCAGGAATCATAGTACAGTACTCTGAAAGATAGTAGATTAGTGGTGAATAACAACATACACAGTGAGACACAGGCCCTGTTAGAAGGTATTATCAAAGCTGCTACCCTGGCTGCCCTTAATTATAGCATAGCTGTAATAGCAAGCCTGTGTATTTCTGGTCAGTGCCCCATGTGAGCTAGTAAGTGAATTTAAATAAGATTATAAGTATGAATCAAATTGCACTCACCAACAGTTGCTAGGGCAGATTTTATAATTCTGTGCTGCTGACAAGATCTTCTGGTACTTGATAAACTTAATAAACAGTAGAGTCTAGTGATACAGCTATGCTACTAAGCACCAGAATCCCCAGAGCATATTCGATGAATAAAAATAAGCATTCATGCAGGAAAGTGAAGCAGAATAACCAGGGGCCAGTTGCTGGCCCAGTAGAACATTCCCCTCCAACATAGTAATGGCATCCTACCCAGAGGCTCATGCATGCCCAGGGGTTAAAGGGTATCTGCACACTATTCAAGCTCTAGACAGGAGGGAGGGCTGGATTTAGTACTGCATTTTAAAAACCAGCTCGTTGTTGAAAAATGTAGAAACCTCTAGTCAACCCTGCTTTATCAGAGGTTAGGAGTGGAGGCAGTCAGGGGAATGAGTTGGTTCAGTGAGTACTTTAGGAGTATCTGAGAAGGAATATTTTTGATTAAAATACATTTTCTTTCTCTTTGAGGTATATTTTTGGGGAGATTCTAATTTATTAAAAGTAGAGAGATTACTGCTGTGAACTTCTGTGTACTCAGCAGCATTTATTAGAATCATGTGGATTTATCCTGGATTATATTTATCCTGGATTGAAGTAAAGGAAATATTGAATACCATACTGTTTTACCTATAAGTACTTCAGGAGTTATTGCATTTAAAAATATTCCCTCTATATTTTTGCTGTCATTTAAAACATAGGTAAGCAAAACTATGCCTATAATTCTCTATTTAAATTTACCTATGTGGTCTAATTTTAAATTACGAGACTGGGGGATATAGCTTGGTAATAGAGTACTAAGTGTGGTATATGTTCTTCTTATGTACTTACACTGAATAAAATTATTTTCTTCATCTCCTCTGTAATGATTCAACCTTTGACCATAATCAGGTCCACAGATAAACCACAGTCAAGTGGTCAAATGATGCCCTGTCTGCAGTAGGAGGAAGGTCCTGCAAGGCACATGTCACAGAGTGTGGAGACAGAGAGCTAGTGCAAGAAAGTCAGTGCATCAAGGATTCTCATAAGACCTAGTCAGTGATGTCAATATCGGGGTTATAAGTAAGAGCATTCACATGAGTTAATTACATGCATTTGCAGGTGAAGGAAGGGCTTAGCACATTATCACACGTGTTGTTATTTGTCAATCAAAGTTGGCTCTTTATTATAGTTATGAAAATTATTGTCATTGTTGTTAATGCTTCCAGGAGATAGAAGAATAGATTCAAAACCCAGCAGTGACATAGCATATAGAGAGACTCTGATCCTCTCTTGTGGGGGAGATATATGAAGAATACATCTCTGGAATGCAGTCTTGAGGGTTAGGGTTTTGAGACTGGAACAAAACAATTAGCAAACAGAAATGTAAACTTAGCTTTAAAAGTTGACATATTCTAGAATTCATTCTGTTGAAAAATTTCGAGGTTACCAAGCTTTTGCTCTTCTTTTTCTTGTTCTAAAAACTTGTTTAATATGTGGAGGGTAGCAATGAATGAGAAATGCTATTATCCCAAAGAATATGGAATCAAACATGCTGCTATCAGTTCTTGGCATCAGTTTTGTGATACATAGTCCTTTGGAGGAAGAAGGACAGTGGCTTTGAGGTGGACCCCATACTGATGCTGTCTGTCCTCAGGAGGACAGGAACGGAGCAGCCCTCGGAGAGGTGAATCACCACAGTAGTAAAAGGGTCAGCCATGGGGAAGGAGTGCTGCTACACAGTTGGAACATTCTACAAAAATCAACATGACAAGCTAGGCTTCCCCAGAAGCAGCCCTGAGAAGGATGCAAGTGATTTATTGAGGATACTGCATCACTCCAGGAAATAACCCTGGGGGAAGGGAAAAATGAGAAAAGGAAGAAAACATTTCTGGACAAGTTAATGAAGAAGGTACCATGGGGAGAAACCAGGGCTCAGTGTGCCTCAAATGTATAGCATCCAGGTAAGGATGAAGCAGAGGTAGTAATCCAGCAACCCAAGTCCAGCAGCAGCTGGTGGGTGTTCACAGAGAAGGGAATTAATCTTGCCTATATTGGGTTTTGTTTTTTTCATTGCAGTGATCAAATTCCGGGTAGCAAACAGTTTAAAGAAGGAAAGTTTTCTTTTGGTCTGCGGGTTGAAGTGCTAGAGTCGATGATGGAAGGGAAAGCATGTTGGCAGATGTAGCCTGTGGCTGTGGTGGTGCGAGCACAAGCTTGCTCACTCACATCTAGCTGGTCGTCAGAAAGCAGAAAGAAGACGGGAGTGAAAAGAGGGGCTGATCTATAATCCACAAACCCTATCTTTAGCAATATACTTCCTCTAGCTAGGCACCCTTTCAAAACAGTGCCACAACCTCTTGAAACAGCGCCACCATCTGGAGGCCAAGGGTGCAAGCCGAGTGAGACTGTGAAGCAATAATATCTAACTAAGCACATTCATATGTGGAGAGAAAGTTCCAAGGCACAGAGTGAACATCATGCTCAGGGAGAAGCCTGCAAATGAGCCCCAAAATTGTGATTGTGAGGGAAAGAAATGGGGTGATGTTGTCCATCCCTTTAAGTACTGCAGACGGGATTCTGTGCTTTTGTAAAACGGGTTTCTTATGAGCTGGTCATTCTCTTTAGCACCATTTTCCAGAACTCTGTTTTATATACCTGTTCTCTAAAACACTCTGTAGAAGAGTTGTGCAGACAGCCCCTCTCCTTCAAAGGTCTCCTGTCATCCGGTGTGGTGTCCGAGAGAAGATATGCCAACTGAGGTACAGGAGGTGAGAACATGTCAGAAAACTACCTGGGATGATTTTTGTCTCCAGTACTGTTGTGTATTTTTGTTATGACTGAAAAGCATAACTAGGTGTGAAGAGTAAGTGGGAACTATTAATCAGTTTTTTTTTTAATAGACTCACAATCTTGGGAGTTACATTTTTTATTGGCTTTAGATTTACTTTAACACATGAAGCAAATTAATCAAGAGGATAAATCTGTTCACAAAATATTTTAAAATAGCCATGAGTGAGGAAGGATGGAGAGGGAGACAGATCTGTGAACTTTTCCCAGCCCAAACCTGTATATGTGTCTGTATATTTGAGAAATGAGCAAGGAGAAGAAAGCCCCGTCGAGACTGTTTTATATATTAAGACGAGGGAATTGTCCACAGGAGCAAAGTTGGAGGAAAGCCTGGATCACCGAGCAGTGTGTGAAAGATGTGCAGAAGGGCAGGCTGCTGAAAATAGCCTCTGTCCTGGTTTTCTGTACTGGGCATTGAATCCGGAGCTTGCAGAAGCTAAGCAAGTCCTCTATGGCTAACTTACTTTTTAATATGATTTTTATTCATGATATGAGAATTTCATACATGTGTACAATATATTTTTATCATCTCCCCTAAGTCCTTCCACCAGGACTCATATCTTCCTCTCAACTTATCCTCTTTCCCCATTGCTTAATTCTCTGTTGAATACCATCAGAGCCTGTATGCACATGCCCACCCACTGAAGAATGGCCAACCTACTAGGGCCCCAGCCATGTAGACAGATGACTCTCTCTCTCAGCAGCAGTTTCCTGTACAAAGCTCAATTAGGCATGGAGCCTCATAAACTGCCCCGCCACTGTACCTGTTCATTAATGGAATGTTGACTGCTTTGCTCTTGTGCAGGTCTTGTGGAGAAAACCAATAGCTGCTGAAATTCAGGAGTAGGGCTTCGAGAAGATGCTGTTTCACAGCAGTCCATCACAACCTTTGGTTCTTAAAATTTTTCTGTGCCTTTTTCACAGTGTTCCCTGGGTTTGAGGAAAAGGTGTGTGTGTGTGTGTGTGTGTGTGTGTGTGTGTGTGTGTGTGTGTTTCTGTGTGATTGGAGCACCCCACAGCCATGTACACTCTGCACTTTAAACAGTTGCAAGTCTACATACTGACTGTCTGCAACTTTAAAAAGAAGACTGAGAACTATATTAATTTATGGGTGTAAAGATACTTACATTTAGTCAGTTTATTTTATGTATGAGCGTTATCTTGTGTGTGTGTGTGTGTGTGTGTGTGTGTGTGTGTGCGCGTGCGCACACACACACTACATGTGTGTTCAGTGTCTTATTTTGTCAGAAGAGGATAGTGGACCCCTGATTTTTGTAATCCACTATGTATGTGCTGGGAACCACAGCCCAGTCCTCTGCAAGAGAAACAAGTGCTCTTAACTACAAAGCCATCTCTTCACTCCCAAGATGAGTATTTAGAAGGCATTGAGGAGGCTATGTGTTTAATAGCCAACACCGAGGCAGAATTTAGTTTTAAACATTCCTTGACATGGGCATGTTGCATGGTTGACAAACCACCAGGCATGCCCCTAACCTCAGGAGCTATGCTCATAGGATATGTAATATCTTTATCTCTATCACTATCTCTATCTCTATCCCTCTGGTATAATGAATTTCACTACCATTTTGAAGCTTATATTCACTATAACAATAGTTGTACAGCAAGTGCAAACCAACCAAAACTTCACCATTGGAGGAGATTTTAATTTAAATTTGTTCATATTGTTAGATCAGGTATTTCTTAGTGTACCAGAAATTTTATTTCACAATGCAAGAAAACTTATGTGGTATCATTGTAGATAAATAGTGGTCTGGTTTCTAGCAAGACATTAAAAACACAGGATAAACTTAAACTATGAAGCACATGAAATATGTTAGGCATTTTCATGAAAGCTATTCTAAGTCCCCAGGACAGCACTGATGTATCATCCATACTATTCAGATAAGGAAACTTATTTTTAGTGTTCAAATAAAACCATGCAGAATTAAGTAATGTCTCTAATGCTACTTCTTGACCTTGAAGCCAAGGGGTTGGGCTGCTGGTATAGAAGATAGCTTATCTTAGTCTGAATAGTGACGTGAGGGACTGGGAAGAACTCAGTCACGATGGGACTGGGAATGTAACTAACTCAGTGCTTAACTCAGTAGCATGCTTTTCTAGCATGGGTTCAAACCTGAGAGCTACCTCTTCCTGATTTATGATAAACTAATTACAGAGAACATGGTGATTTTTAAAAAAATATATTTGAACCCTGTTTTTTAAAATATATATTTTCATTATTTTATGATTACATTGGATGTTTCTTTTCTGTGCATTCTAGGCATTGAAAGCATCTTTCTGTTTCCTTGGTTTAATCATTAAGTTGACTATCATATTTTTCCTGTGTTCCTTATAAGTCCCTGGCTTTCTAATCATAAACCAGTTTTGTGCTGTGTTTTCTCATGGGATGATGAATTGTTATCCCCTTTCTTATTTCAGAATCATTTTTTTTTAGCCAATATGACTCTAACAATAGATAATAACAGTTTGAATTTCCATAAGCTGCAGACAACCTGAGGTGACCAAACTAATGAGACCTACTCTTTATTGAGATAATAACTGCTTTGAGTTATAACATAGCACTAAAGTGTCAGTAATTATTACTGTAATATATAAGAAAATATTAAATATTAAACATCAAAAATATTAAATTTACTAATGCTGAATATAAATGGTACTAAATATTAAAACAATAAAATATTACTAAAATAGTAAGAGTTGACTTCATTTGTTTGGTCAATTATGAAATTTCTTCTGGAAGGCAGTTTTATGCACCCCATGTTGGCTTCAAACTCCCTATATATAGTCAAGAATGACCTTGAACTTTATATCTCCTCCCTCTTCTTCCCAGAATCCTGGGATTACAGATGTACACCATCACATCCAGGCTATACCATTTTGGAAATGGATTCCATGGCTTTGTGACTGTTAAGCAAAACACCAAAGCAATGGAGCTATATTTCTAGTATACAATGTAATGCATTTTCAAAGTAATTTTATATATCATATCAACTAGATAAGCTATGATGGATATAGTTAGAAATATTCTATTCTACCCATCAAAGACACATTTAAAACATTTCCCAAAAATATTTTTTCTGACTGATTTTATAGTAAGATAAATATATTACATAATAGGACATGTAAGGGCCTCGAATGATTAATATATTTGGGCTATTTCCAATTTATATTCAGAAAGTTAATGAAACAGACAAACATGCCTTGAGGATCATGTTAGGTGCTGATGAGAGATATGAAGATGAAGAAGCCATGGCCAACGCCCAGGAGGAGGCTGCCATCTGGGAGATATGATACTTATGTTCCTGAATAAATAATTATGAATGATTTGAATGATAGTTCAGAGCTGGTCTAGATGATATGTCTCAAGGGAACTTGCCTAATTGATTGATAGCCAGAGATGTTCAGGGGAGAGTAAAATGGTTGAGTTCAGTTACACCACAGTGTTAAGAGGCTTTAGTAAAGATATTGGCTTACTCTAAGAGTTTCAGAAGCCCCAAATTCTCCTGGCAAGAAGAGTAGAGTATTGCCCTGTTGGTTTTGCACAGACTAAAGTTTGTGTTCATCTGAATGCTAATTTCTAAGCCTTCTTGTCACACAGGGATGAATCTGTGCAAAAGGAAGAGAAGCAGCTAATGATTGGCATGGTGCCACTCCACCATAAGTCCTTAATATGAACTGCTGTTCTTTTCTTCTTTACCCCCCCTTCAAAAGGGCCATCAGTAGTCAGAAAAAAATAAGAAAAATTCACAGCTACCATTTACAAATGAAAGACAACAGATGATTATCTTTGTGAGTCTGGGTTACCACATACAGAATTATTGTTTCTAGCTCCACCAATTTATTCTATACTTTCATTTTTTGAACAGTTGAATAATATTCCATTGTGTGAATATACCACATTTTTATTATCCATTCAGTAGCGGGTGGGCATTTAGTGTGTGTCCATTTCCTGGATACTGTGAATAAAGCAGCATTGCCCATGAATGAGCAGATATCACTATAGTAGGACATAGGGTTCTTTAGAGAAAAGCCCAGTGTGTCATATCTGGATCATGTTGTAGATCTATTTTGGCTTTTGGGAAACCTTCACCTTGATTATTTATAGTAGCTGCAACAGTTTGCCCCTCTATTAGCAAGTGAATAAGTGTTTCCATTTCTCTACACCCACACCAACATTTGCCAGTTTTTACTGTTTTGACTTTAGTCATTCTGACTGGGAGAAGATGAAATCTGTAATATGTGTTTCATTTAGAATATTCATTGAGGGTAAGAAATTAGAAAGGGGCCATGAGTTCTTTCAAAGGGTGGAAAATAGAATGAAGTTACATATGTAGAGAAAGGATAGTTTGAGGGTAAAGAATTGGAGGGAAGGGTAGATGACAGAATATCGGGAGGGGTTACTAACATTAAGGACCTTTTAACATGTCATATGGAAACCCACTGTCCTTATCTCTACTTATATTTATACACATATAAAGCAAGTCTAAATGGAGTTACTCTATGGCAGGGTTGAAATGCCTCTACTAGACACCTAGATTAACAAATCAAAAACCTCAGTGCAAGGAAAGAATTACTTCATTTGCAATAATTGGTCAGTGAGGTTCCATAATTTCCCAAATGTTGTAGAAAATGTTCCCATTGCTAATGCTCTGGGCTCCTCTCCAGAATGTGATAGTTAAGATTGAATCACTGAAAACACCAAAGACTTCAGTCATAGAATATGGAGATTTCAAGATTATACTCACTTGGATTCTTCATCTATACTGTATAGCTCTCATAGTGCTGGACCCTGCTATGTAGAATATCAGAAGAGAAAAGCAATATCTAGCTGTAGACTCTAAAAGTTACAAAAATGACAGGCCAGACAGATATGCCTATTAGTGCAATAGTGGCATGAGCATCATGTGAATGGCCAAGAACTTTCTGATTAGGAAAATCAGAGCTACCCCTCTCCAGTCTCCATACCCAGTGCCCCAGTGCATATAAGTGAATATATATATGCCACTGTGTGCCCATGAACTAGAAAGTGGGGAAAGGTATCTTCATGTGATAAGGCAAGAATGATTGTTCCAGGGAGGAGAAAATTGCTCAACTGTGTTTATTTGGTTAAAAGTTTAGTAATTTCAAGGCAGGTTATAGAAGGTAGGTGGTGTTATGATGCTAATGAAGAGTATAAGTTTCTTTCCTCTCTTTTATTTAAAACTTTGTGTTATTTTCCTAAACAAATACATTATTATTACAAATAATTTTTAAAACTCAGAGATTATGGAATGAGACATGATAAACATAGTCTTCAATTTCAGAAATGATATTTTTATCAGTTTATTTATGTATCTATTCCTATATATAATATTTTAAAATGTCATACTATTGTATGATCTACTTTCTCTTACTCACCAGTTGAAAGAATCTTCTCCCATGTTTTACATACAAGTACACAATATTTTAAACATTTTATGTTCTTAATACATTGTGATTTGTCTAAATATTCCTGATATTATACAACATTAATTTAGTTACAACGTTTAAAACATGGACTAATATGTAGTAAACATCCTTGAGAAACCTTTGGCTGTTGTGTAATTTCCATATTGTAATTCTATAGGATGGATGGTCAAGTCTAATGGGAATCTCACTACACTGTCAGCCTTTGATATAAGGCAGTTGTTTCCGCATGTACACTATAGAACTTCAAAGAGATATCTGGGGCACCTTTTGGGGGACTTTAGCAAGAATTCTGAGGTATCAAAGCCCTAGGTCCTTTGCCTTATCTCAAGGTAGACCGAAATTTTTAATTTCATTAATTGAGCCCTATTTAGTAAATTATTAAAGAGGTAATCTCTTAACTATGCCTCATAGAGTCACAATAAAGGATAGAATCCCCCTCTTCAAGGAGAAATGTTATTTCCTCACTTGGTAGTTAATCCTGTTAGGCTTAATAAATAAACACCCATCAGGAAGGCCAGTCCATGTTAAGCCATATTAAATAGATGGGAGAAATAATTATTACTTTAATGAGATAATACATCCCCCCTTCCCATAATCTCTACCACCATGATATGGTTGGTTTTGACAACTTTTCTAAGTCCAACATCTTTCCTTATTCTTCTCTTTTCTAAGCATTCTTTGGCTAATGTTTGGAGTTCTTTCCTCCAAAGGTCTACTTCCTGCAACCCTCTTTTGAAGTTTCTATTTTAACTTTTAATGAAATTGTCCTCCAGCTATCTTCTTAGATGGTTCTTAAATTTTTATTAACGAGACTAAGAACCAAAAGAGGGAAGCTTGATCATCTCAGTGACAATGGCAGGAGCATGCAACCCCAGATACTCAGAAAAGCTAAGGCCAGAACATTGAAAGTTCAGCGTTTTCCTCAACATAATACAGAATTAATTCAACACAGTGAACTAATTTGCACCTCCCAAATGTTTTAAAATGAATGAAGATGTTGCTTCATGGTAGAGCATTTTGCCTAGAATGTATGAGGCCAAATTATCATCAGTATATGAAGATCAGAAAAATAGAAAAAAAAAGAATAAAGGAGAGAAGGAAGTGCATCTTGGTTTAAAAGTAGAATCACTAATATTGTAGACCATAATATTCCTTACTATACTCGAAATTTTACCCTTATATCCACTGATATGTGCAGATACTACCTCTCATCAAGGAAGTCCCTTTACAGCAAATGGAGAGCATCACAAAACGCCATAACCAAACACAACATAGAGATCAAAAGACAGGAAAGGTCCCTGCCCCAATGAATGCATCTGTATGGAAGCTCCTGCATCTATGGCTCAGGGAACATCTCAGTAGAGTATGTGGAATGATTATAAAAGTCAGAACACCTGGAAGTCTATTGTGAACCATTCTCCTCTAGAAATGGCTGCATAAGTAAGACTGAAACAATAACAATGTCAGAGGAACATTTTACAGTGGAAAGAGGGAATTTTCATGTGTCCCACCTCTAGAAAAAGAATCTTAGATAACAAAAAATGCAGAGAGAAGGAGAATTAACCTCCACAGGGTCAGTCACCTATTGGTTTTCCAATGCAGAATGATCAGCCTTAAAATTTTATATATACCACAAACTAGCAAAAATGGATTCAAGAGGTTGTATATATATATATATACATATATATATATATATATATACACACACACATACATATATATATACATACATACATACACATATGTATATATACACACAAATATATACACACATATATATTTGTGTACACATATACATACATAAATACATGCATACATACATTAATACACATATATATGTGAAATAATAGTACCTGACCAAAAAGAGACTAGCAACATGACAGTCTGGGGGAAACATGAGAGGGGTTTTAGTAAGTAATGTTGGGAGAAGCTGAAGCGAGGAAAGAGATGGAGGAAGCGAGATAATGCTATTTCAAAATCTTTTAAAAGTATAATTGCAGGGTGTAAAAACCACAGGTAAAACTTTATTGCAAATGGTAATAACACGGTGACACAAGTTGGCTGACTTACACACTTGATCCCATCTCTGTGTCCTTGAGCTGGCAGACTGTTTAATTTCCAGAGACTCATGGAAATTATGGTCTTAATTTTCATAATAATTAATATAATTTTCATGGAGATCAGAGTCCAAAATTCAATATAAATCAGGATCTGAGGAAATGACTTTAACAAACACGGAAGGAACTTCCAATCAAATAACTGGACATTTCCAAATTCCCAACCAACTGCTGATATCAAGCTTCAGTCAGTATGGCAAAGGACTGTCACTGCTCCCACCCAGCTTTTGTCTTTCAGCCACTTCCTTATTCCTATTGACAAAAGCACACAAGCACACATAAACCTACACAGAAAGCCATTGTTTAGCTTTCCAGGACCAATGCTCTGCCATCTTGAAGACTTATTCCCACCCTAAGCAAACTTTAACTTATCCCCACCAGGACCTGCCATCTTGCCCACTTAGCCTTGTCTGGAGATCTTCCATGGAAACTCAGTGTCCGTGACTTTTGGAGAAGGAAAGGCTTTCAGATCTTTAGTCAAAGTGAGAGAACAACGGTTCTGCCTAACTAGTCAATTTTCCTAATGAGCTATTAGGAGCTGTTTTTGTGCTGAACACTCTGCCCTCATTATAACTATGCTTCCCCAGAAGCAAAGCTCTCTCTGCCCATTGTAATGAGCAGAACGCTGGAGTGAAACACAGTTTTAATGAGTTACAGCATGGATATAAAATGGAACAATTTGCATCTGAGAGTACCTCAAAGTGAGGCTAAGTCCAGTGGGTACATTTCCATCAGTAAAGGAAACCACTTGGGGATGACTGTTTCCATCAGCCAACTCAAGAGAAACCAAGGGGCTTCACCTCCAATTGAGAAGGCTGACTGGTGACAAAAAGAAAGAGCTGTGACACATTTCAGGTTAAAAAGAGAAAAATTCATAATGACCTTGGGAAGTAGAAAGAATAAGTAGTTTCAAATCATGCACAGAGCAGTAGTTTTGCTACTACATATTACATGCTATTGGTACCCCTTTCCTGGAGCATGCTGGAAATAAAGGTAAATAGACAAGAAGTCAGGATTCATAATGAGAACATAGACGTGAATAACAGTCAAATGAAAATCACTAGCGGTGTGCTGAATGTAGCTTCCATTCCTGACAAAAGATGATTGTTCATATTTCAAGGATTTGCAAGGGAGTTGTCAAATACAATCATTGCTAGTCATTATATTACACAAATAAAATTAAATATAAACAAAACCAATTGATACTTAAAACTCCCTGGTTACTTAATACATTTTTATTTCTAGTTATTATATTTTTCATTGATTTTTTTTACAGCTACAAATCTCTTTGTATTTGTGAGATGGACAAAACTAGAGTAGCGTGCTATTCTTCACCTCTATCCAGCTTGATTGTCAGTGAGTTACAATGTGAAACTGGTCAGGTTGGGGGTGGGGCTTGCACAGTGGGAATCTGCAAATGTTATAAATCACCTCTTAATGTATCAAACATTATTATTATATAACACATGTTAAACACATCAGTTCATGGACACATCAATTCAGTGTCTTGTGAAGTCTGCTTCACATCTAACTGCATCATCTACTATGCTTAAATGATGTTTGATGAATAGCACAAAATGAGGAAATATTATTTTATATGTAAAAACCATAATCCCATATAGCCAATAAGCCATCAAAGATCATTGATGAATGAGTGAGGGAACTACATATCCATTCATTGTTTCATTCTTATTTTGCCAAAATTTGTCCTGGGAGTTTTCTAATTTATCAGTTGAAAACTTATATGGGTATGAAAATAAGAATTCAGCAAAAATATGTAAGATTCAGATTGCTATGTTGAAGCCTCACTAAATAATAATTTGTATTTGTAATTATTTGTAAATTATACTTTCTATATTCTTTACAACATCAATATTGATAAATTTTGAGTCACAGATTTTTCTCATACATATATGCATTTTTTTGTTGTTTATTTTTGTCAACATGGTTGTACAATATTTATCAGAATGCAATCAAAGGTACCATGACCTTTCAGGATGTAGTCAGGTAGACTAGAAGACAGGGTTTTGGAGTAGGTATATAGGCTTAGTTTGGATTCTAGATCTAACATTTTAGGTTACATTGGACAATGATTTTTTGAACCCCGATTTTTAGTTCAGTCATATGTAAAACAGCGGTACTATTACATGTATGGGACTATGAATAATAGAAAATATTTATTTTATATATTAATTTAAGGCCTGACATTAAGCATACTGTTATAATTATCATCAGGAAGGAAATATGTTACATATCTCATTTAATTCCAGATATGGTGAATGACCTAAGAATTTCGGGATTCATAGGACATGAAATTGTAAGCATAAAAGCTTTCTAAAGGGTACTGTCAACAATGGAGAGCTTCTAACTTCTCTCACTACTTTAGGAATAAACAGCAGGTTAATGAACATATTCCTCTTTCCAAGTGGTTTACTATGATACATCTTATTTCAACTTTATGACTCCTTTAAGGGAGTGTGGAAAATAATATTTATCTAGTATGGTTTAAACAGTGGTTTCTTCTCACCATATTCTATAGATTTCTCCTCTAACTAGACACTAATTTTTGAAACTGGTCAGGCTTTTGGTTAGCTTGCTTATTGCCAACCCAATACCATACAAAGTGTGATTTTCAATGTGATACTCATTGAAAATGTCATTCAGTTTTGGGTCTGTTAGTTCTGTACAGGAACCAACTACTCTTAGGTCACGCTTTGGGAGGGTGCTGAGAAACATGGAGAACTTTTGTAATGATGCTACTGGGTCAGGGGCCCTACACCTTGAACCCTCCCAATACAGACTAAAGGTAGACAAATAAATTAGCTTTTAGATTAGTCAAGTCCTCATATCTCAATCATTTTCAGTGTTGTTTTTTCCCAGGTGTATCTGACACTGAAAAGACAAGTTACAGATTCTGCCTTTTCTAATTTACTGATGAAACCCATGGGTGTAATCAAGTGGCTGTTCTATGCTGTTAAGTTAGAGCTGATTCCAGACCCAGCAACAGTTGGAGTTAGCATCCCACATCTTTGCAGACAACAAACCCCAAATCTCAAAGAGGATAGTTGTTTTTGCACAGTCCCATATCTGGCTATTGTCATTTCAAATCCACATAGAGGGCTTCCAGGCAGGAAACTCTATGTTATTTGTTCTATGCTACATTTTTCTGAAAGAACAGTTGCTTTATAATTAGATGATCTCACTAGGACAGAGAAAGGAAGCAGAAGGAAAGGAAGAGAGTGGGTCAGTTCCTTGAGAATCCTAAAGACAGCTGGGTGCCTGATAGAAAACACTTGTCAGTGGGAAAGCAGAAGCTGTGAGTTTAGTGACTAGAAGGACTAAGTGTTAGCCCTGAAATTAATTCCTAATGTTTGTAGAAGATATAATGAGAGAGGAAAAAATTATCCTTGTTGTTTGGAATTTGCAGCTGTTTCCATTATAGGAACATTTCTACCTGGGGTGAAGGGGTAGAAGTGAAGGGTCATTTAATAGTAGCTTAGTTTTAAGTCTTTATAAATCTAGATCAAGTCAAAGGATGCTGTCCTCGGCCCCCTGCCATCAAGATACTGCAGGAATTGTATTTGTTTTTCCTCCGAGGATCCTGGGAATTATGGAAGATACAGCAATCCTCTTATCATGGGGTGCAGCTGTTCAAGGGACGATGGAAAACCCCAGATTGACTCTAGAAACTTCCCTAACATCTGGGATGTTAGGTAGCACTGGTAGACTTCCCTAGCTTTTTGTCTTGGGTACTATGTCTGCGGTACAATCTTTGTACTCTCAGTTTCTATCAGCATCCATCATTGCCATTATCATTTTAAGCAACTTATACATTTTGGACACATGTAACATTACATGCTATACACAAATTCATCACAATGCTTTACATATTTTTCACAGGAATACCATCTTTATTCTCCTATATTACAGGTGGGGAGAAGGGCACAGAGAAAGGTGGGTAGTTATCAACATCACTGGGCTCACATCCAATGTAAAACAGAACCTTTTTCCAGTAGTATTTTATTTCTTTATATTATCAAGTAATAGCACAGAGAAAGAAGGGAGATCAAGAATTAATTATGGAATTATGGATTATAGTATACTCTATATATTGAATTGCTCATTCAGTACCTGGTTCTTTGTCTATTCTTAAAATCAGTAGTCTTGTGATTAAACCATCTTAAGGATGAAGACTCAAAGCGAAAAGGCTGTTTATTGCTTCATGCATATTCCATGCACTGCTCTACCAATCTTCCTCCAAGATATTTGAAAACATTATTCCTAGGCTCAAGCATAACAAGGCCTCAAACTCACATGGCTTGACCCACTCTCTACTGTCATGTTTTCTTAAGTTCAGAACCTAAAGAAATGAACAATTATCAGTGAGTGTGTTGATGGATAGGTGACAGCCAACTGAACCAAATCATTGCCCAGGCTTCTGAATTTGACATCTCTGCTCACTTTTTTTCCGCCATAGACATCTTTCTGAACTGAGCTAGCACCTGTTTCTGAGTATGTTTTTTGGCTATTCTTTTCAAAGTGAACCATGCATCTCAGAGAGTAGAAGGCAGGTCATAAATCTCAAAAAGGTAAAGAGACTTACAAGATCTAGAACCTCATAAATTTACAGGATTCCCAAGGGCCCTCCCCAAGTTTATATAAGCATAAATTATACAAGCAGTCCTTCCTAAACTAAGATTTAATTGTAAGTGTATGAAAAATTATATACATATGTATATATGTCACATATCTCCATATATAACACATATCTTCATATCTATCATATATATGGGGAAAGAGAGAGGTATGTTCACATGTATGTGGTCTGAATGCCTATGTGTGTGTTCTGTGTGTCCTATTTTATCACTTTCTACTTTAGTCCCATGAGCAAGAATCTCTGGATGAAATCAGAGTTAGCCTAGTGGCCAGCAAGTCTGTGATCTTCCTGATTCTTTGTCTACCAGTAGTTCTGGTACATGCGACCATGCTCAGCTTTCTTTCTGTATTCTAGAGATTTAAACCCAGCTCTTCATACTTGCACAGCAAGTGCTATTGCTGATATTTAATTTTTATGGCAATATTTTCATCTATATTACTAATTCGGTGATAAGAAAGACATGGGAAGATCCATTTGTGTACCTCAAGTTTGCTGACAGGAGTCAGAAAATGAATCCAGCCTTTCCAGATTATTCCTAATCTTTGTTTAAAGCTGCCACCCACTACTTGATGCTGTATAGAAGATGAATGATCTGAAAGGTGTAATCCATGGTTTCTACCCTCAGACTGTGGGATGAATATATTGGGATAGGGAGGCAGGAGAAACATGCACTGGGGGAGCAATCTCAGTAGCTCTGGAACTAATACAAATCAAGAATTTCCTACAAGGTGTATGTGTGCATGTGTGTGTGTGTGTGTGTGTGTGTGTGTGTGCGTGTGTGTATGTGTGTGTAATTTCCACTTTCTTGACTCTTCTCAGATCCAAGTCCTTCTTTCCTACCTTTGTTTTTTTAATAACTAATGAAACAAAAATATCCAATCCAATCTGTTCTGTTTATAAATTCTTGTATGGGTTGACTTTTGCTGGAGTGTGGTTGACCTACCACATCAGATCTCTGGCTACCAATTGCCAATAGCTCCCCTGCTAGGAGTGGGACTTCATGCCAGTCCCCTTTCTCCATGCTGGAATATTATCTGGCTTTACTCCTTGCAGGTCTAGTGTACACTGTAATAACTACTCTGAGTTCCTATATTCAGGTTTCCTGCTGTTTTTGGAAAAACACTTACCTTGTAGTCATTCTCCACCTCTGCCTCTTAGAATCTTTGCATTTCCCTTTCTGCAATGATTCCCTGAGCCATGGAAGAAGGGGGAATCCCATCTTGAGTTGAGCATTTATATAGTATATGGCTATTAACCTAGATACCCACTGTTAATCAAGGTGCATACAACTCTGGCGGTCTTAAAAAGGCATGAAGATAACCCTGAACAACAGGAGTCCTGCTGGTGAAGTAGAAAACCTGCCCTTCTGACCTTCCTCCTTGGCTTCTCACCAGGTTCCCACTTCCCCTGGAAGGGCCTTTACTTTGTGGAGTTCAGAGCTGGACAGGCCTGGAGGGAGAAAGCTTTCTCTGCGGCAGGTATCAGGAGTGCTAGGAACAGCTACCAGGAGTCAGAGGTTAAATGCTGCATCTAACTAAGTAGGATAAGATCTTAGTAACAATTAGCGCCTCTCCAGCTCCCTGACAGCAGTGTTCCACTTGCCTGACCACACTGTTCTGCTGCCTTCTCACCTGTTTTGAATTAGCAAAACAAGCTTGGCAAAGCTGGGCAGTGGGAGGCTTTCCTCTGCATAGCATACCATTCTCACACTGGCCTCAGTTCATTTTTTAGAGGTTTGCTTATACAACTTCCCATAAAAAGCCTCACCCTCCTCCTCTTTGCCTTCCTGTTTCTCCTTCTCCCCCTCCTTTGCCTCTTCCTCCCCCCTCTCATTTTTAATTTTATTTTAGTATAGGGATCCTGTCCTGCGTCTCTAGCATGCTTGCCAAGCTCTCCATCACTGAGACACATTCTGGTACTTGTTTGTTCTTTTAAATGGAGTCAGATGCCAGAGCGTGATAAAACTTGTGTAGAAGCAACTTAGGCTTCTCTTGTTTTCCCGGTTACTTTCACTCCCATTGTTTTTCGTTGTTTCAACCATCTTAAAAAGATGTCTAGGCAATGATTTCCCTAAATTGAGACACATCCCATGGACAAGAACAAATTCCGGACACTATTAATAATACTCAGTTATGCTTGAAGACAGGAAGCTAGCACAACTGTCCTTGGAGTGGCTCCGTCCAGCATCCAATGGAAAGAGATGCAGAGACCGTTAGCCAAATGTTAGATAGAGTTTAGGAAATCATATGGAAGAGTTGGGGGAAGAATTAAGTGACTCAAAGAGAACAAGGATTCTACAAGGTCAACAGAGTCAACTAACCTGGACCCTTGGGACCTTCTAGAGACTGAACCGCCAACCAAAGATGGAGCTTGGGCTAGACCTAGGTACCCTGCACATGTGTAACAGATGTGCACCTTGAGCTTTGTATGAGTCCCCCAACAACTGGAGCAGGGTTGTTTCTGAATCGGTTGCCTGCCTGCCTGCATATCTTGTTCCCCTAAGTGGGTCATCTTCTCTGGCCTCAGTGGGAGAAAATGTGCCTAGCATTGCAGCAATTTGATGGGCATAGGGAGTGGTATAGTGTTTGGGGGGGGGTGAGCAGGGAGAAATGTGGGACTAGGAGGAGAGAGAGGTTGATAATGGGATGTAAATACATAAATAAAAAACTGAAAAGAAACAAAACAACGCCAAGTTCCTCAAAAAAGAAGACTATGATATGGGAGGGTGAAGACACAGCTGAAGTTCATGGAGACTGGGATCAGAACTAGATGGAAGGAGGAAATATTTTTCAATAAATAGTAACTCAAATGTCAAACATTGGACAAGTCTAGGTTCAGAACCAAGATCCAATTGCTTTTAAGTTAGTGGAGATATAATCCCAGATTTCCATATGACCTTTATAGAGTACAATTTTTCCCTGAGGGGTATCATAAGGTCAATTTGGTTCCTGGGACTAGTAAAACCAAAATAACTGAGGAGGGTCATTGGCCTTTGGTTTGAGTTTTCTTTTGTTTTTGTTTAAAACACCACAATTCCTACTGCTCGGGGAAGCATTTCAGACAAACTTGAAATAGTCTGGTGGTATTTTCTTCTATTCAAGTGTTTGCTTATTTTTTCATTTACTTAGTGAGTGAAAAGTTCTAGATGGAGATAAAAATAAGGAAAAGAAGTATAGCCTATGCAACACACACACACACACACACACACACACACACACACAGAGAGAGAGAGAGAGAGAGAGAGAGAGAGAGAGAGAGAGAGAGAGAGAACAGAGACAGAGAGATACACACAGAGAGACAGAGAGAAACAGAGAGAGTCAGAGACAGGACAGAAACAGAGAGATACACACATACAGAAGGAGTAAGAGAGGGAGGGGAGAGGGAGAGAGAAAGAGAGGAAGGGAGGGAGGGCATGGAGATAGAGGTACATTTAGGAATTGTACTCAGAGTTCTAGCTGAGGGATGGGAACTATAATGAATATTTAAGGTGTTTCATATATTATTATCCTTAATATTATATCCTTAATATTATAACATCCTTATGATGTAAATGCAACAGATGAGAACACTGAGAGACAGAAAGACTAAACAAATTCCTTAAGGACTAGGTTGCGAAAGACCCAGATTTTAACTCACTTTATAGGTTTATTGTGCTATTTTGGTTCTACCATGAAATGTCAGACACACAGCTGGCATCCGGAATAGACAGATACTAGCACAGACACATCTGTATTTGGATGTTACAAATAGGGTGGATTTTAGTTGGTAGAGCTGGACTGCAGCTCTGCCAACTAAGAAGGCAGATCTCATGGTTAGCTAGAATCAGAGCAGTAAAATAAGCTGTATGAATAGATCAGTAGAGAACTGTCAACTTGCAAAAGAGGGCCTAAAGGTATGGGAGAAATACTATGTGTAGATTGTTTGTGGAGCTATGTGCAGTTGTGTGTCACAGGAAAACAGGGATAGCTTTAGGAAATAATGGGAAATGATACACAAGTGGAAATGTGTAACTATACAATAGAGAGTTCAACATTAAGCCTAGTATATGAGGCTGGGTATTGCAGCTGTTGTGTGCTGACACCTATTTGTCACAATTTCATGCATGTCTGTCACTCAAGGTACAATTGACCTCACTATGACATTTTCTTACATATTCCAGTGAGCTACTTCAGATTGTCCCAACTTTTCCATGGGTAGATGTCAAATAAGCTGCTTGCCATTTTATTTCAGTCATAACAAGCATTAACAGTGGGAATAAAACCCCAAACAACCTTAAAGCTTCTTCCTAGTCCCAGTTTTATTTCTACACTAGTAGAGCTGGGACATTCCCTCTCTGAAGGCATAAGAATCAATTGTTCCGCCCTCAGCCATGAGTCTCCATATTGACAAAGGACTACTACTAACCATTAGATACCCTTATCCATATTGACAAAGGACTACTACTAACCATTAGATACATAATCTCTTTAAGAATTCCTCTCTAAACCTGATTGATTCCCTAATCTTCCAGAATAATCATAGCCTAGTTATACCACAGACCTCCTTCACGTATTTGGCCATCTCATGAAGGGCACTCACCCTGATGTTGGTTCATTCATCCTCATGCCAGATATTTGCTTAGATTGCTTAGTTTAAATTCATGCAACTTGTTCAATGTTGTTATTTGCAAGGAATTGCTTAGAAAGTAACAGGATTAAAGATAAATCATGTGAAAATTTCCCCATAGACATCCCAAGATCTTAAAGGCAAGCCTGGAGTGTGATAGGAAGAGAAAATGTCAGTGAAGGCAATGACCTTTGGTGGAAGGGAAGGAGGAGGGTGCTGTCCTAGGCACTGAATAAAGAGCAGCATGCAGGACATTAGCTCTTCAATTAGGAATTCAGGATGACACAGGGCAATTGGTAATTGAATTGGTGCATACATCGGGAGAGAGAAAAGGATTACAGACCTTGATGAACACTTTAGTCTAAGATGGGTTAGGGCAGGGTTTGAGAATAACTATGCAGAGGTGATGTCATTCCAGTGAAAACTGAAGAGATAAATCAAAACCAGTATGGAGTACTTGGGAGGTCAATAGGTAAGGCAGATTCTAGGAATTCTACAAAAATGAGATGACATAAATTTTTCTTAGCTTTGGTTATCATCTGTGTAGACTCTTCCTCTTCTACTTTGGACAGTAGAGGCTAAAATCCTCAAGGCTCTCTCCTAGGCCTTTTTGAGATCCATCCTAGGTCCTCTGCTTGCATTATTCCAGTTGTGCCTGTGACAGCTACATTTTTCTACATAAAATGTAAATGAGTTTAATCTTATTCAGAATCTGGCTTCTAGCTCAGACCTTTAGATCTATATATTCCATCTATACCTTCAAAAGGACCACATTTTATTTAAACCTGAGCCTTGCCCTTTTCTTCATCAGCTCTATTACCCATCCAATACATAAATTGTCCATATTCCTAAATATAGGCCTTATACTGAATATCCTTTCAACTCACACATCTCTTTCACCATAAGTGATGCAAATTCTACTTCTTAAATGCCTCTAAAATGTGTCTATTATCAGTTTCTGAAAACATAGGTACCTAGTACATGAAGCCACAATTGCTTGCTGAGGCTATTTATTATTTTAATTGAATATAATCTTCATTTACATTTTTTGAGCCTGTTTCAATAACCTCTAACACATGTGCCTGTCTACTCTGAAATTCAGTTTAATTTGAACTCTCCAGTCGAGAGGGAAGGGATCTTTTAGTGATCTGAACTGTGTGGCAGATGGAGAGACCATGATTTCCTTTCATCATGGAACTAAATAAACAGTCTTGCTGATTTGAGAACAGAGGTGGGTAATCAATTCTTAGAGATAGTTGGTGAAACAGGAGGACTAATCTCTAGTATCTGCCTCTTGCTATACAGTTCAGTCTCTGAGTCTCAGTGAAAAACTGGTCTAATATCAGATAGGAATTAGAAAGAGGCTCTGAATAAAGCTATCCAATAGTGAAATTTACTATGAAGTAAATTAAGAAAAAAAATCTACTGAGGGAGATTATGGAGATTTCTGCAAGGGGTTTCCATGGCTACTAAACTGGGAAGAGGGCTTAAAGATTTTATTTTAGGTTTATGATTTGAGAAAACAAAATTTAAAATGTATATTTAAGACAATTGGGGTTAGTCATTCATTATTGATCCTACATAAGGAAATAAAACAAATTTTCTATGGTGAATCACTAGTTGATATTTCAGTGAATTTTCACAGGGAAGAAAAGAAACACACACACAAGGAGAGGAGAGAGAGAGAGAGAGAGAGAGAGAGAGAGAGAGAGAGGAACAAGATTAAGCAGAAAGAAAAACATAAGCTCACTGGGAAGTGAGCTATAGAACATTAAAAACATATATAAGAAATACAAAAAGTTTGTACTGAAGTAGACGAAAAGTGTGATGAAAGATAGTATCTGAAGAGTTTCTTGAGATATAAGACCAAGGCATGGTATGTATTCTATACTTAAATGTATCAGTTAGAGAAGATGATTTTTATTGTAGGTTAGGCACAGAAAGATGGAAAGTTAATATAGCACAGGACACTAAAGATTTGATGAAAAAGAATTTGGAAACTAGACCTATAGAAACCACACAGAAAAGGCAGAAAGAAAGGAAATATTAGAAACTGAGAGAAATAGAGCATAGAACAAGAAAATGCAATAGAAGTCTAGTTAGAGTCCCAAAGGGACATTACATAAAAATGAGGTAGTATTTGAACTGCTAATTCAATGGTAAACTCCTTGATTGATAAAATATACCAATTACCATATATGAAAGATTAATAATAATACATTAAAAAGAAATAAAATCCAATTTTTCTTATAATACCCTTTATGTAACAGACAAGGAAATGTTCTTTAAAGACATATAAGATCTAAGATATAAGAGAGGGGAAAAAAGACATATTACTTACTATGTTGTGTTTACAACACTGTTGATTTCTCAAACATAACAATGGGAGCCAGAAAGGAAGTGAGTTTTACCTTCAAAGTTAAAAGAAAGCACATTCCTTTTAAAATCTTTCTTTGAAGCCAAAGAAAGCTAGGGGATATTTGCAGACAAACTGAAATAGAGTTTACTAGTAAACAATCTTCACTAATGAAACTCTGTGGTGTACTTCAGGAACAGAAGAAAATATTACCAGGGTGACATCTATATTACCAAAGGTAATAGAGTGATGACAAAGGCCAAGTGGGTGGATAGATCTTAAGCATCAGTGATTTTCAGTCATAAGGGTTAAATGTAGTATCTGTGGTGAAAAGCAAAAATCTTTTCTGTATCTTCTATCTTCTGTAGGAGACATCTACAGAACCTTTCACTCATACAAATGAATATACCTTATTCTCAGCACCTCACACATTTTTCTCCAAAATTGACCACATTCTTGGTCACAAAGCAAGTCTCAACAGATATAAAAAAAAATTCAAATAACCCCCTGTATCCTATCAGACCAACAAAGAAGGCTGAATTCCAACAGAAACAGGAACAACAAAAGCCTACAAGATCTCTACTGCAAGATTACTGAGTTAAGATAGAAATAAAGAAAGAAATTAATGACTTCCTAGAATTCAATGAAAGAGAAGGAGCAATACACTGAAACTTATGGGTTGCAATGAGATCAGTGCTAAGAGGCAAGTTCATAGCTAAGTGCCCTCATAAAGAAATTAGAGAGATCTGGTACTAGCAACTTAACAACACACCTGAAAGCTCTATAACAATAAGGAGCAAATGCACCCAAGAGGAGTAGAAGGCAGGAAATAACTAAGGGTTCAAATCAACAAACGTATAAACAAAGAATCAATGAAACAAAGAGATGGTTCTTTGGAAAATCAATACTATAAATGAACCCTTATCCAAACTGACTAAAAGACAGAAAAATATATCTAAATTAAGAAAATGAGAAATGAAAAAGTGACATAACCAAAGACACCAAGGAAATATAAAGAACCATTAGGTCATACTTCAAAAACCTGTACTCAACAAAATTAGAAAATCTGAAAGAAATGGTTAATTTTTCTGAATAGATACCACTTCCCTAGGTTGAATCAAGATCAAATAAACAATTTAAATAGACCTATAACCACTAAAGAAATATAAGCAGTCATTAAGTCTTGCAACAAATGGAAGCCCAGGGCTAAACTCTTTTTAGTGTAGAATTCTAGCAGACTTTAAAGAAGAGCTGATATCAATACTCCTCAAACTAGTTCACAAAATAGAAACCAAAGGAACATTACCAAATTCATTTTATGAGGCCACAATCAAGCTAATACACAAATCACACAAAGAGAACTACCAATGTTCTTTCATGAACATTGTTGTAAATACTCAATAACATACAAACAGAATCTAAGAACACGGTGAAAAGGTCATTGAAAGTAGGCTTCATCCCAGAGATGCATGGATGTTTCAACATACAAAAAGCTGTCAATGCAATCCACCATATAAACAAAGTAAAAAAGCAAAAATAAACACATCATCATCTCATTAGATGCTGAAAAGGCTTTGACAAAATTCAAACCCCTTTATGATAAAAGTCTTGGAGAGATCAGGGATACAAGGGACATACCTAAACGTAATAAAGGCAATATACAACAAGCTGATAGCCAACATCAAATTAAATGGATAGAAACAGAAATTTCACTAAAATTGGGAACCAGTTAAGGCTGTACACTCTACATATCTACAGCACTTGAAGTTCTTGCTAGAGAAATAAGACAATTAAAGGATATTTAGTGGATACAGATTGGAAAGGAAGAAGTCAAAGCATTACTATTTGCAGACAATGTGATAGCCTACATAAGTGGTCCCGAAAATTGTACCAGAGAACTCCTATTGCTGATTAACACCTTCATCAAAGTTGCTGAATACAAGATTAATTTAAAAAAATCAATAGCCCTCCAATATACAAATGATAAATTGGCACTATGAAAGAAATCAGGGAAAACACATTCTTTACAATAGCCACAAATAATATAAAATATCTTGGTGTAATTCTAACCAAACAAGTCAAAGACATTTATGACAAGTACTTAAAGTCTTTGAAGAAAGAAACTTGAGAAGATATCAGAAGATGGGAAGATTTCCTGTGCTCATGGGTCAATAGAATTAACAGTAAAAATGACCATGTTACCAAAAGCAATCTAGAGATTCACTGAAATTTTTTATCAAAATTATAACTCAATTCTTTACAGACCTTGAATGGACAATACTTAATATCATATGGAAAAGGAAAATAAAACAAAAACCAAAACAAAACCTCCAGGACAGCTAAAAAAATCTTGTACAATAGGAAAGCATATGGAACTATCTATCATCATCCCTAATCTCAAGCTCTATTACAGAGCAACAGTAATATAGACCGTACATACTGGCATAAGAACAGACAGGTGGAACAATGTGATCAAATCAGGGGAGGACATCTCTGGAATGGGCTAGAAAAAGTGCAGTGAAACTCCCAGGTAACTGTGAATTAACACCAGTTAAAATTCCTAGGAGTGGGGTTTATGGAGCTACAACTGGTCATCTTCTGTAGCCAGGAAAGACTTCCCGTGGAGTAATTGGGACACCAAACCAGCCATCAAATATTCAATCTACAATTTGCTTCACCTACAAGATATACTGTGAAAGGTTGTGCAGAAATTGTGAGAATGGACAACCAATGGCTTATCTAGTTTGCTGTGAGAGGGAGGGCCCTACCGGAACACCTCTCCCCCACACCCTCACATCCTCTGCCTCTGTCACTGCCTAGAGGGCCAAGACTCAGGGGCTCTATGGCCCAGAGACCTAGGATAGAAAATGATACCCATTGATATTCTGCTATATTCATAGATTGATGCCTAGCCCAGTTGTCATCAGAAAGGCTTCACTCAGTATTAGATAGAAACAGATGCAGAGACCCACCAACTTGAGGCAGAGCCTGGGGAATGTGGAAGTAGGAAGGAAGGATTGTAGGAAGTAGAGGGGCCAAGCACAATGTGAGAAAACCCACAGAATCAACTAACCTGGGCTCACAGAGGCTCAGAGACTGAGCAAGCCTGTTTGGGACTGACTTAGGTCCTCTGCATGCATATACATATACATATATATATATACATATACATATATATACATATACATACATATATATATATATATATGTAGTTCTCCTACTGGTTTCCCCACTCAGCCTCAATATAAATAGAGATGCTTTGTTTTACTGCAATTTGATATGCCATAGTTGATTGATATCCGTGGTTGCCCTATTCTGAAGAGAAACAAGGAAGTGTAGATGGGGAACAGAGGGGAGATGCGGGGAGGGAAGGAAGTAAAAACTGAAGTAGAGATGTAATCAATCAATCAATCGATCAGATAGAACTAAAAACAAAAACAAAAGCAAAAAACAAAACAAAAAACAAAAACAAACAAACAAAAAACAAAAAACAAAATAAAGTCTGGAGTAGGGCAGTTAGCAAACATCTAATGTACATGTGTACATCCCAACAGCTTAAATACAGTGTTTCATGATGAAAACTTCTGTAGATCTGTTCTGTGCATGCTGAATTATGAACTTGCAATGTTGCTAGATACGACTGTGGTGTTTGATTTCTAATTGTACTTAACTTTAATTAATTTAGACATCAAGCTTAGAGTAACTGATATCTACAGTCTTAGATGGTGGCATTTTAAGATACCTACTGAAATGATAACAAACAGGAAATATGGTATTAGGGGCTTCAGTAAAATAATCAAAAAGCCAAGAACAGTGAAAAAAGCCAATCGTATGACGTAAATCTTCAGAATTATTTTCAGTTTCTTCAAGACATCTGGTAAGAAAAATTGTCAGTTGGGACCATTCCCTCTGCTTGGATAAGTCTCTCTTCTCCCAACTCCCTACAAAGCTCATCCTCATCGCTGAAGTCTTGCAACTCAGGAAAGCCTCTTCCAATGCCCCCATCCCCCATCATTTCAGGTGCCCTGCTGAAGCTTCGTTCTCCTTTTAAAATTAAACTTTTAATTTTAAGATCACTGTCGATTCACACAGAGTTGCAAGCAGCAATGAAGAGAGATTCCACATATTTAATTCTTGCACATTTTCCCAATGCTGACTTTCATCAAAATTTCAGGTGGGTATTATTTCCAGTACGTGTTTTGTTACAGATAAAGTCATAGTGATTTTAATTACTATAGAACTAAAGTACATGAACTCTGCCTAGCCTTAGAGCCTGAAGAATTTTTTCCTCCCATTGCTTTTCTGGAATTTTTAAGGTTTTATTTTTGTGTGTAATTCAATGATTCATTTTGAGTCACTTGATATAAAATAGAGATTATTTTCTAATTATTACATTTATTTTTTAATTTGCATGTGTGTGAGAGAGTTTGTGTGTGTGAGCGTCTCTCTGTGTGTGTGTGCGGGTGTGTCTGTGTATGTGTGCATCTGAACATGTACACACTTACCACTGTGTGTGTTGGGAAGTGTTAGAGGAAATCTTGCGTGAGGTGAGTCTGTTTTCTCCTCCTACCATGTGTGTTCTGGGGATCAAACTTAGGTTGTCAGGCTTAGCAGAAAGCACCTTTATCCACTGAACCATCCACCTGCCCAAGCTTTATTTACTTTTAAATCTTCATGAATATCTATTTTTCTCAGCACTCTGCTAATGGTGATACATTCTTCTACTGATTTGTCTTTAAACCTTTATGATGAAGCACCTGCACATTATTTTCCATGAATATAGTTCTAATATTTTATACCATTTTACTGATTACTATAAATTTCCTTTGATTGATCTCACTTTATCTTGATTACTATATAATAAGCCTCAATATGAAGTACTTAGAGTTCTCCTCCAACTTTATTTTTACTCATCAAAGAATTAAAAATTTAATTTACTCTTATTCATTAAAGAATAGTCTTTCTTATGACTAAAAAAGAGCTTTCTGAACTTGTGACAGGAATAGTTGCAAAATTGTTAACTACCTTTAAAGAATTAACAGAAGTATTATAATGAGCCTTCTAATCCACACAGTATGTTCCTGTATTTATTTGACCCCCTATGTTTTGTTAACGTTTTGCATATTTCAATGTCTATGTCAGGTATGCGTTTTGTTAGACTTCTGCTTAATGTATCCTTACCCAATTATAAATGACATTGTACCAAGGATGCAAGATAAATCTGAAACTGAGGACTTTATGATATTGTATTAATATTTTAATACATTAATAACAGTAAATGGAATTGTCTGAGGGTGTAAGATAACTGAGAACTGGAAGAACTCATTATTCTTTCTAAAGTTATTTTATGTGTTTCTTAATGTTATCTGCATACAATTGTATGTCTACCTGTAAAATGGTGTAGGTTTAGTTTATTTTTCAGATCTGTAAGACTTTCACTTCTGTTTCTGGTCATATTGTGTTGTTTAGAAGACCAATGCTGTTTATTAATTCAAATGGTAGCTATAAATATTCTTGTCTTGATCCTAATTCCAGAAACAGTTTAATAATTAGCAAGTTAGTTTTAAGTCACTTTTAGATGTAAGACGCTATATTTTTTCTAAGTGATTTGAACCAAGATAGAGTATTGAATTTCAAAAAAAAAAAATCTTTTTTTCTCCTTCTGTACTGACTTGTACAAATACATGCTTTTTCTTCTTTGGTCAGTTAATATGTGGGATTACAGTGATTTATTCTCAAATATTTAACCAGCCTTACATTTCTGCAATAAACCTCTCTTGGGTCTGGGAAAAATACTTTTTATATGTATGTATATATATATATTTTTCCTGAATCCTGCTTGCTCATATTTTAAGGACTTTTATGTCTACATTGATGAGGTTACTGACTTATAATGTTCTTTTTCCTTTCTTGATATTGTTTTTTGCTTATTTGAAGTATCAGCATAATACTGGCTTCATAAATTGGGAAGTGTTCTTTTTATTTTCTGGAAGAAATTGTGTAAAACTGGTAATATTGAGTCCCTGATAGGGTATATAATTATCCAGTGAAACCATCTAGGCCAGGAGATTTCTTTTGGAGAGTTTTTAAAATTATGTATTTAATTTCTTAACAGTTGTAAGGCTATTAAAACACTTATTTCATATTGTGTTATAATTTTAGCCATCCTGAAGTTTACAGTTGAGTGGTTTTTATTATATTACAAGATTATACAACCTTCACTGTCTGATTTCATAGTATTTATACCATCTTAAAAGCAAATTCTACTCTCTTTAGCAGTTTTTACATATGTTCCTATCTCAATGCTGGGCAGCCACTGTCTAATTGTTCTATGTCTCTGAATGTATGTGTTATGAATTATTTCTCATAAATAGGAGAACAGAACATGTGATCTTTATACATCTCCATTTTTCCTTTGAAAGATGGTTGTGATATTTATATTGCAATATATATATCATAAACTTTACACTTTTATGACCAAATAATACTTCATTGTACCATATAATGGTACATGTTTGACATATATGGACTGCTTTTGCTTATTTGTTTTTCAGAACAATAGGACCTTATGGAGCCATTTACAAATTTAAATACATACAAACTGTGGGGGTGTGAATGGAGTCCTGAGTAAATGTGTATTATCGACAGGAGCATGGCCCTGTTAAGAACTCCAGTACTTCAAACCCATGGAAATGGGAACATCTTCCCTTAGTGAGGCTGCAGGAATGGCTGAGCCTTCCCTTAGTCCAAGAACTGCTGTTGATGAGCAGTTGACCTTAGCTAAAAACCTTCAGCAGAAAGTATGAACAGCAGCTTCCTCCTCCTTTTTGCTGTCTCCTGAGACTGCTACCTTCCAGAGACTCCTACTAAGACTAGCTAAGCCATCTCTTCCCCATTCCTGTGCTGTATATGATCAGAGCACAGGAACCATTTAATCCCATCTTTAGTGTATGTGTGTCTATGTCTGCCTTTTTTCATTCCCTGGTTGAGGCAGACAGGGCAATCTCAAATCTATTCAGGTCACAGAAATATACTTTTAAAATCTTTAAGTATATACCTAGGAGAAGTTTATGAATCATAGAGTTTAGAGGTTTTGAGGAACCATTAAAATATTTTTCAAAGGAAATATGTCAATTACATGGTGGGGAGGGAAACTTTAAGAGAACAATAATGATGCCCGAGTACTAAAAACTCACATTCAGTTTTTCAACAGCATCTGCAACAAAGTGGGTATGCAGAGCACAGAAAAAGAAAAGTTTGAGTCTTTCTCAAACTCTCAGAAAGCCAGGCAGATCAGCCCTCTCTCATGGTGCCTTGTAGGGAATATGCTAGGGAGAGGTAATTCTAGAGAGAAAAAGTACAGGAAAACCTGTTCTGCCTGTGTCTTCCGCATGGCAGGAGGTCAGCCCGTCTTCCTAGGGCTGCTCCTTTGGTAGGTGCATTGACATGACATAACTGGAATGGTCCTTCTTGAGCCAACCCGGGGATTCTGTTCTCTAGAAGAAGAGAGCTTTCCCTTGGTGGATTTATTTATTTTTTTAATTTTTTTTATTTTTTTGTTTTTTTTGAGACAGGGTTTCTCTGTATAGCCCTGACTGTCCTGGAACTCACTCTGTAGACCAGACTGGCCTCGAACTCAGAAATCTGCCTGCCTCTAGCCTCGCAAGTGCTGGGATTAAAGGTGTGCACCACTACTGCCCAGCGTGTACCTTTATCAATACTACAAAAGCTGGGGTAGACGAGTGGCATGATGTTGCCTCTCTCGGGCGTGCTCTCTCCTCTCTTTTCTGTTTCTTTTCACTTCAGCTCTTCCCCTTTCCTCTCCTCTTTCCCCTCCCCATTTCTTCCATATCACTTTTCCTCCCTTTGCCTGATCATCCAGCCTTGCTTCCTTCTTTGTAATGCTTATATTTTTACTTTTACTTGGTTCTTTTCAAAGAATATATCACTTTTGAAATACTCTCTTTTCATAAAGACCTTGTTCTTTTACATTCATTTAATTAAAAAAATATTTGGTAGTTGATTTGTAGCCTTTAATAAATTCAAATTCAGAATGTTCTTGGAGATAATTTCTATTGATTCCCTGTGTGCAATTTGAGCATCATTTTTATTCCTTTTCAAAAAAACCTAGATTTTGATGACAATATTATATTACAAACATCATCCCCAGGTTTTCTGGTATCTCTTGATTGGCAATCACTTCAATCCCAACATTGACAAATGTGAGAGCAAAGCAAATCTCATGAAATCCACCCACTGTCCTTTCTTGAATTCCTAGTCAATCTGTCTTCCTTCTCACAAGTTTCCAATTTTTCCGTTTTTCTTCTATGTAGGAAGGCAGTGTTTTAGTTACTGATGCTATAGAGAGGATAAAAAGTATACCTATTTCCTGGGAGGTTTGTGGGTGGTGTTGGAGGATGCGTGTAGAGGATAAATATGGTCATATTTCATTGGATGGAATTGTCAAGGATACAGAATTTTAAAAATATTAATGGAAATATAACTGTCTATATTTTCCCACTGATTTTAGTCTTATGTCTTCTACTGGACAACAAGCTATATGGAGCAAGAATCTTGTCAGTTGACCACAGTTTTCACAACACGTGATCCAAATTAGAGGTTCCTCACAGGATTCGTCTACATTAACATTTTCAACCAAGTGAAGTTATAAAATTATTGACATGATAAAATCTTGGTCACATAGTGTAGTTGTAGATGAAACTTCAGAGCTTAACTCAGAAGTAGCATGCATGTGGAGTTCTTTTTGGATGTAGCCAGAATCCATTACCAGGGATTCTATGAAGCGGTGAGGTTGGTACTATCTGTGGACACTTCCATAGGCCTCATTCCTCCATGAAGCCAGCAATAGTGTGAATTTACTCATGAATGAATGATGCTGTAAGAGCTACTCCGTGACTGCACAATGATGCAGTAAAATGGCGAGCATCCAGAGATACTTACATAATGATTTGGATAAAATCAGAGGAGGAAAGTGAAGTGCCCCCAGGCTGAACACTATTCACCTAAACCTTTTGAGGATTTCATAGATAGCAATTGTGGTAAACTCTGCCTTTAAAATATTCATGAATAAACATCACCCAAAATTATACAAGGTCATCTAGTCATGTTACACACTGCTCAGACACTGTTCTGTTCTATCCTCCTTAAGAGTTTTGAGACAGAGATGTTAAAGTAGCATGCATCCATATGAACTCAAGATTTAGTATGTATATATATATATAATATATATGTATATTTATACATATTAAAACATGATATAAATCTCTATTGTATAGGTTTAAGGGTAGAGTTATGGGTAAAGTTAGGGTTAGAGTGTGACAGACTATGGAGTATCCAAGAGTAAGATTCAGGAGCCTAGAAGGGCTCTGTTGTCTTTGATCTCAGAAAAAGAGCCAGTATGTACTTCCCCTAATAGAAAAATCATTCTAGATTCCAATGATATGCTCTTCTTCTCATAGAAACTGATAGATATGAATGCTGAGAAAGCTGTAATTTCTGAATAGTCCTTTTTGTTTTTCTTCAAATTATTACTTCTTTAACCTTGAGTCATTCATCTTTGCCCACAGTCCTCATCCCTGTACTGGACATAGGAACTGTCATTTCTTCACTGACAGGTCTGAGGACAATTTTACATAGGAATATGGTTCAGTGAATGGGAGAAGAGAGAAGAGCAAGAGGAGAAAGTTGTTATTGGTTATGAAACTCTTGCTTTTATCACATTTCCAGAAAAGATAAATAACTATAGTTAAGACACACTCTCAGGCCCCTGAGACTATTTCAACTTATTCTAATAAGATGGCTGCAAGTGTGGATGAAGACCCTGGTTATTTGCCATAGGTTTAAGTAACTGAACAGCATGTAGTGTAAACTTTCCTGTGCATTCGACCTTTTCAGCAACATTCTCTCACTTGAAGCTCTGATCAGATTTAAAGAAGTTCATTGGAGAAATACCTTGAGAGGTGTTGATCCTCCTGTAGATGTTCACAAATAAACGAAGGGCTCAGCTGTGGTCGAGGTAAAACTCATAACCAAGGCTCTAGAAATGGGAGTGTAATTGTCTAATATCCTGGAAGAGGATGGATTTACCATGACTGAGTTCCTTGTGGTCTCCCATCACTTCTTGTTATAAATCATATAGAAAGGGGCAGAGCCTATCACCTGCAGACCATGAGATAGCTTTCATAACTCCACCTTAGTGAACATCTCTTCTTTCCTCTTCTAAAATTAATCTGCACTAAAATCATTGGCAAAATTTGGAAGATGTGCATGCAGAAGCTGATGACACTAGGAACTAAATATCCTCATCCACATGCAGAACCTCTGTCCATGCAGTTGGCAGCCAGAGAGAAACAGGCAGACAGGCTAGTACCAATAAATGTGACATTAGTTTGATTGCAGTGACTAAACTTTCCTTGGTGTGTTTGAGATGACAGTATTGAGAGAGAGAGAGAGAGAGAGAGAGAGAGAGAGAGAGAGAGAGAGAGAGAGAGAGAGAGAGAAGCACAGACATGCCCTTTTGTCTCAGGGTGCCTTACTGTTTCTTCACATCCATTACTAAAATAATGACTGAGGCCAATTGATATTTTCTGAGGCCTCTTTATTTTCTTATACTCCATCCTCAGTGGAGAATAAAGGAAACAAGAAACGGATGAGAAAGCCAAGAGCAACAGGACATTGTTCCCTCTGCAATATTTGGCACGGTGGTTTGCCAAATTCTTTATGGAATATTTTTCTCCCTGGGCTCACCATGACATTGTTCCTTCTGATTTTTCTTCCAGCAAAAATTTTGATCATGCCTCCTTCTGTTTCCTTAAACACATCTACTTTCCCATCTTGCACAGAGAATGCAGTGTTTCTTGGTACTCTTTTACCATACTTCTTTCTGAGAGTCGTACATGAGGACCTGAGCACTCCCTTGGGACATGTTTTCATTCATAGACTTTATATGACCATTCATTTATGTGGTGCACATTTCTTTTAGGCTCTCACAAGAAAAGCACTGAGCCCAGTGCAAATACATGCTGCTTTCCGAAAACAACCGTCCCAGAACAGATACTTGCTGTTTCTCATACTGGAGTGAAGCCATAGCGGTTGCTAATTTGTCCTAATTTGTGGGACAAATTTGTCCTCGACTGGTGGTTAACTCTTTTACCTGTTAGCTTAGCCTCTTCTTAGAGTGAGTGTCATAAAGCTTTATGTCATATCATAAAGAATGCTTATGTCCAAAATCGACATGGCTCTTGAATTCTAATGGAAATTCTTCTGTTAAAATTTCACATTGATATCCTAAGTGCAGATAATTTTTTATATACAACAACAATAATGACAACAACCAACAAAATAAATATCATGTTCTGAAAATGTCAGGTCCATTTCCTTTCAAAATTTTAATCATAGTTCTCCGAGCTGAAAGAGATTTCAGAAAATGAGCTGGATTCTTATTTTGAAAATGAGAAAGAATCCCTCAGTGAGGGGCAGCGACTTGCCCAGTTAGGCAGCTGACTGGAACCCGGATCCCCCTAGCCCTGTCTTCAGCATATCAGCAATCTTGGGGATTTGGAAGACTTTTTCAATTTCCTACCAGCTGCCCTGGCATGCAGACATAATAATGAGATTCTGAAGTGAGGACGTGGCTGTGCATTACCAAGAAGGTGTGAAGGCAGCGTGTGCGAACAAGTGCATGCTCTGTGGTGGCTGCACCGAGAGGGACTGCTGTGCTCTTCTCAGGGCGATCCTCACACTGCCATGTAGTCTGCATGTGTTTGCTGCCATTGTTGGAACTCTCCTCGTGCCACTTCAACAAGGTCCATTGGTATCACTGTGCCCGATGCTACAGCATCAGTGTGTGTAGATGTCTAAGGGACGTTGCTATTTCAGATGATGTCTCAGATGTTTTGAATATTCAGACTCTCAGAAGCTGCTTCAAATTGTTTCACACAAAAACATTTGCATATAAGCACATATATCCAAAATGTGACTGTCCTCTATAGTTCTCGTGCCAGATATTTGCAGAACAACATATGAGTACTGTACTCATTAGGCATAGAGCAGAGAACAGGAAACAGGAAGACCGATAAAAAGAAGTGACAGATGACAGTCTAATAGCAAAGGAAGAAAAAATATATATCATGGCTGTGAAGGGCCATCCTGAATAGTGACAAATTGCTTGTCACATATCAATGCTATCTGACAGTAGGGAGGATAATGGATATTAATAATGAAAATTCTGGAACACCAATGAAAAACTGGTTTTCTATTCATTTTTAAAAAACACTAAATCATACAGTATACATACCCTTCACACATACAAACATACATACATGAATGTTACAGATTTTAGTAAGTTTGCCACTGAAAATGGTTATGCTGCCTGAATGATGCTTTAAGGTAATAATAATAACATAACTATAATATTGGTCACAGACAGAAGAGGAGTAGAGGAGATAGCATAGTGTTTCCTTCTGTTACAAAGGTTTGCAGTTTCTTTTGTGTTGTCAAATGAGTCTGTAAACATGTATGACCCAACTGCCAAAAGATGCAATAGAGTGAAACATTAACAGGAAAAAGGATTTGTGGATTATTGTACTTTGGAGGATATCATGGATTTTTTTCCTTCTGGAATGTCTCAAAGCAGTGATGCTCACATTCCTATGTCTCTCAAATAGCTATATGTGATGGACCTCCACTCTAAGGGCTGGCTGACTATGAGCAATAATGGATCAAAGGTCTCTCTTTTCTCTTTGAGACGACTTAACCATTTATTCCTTTTGTTTCAATATTCACACTTCTATTTTATTTATGCTCTATCTCTGAGAGAAATCTATGGCATTCTGTCTGACATTGCATGGCTATAGTCCAGCATTCCTTCCCACTGACTCTGGCATTCAGACAATGAGGAGTGGGCACTGTAGGTTATGGCAAACACAATCCTATCCCAACAAGAAATTCAGAGAGCTATCACTTGTCTAACAGTTCACATGTTACTCTGATACCTAATACATGAATAACCCATTCATACTCTCTCCATTGTTGTGACTATTTTTGGTTGTCAACTTCATTAAGTCTGGAATAATACCCTAATGATATACCTGTGAGAGATTTTTTTACATTAAATAATTTGAAGTGGGAAGACCTATGTCTAATCTGGATCTTTGAGGTGGGAAGATCAACCTTTCATATGGGTCATACTTTCTGGTACCCTCTATAAAGGACATGGAAGAAGAAAGCTTGCTCTTGCTTTTCCTATTTACTCTTGCTGTCAAGTCCATTTCTTTGCTGTCATTACAGCCTATTGCTTTAGGATTCCAGTGTATAATGGAAATCACCTGAGATATCTAGCTTTGTGGACTCAACTACTACTAGATTTTTGGATCTTCCATTGGCAGACAGCCATTATTGAATTAACTGGACCACTGCCAGTATATGTGTGTGTGTGTATGTGTATGTATGTATGTATGTATGTATGTATGTATTTATTAGTATGTATGTATATGAATTTGTACATAAATATATTTTCTCCCATTCTATAAGTTCTGTTCCTTTAGGGAACCATGGTTAGTACAATTGTTCTTTTTAGAGTGAGATGTGGTGCTTCCCCCTAAAGATAGACAGGTCTTATTCATTCATCATATTTGTCAGCTCTGAAATTTGTGGTTTTTTTGTTATTTCTACTATAATCCTTAGTTCTTACAAATTAGAATCATGAGTATTTTTGGTCCATTGGCTCGTCAGATATGCATAGATAGCTTTGAGACTAAAATGGCAACAGTTCTAACCTTTGGTATGAGAAAATTTTTCTAAGCCATTGCCTTATCTGCTTGAACCCACCTTGAAACAACCACATGGTGGTAACCAGTTTCAAGATTTCAACCAGCTCCAGGAAGGTGCTAGGGGACAGTCCCTCAGAGGAAGCTGATGGAAAATGCTTTTTTTCATTCCCATGCCCATCCTGAGATCTGTTTCCTTCATTTCCTTAGAAGCTCAAGCAGGATTGAGTCTTGCTTTCCTGCAGCAAGGACCAGTTGAATAATGAACGCCTGCATGTGTTTTTTCTCCTGTCACTCATCTGTTCTTCCTCCCTGGGATCACATCCCAAATAAACCACAATGGTTGTAAGCTTTTTAAATTTTTGTTAAAGTTCTGCTCTGAGTAGGAGGGTTAGGGGAAGTAGAAGTACAGCTCAAGTTAAGACATTTATACTCAAGGTAAAATGTAATAATAAAGAAAGAACCAGCATTTGCTAAGCACTCACTGTGCGCTGAATATCATTGACACTTTTCATGTCCCAACAAAGATAATGCAGTATGTGCACTTTACAGATGAAAAGATGATGCTGTGTTGATATGACTGTGCTGAGGATTTCAGATTGCAGAGTTAGGACATGAAGACTCCTGGAAATACCTATCCAGGAGTCAAAGTCCTGGCAACGATAGAGAAACTTATGGTAAAGATTCAGTTGTTTGGAAACCTTGGAGAGGTACACCATTCATTCATGTTTCCTGCTGTGGATGGACCCCAGGGTCTCATTCATGTTTGGCAAGTGCTCTGCATTTGAATAACATTTCAGCTCCAGATTTATCCTTTTTTATTTTGAAGCAAGGTCTTACTATGTAGTCCAAGCTGGACTTGCACTCAAATTATAGACTTCTTGTCCACCAGTTTCACATGTCTGGGTTTCTGAGATGAAAGACTCCTGTCAATGAGCCAACCTGGAGTTTATTTTAGAAATGGACCAATTGCTTTCTTGTGTTAGCAATGGTTCACCCAGTTGTGTGGAGTTTAGTTATGGACACCTCCTGTCCAATGCTAGTTGAGGGCCATGTACTCAACTTTTCTCTCATTTGTGGGGTCCTGGATCACTTTTCTGTGGTCCTTAGGAACAACAGGGTTCATCTATTCACACCCTAGGGGCTTCCCTGGCTTTGGAGAACAGCTGTCAGTAGTTTTGACTATACTTTGATACATGACTGTTGGTTTAAATCACACACACACACACACACACACACACACACACACACACCTTAAAACTGCAAGAGGAAGCACACTCCACTCTGCATGTTCCAAGGGCTAATTGAGTTGTGCAACAGCCTCTTTACATTTAGGAACGAGGAGCTTGTTTCTCAAATACAGCTCAGCATTGAGTTCATAGCTCCCTCCTAATCCATAGCCATTGAAATCATCTCTTCAGAGACAGATTTTATGCCTTTCACAAACCTCTGCCCAGACCTTCACACCTCAGAGTCCCCATTGCTTCATGTTGGACAGGGTTCACATCCCCCAAAGCTGTCTCACACCTCCGTGCAGAAATAGCAGCCGGCCATGCCACTGGTTGGTTTATGATACAATAGCTGCCTTGGAGCGTGCTTATAAATATTTATAGCACCAAGCAAGTAGTAATGGGCTGCTATTCAAACACACCTGCTGGGGAAGAAAGAAATAGAGAAGAAAAGGGAAAAGCACATACACACTTACACATATTTATGCCCACTACATGAAGGTCATTTGGACACTTTGACCTAGACAGCATATTGCAGAATAGTCATAAAAACCACCACTTTCCCAGGAGCTGTGGTTCACACGGGCAGGATCCTCTATGAGAAAACAGGACAGAGGCTGCATTTTAAAATGCTGCTTTTCCTTAATAGTAAACATGTTTGTTCAATTATGTTTGGAAAATACTGAAAGGATTAAAGCATAAGAGAAAAATATTCTTTACATATCTTGCCTCTCAGAGACAACAATGCTAACATTTTAAGATATTTCTTTCTTTGCCCTAGGAAATGTACACTGTCCTAGCTCCTTTGAGGTCTGTTTATTATATACAGCTAATGCTACAGACGCTTCAGACAGTATAAACATCATCTCTAATTTGATAGTTGAAAAATGATAAGTTGCCATTCCTATGTGTATTGATTTGATTTTTGATAAGTGCTTACTAGCCTGATCAATAAAGGCTTTTTGAAGTTACTGGGTGTTGAGATGCTGGCACACGGGACAAATATGCACTGATGAATTGAACAGAATCCTTGCTTCCAACAGCTTACAATCTGTTGGAGAAACAAAAAAGCATTTCTTTGCAACAGGCAATTATTTCTTTCTGTGTTACCTGTAAATTCAGATCTTTTAAAGGTTTGGGTTTTGGATAATGTGCTCCACAGTCCAGTGCTCATGTTTTTATTTTGTGAATGGGGCAGTGTGTTAGTGGGAATTACTTCATTCCAGCCCTCCATCCTACCATCAAACCAGCTGTCAGAATAAACCATACTATGTATAATATTGTTCTGAAAATATTTAAAACACTAGTTCTTGGAGGCCCAGAAACAATTCCTTTAACAGTCTTGAAATGGACACAAAGGGTTTAGATTAAAATAGGTCAAAAGACAGAAACAACTTAATGAGTAGTCACAATCATTCATATATATATATATATATATATATATATATATATATATATATTGTGCTTGGAAGTTTCCCAGGTGTAGTCTTTAGTAACAGAACAATTATACTTCCAATTTTTCTCATGCTACATGGTTTTCTGTGGATTTTTAAGGTACCTGTTATATCATATTCTACATTTAAAATGTAGAGCCTTAGCATCATTAAGGGGATGACCAGGACAGAGAAGTGGGAGGGAGTTGTTTGGAGAAAGGGCCGAGGGAAGAGGGCTTATGGGACTTATGGGGAGGGGGGAACAGGGAAAGAGAAAATCATTTAGAATGTAAACAAAGAATTTAGAAAAACATAAAGCCTTCCTATTGAATGTATATAGTACAACTTTGAGTCCTGAGATAAAAAACAATGAAGACTGTACATTCAGAGACTACTCCCTTCAGCACCCAACACTGCACTAGGGCTCACCTAACTGGAGGTGTCAGTATTGTCAACAGACAAAAACCTTTAGCATATGCTGGAATGGTGAGGAATGACTGGGAGAACTGTGTGCATGGTGCTTAATTAACGACCACAGAAGCAATCTGGTTTTGACATAGTATGTGCATAGCTTTAGAATGGAGAACTCTGGTTGTCATGGAATCTCAGCATCACTGAGAGCAGGTCACACAGACATTGGTTGCGTCCTGCTGTGATGCAAAGTGGACTTCAGCACCCTCCCAGGCATGAGCTGTCTCCCATGAAATATTTAACCTGAAACTAATTAAGTCTTTAGCTCTGCATTCTGGATTGCAGGAAATACAGAGAATGGATAAGCAAGTTAAAGAATACTAAGAGAAGATGATCAGACATCTTCAGCATAGAGCATTTAAACTCAAAAAGAGATGGATACTTTCTTCATGAAGGCTACAAGGTGATAGCAAAAGAAAATATCTAAGTGAATATGTTTGCTGAAGTATGTTTGGAAAACATTGTTTGATAACTAATTCAAATAAATTAATAGATTTGACAATCAAATGGATTCTACACATTTAAAAATCCTTAACTATATATTTTTAGAACAACTGAGAAAATCTGAATACAGTCTGATAGTTTTATGTTATAAGAAAATGGTTGTTAATTTTATTAGATGTGAAAATCTATGTGGGCATATGGGGGGCTCTTTTGGGGAATATGAATGATGACAGGAAAATGACTTATAAATGATGGAAAGATAGAACAGACAGGAAACAATGTAGCTGAATAAATGTGGCAAAATGTACATGTTGAATCTAGAGGCTACTTCAATGTAATTTTGTTTTTCTATTTATTTTTGATTTTTTTCACATTACAAAGATTTTGGAAAGTACTGATTTCACATGACCTCGAAATCCTGGGAAAATGAGAAAATTTAATTTCCATTAAATTTCCCTTATGGCAAGACATAAGTTGAGGTCACCTATAAGCACTTGGATTTTCTGGCATGTCACAGGAAGCCTATTGCATTTCTGTGACAGTTCTCATTCATTTTTTTCTTCTTCAAAGTTCATAACTCACCTTCTTTGGTCTTATAGTATCTTGTTCAGATCAAAAGTAAAAGTTATTCGGAGTAAAAAGCTACATGTAGGTATGAATTCACACCACAGCCACTTATAGCTGTTGGGCCTGGGGCAGATTATTTAATTCCTGAATATCTGCTTTCTTAAAATACATGTAAACAGGATTTAATTTATTTAGTTCCTAGATTTCCTATGAAACTAAAGACATCTTTGTTGAATTCATCTCCAGACGAGATGCACTGAAGTACATTTTATTTTTAAACTCATCCCCAAAAATGAAAATAGAAGAAATTCCACTTGGAAAGTCATGATTGAGAACTATGCAAAAGGAATAGCTAGTGATGAGGAGACAGTGCCACTTAAGGGTAACAGGGAACAAGGGTAGCCATCATGTTGCCAGTATCAGGAGGAAGAGGAGGAGGAAGGAAGAGCAATTAATAAATAGAGCATGGGGAAATCAAGTAAAAAGTAGCCAAGAAAGAACCAAGCAGATGGTGCTAAATATACCCATGGATATCAAAGTAGTGATGATTAATATAAGACAAGGAAATTGAAGTGGGAATAATTTAAAAACAAAGGCCAGAGTGACCCAGCATTAGAAACAAAGTTAGGTAGGGGATAGCTTCATCATAGAAGCCAAAATCAGCCTTGCAGGAAGAGAAAATTGGATGATGAAGGGGGCTGAATTAACATTGCAAACAATTATCTGAGTTTAGCTTTGCTAAAGACACAGGGGAAGTGGGTGATGTAGAGGCCTGTGATCGGCACCATGTGCAGACTATGAGCCACAATTTTAGCTTTATGGAAAAAAAAAACCTGATGATAATGGCTTGTTAACGCTTTGTGAGTTTGGATCAGAATTTGAAATTAGAAGGGTTGAAAGCATAGCTCAGGGGTAGAATTAAAAATTTTACGAGATTAGAAAATGTTATTATTCATCCTGTTGAACACTATCAGAGTTATTTTGTTGTAGTGGTGATTTGGTTTCTAATTTGATACAAGGATAAAGGAAAGTAACAAACTTTGATGGAGATATATGTAAGGCAACATGGAGGAATGGAAGATGAATCCAGAGTCTTAGCTATCCTATGTCTAAAGATCTGGATGAAAGGGCCTGGGTCTGGGAAGGTTGATACCCTGGAGTGACAGATAAACCACTGAAATCCTCACTCCAAAAGAAGCAACATGGTCAGTCTCATTTCTGTCTTTGGTTTACCAATGATCACATTTTTAATCCATCATGTAAATGCTTGCTTTGCTCTTCCCTTATTCTGTTCTAGGCCATCGCCTATTTCTCAGCCACCATAAATCTGAGATACCCTGTCCTTTGCTTTTCTTGGTTCTCACTACAACTCTAACTTGAAGTAATGGTACTTCCATGTTGACCACAGAGTAGGTCAATTCCCTCAGCAACTCCACCACAGCTGCCCGGGGATATATGCTAGAGTCCCAGTTCATGCACAGTTCATGAGACAAAAGACAGACTTGAAAAGTCTTTTCAGAATCACATCCCTAGAAATAGATACACTGCTGTTGGACTCAGACACAGACATGTTTTCTTCTAGCACTAGACTAAATAGCAGCTTTTTTCCTGGCTAATTGTGAGATGAGGCTGGTTTACCTACAGTAGCTAGTTTGGTTTTTTTTTTTTTTATCTTTTTAAACAGTAGCTAATTTTTAATGACATGGGCACTTTGAACATAAGAATGGCCTCAACATGGTGAGGGGGTTATACTGTTTTGAATTAACTCAGGACTTAGGACATAGATTCACATCAGTCATCCCAAGCTCACTAAGGCCAGACCTTCTATATTTGTGAAGAATGGTACTATGAATATTTTGTGATGTTAAAATTACTTTGTTGGCTTTATACTGCATCTCCGTCCATAGTTATATATATTAATTTACTTTGATATAAACTTTCTCACAAGTTGTATATCTACCTCTAGTCTGGGCAAGATAGAAAAGCATGACCAGTGGCCAGGCAAACCAGTGGCAGAGACTTTGAGAGACAAAATGCTCCCCCAATATGGTAATGGATGATAAAGCCTCATGTGGGCTTTTTAGCATAATGTCAACTGACATATTAAGAGGGGACACAATGATATATGACAAGTGGTTTCTGGTAGAAAGATCCTACAAAAATGGTGGCTGTGGGGGAATGATTATTTCAACCGTTCTTATTCTTAAAACAGACAGTGTTTCTATCTGGATCTTTCCTCACTCTCAAAAGCCAGCTTGTCAGAATTCAATGTGATGACTGATCAGTTTATAGATAAGTAGAAGCCTCCTGCAAACATTTCAACACAGAGAGTGTGAGTCCAGAATTTGGAATTAGTTTAATTTAAACTATGATTTGAATCTGGAATACATACTCAAAGATTCATGTATCAAAGGCTCAGCCTTACCTGGTGTCACTATTGAGAGAAGCTTGACTAATGGAAGTACTGACTACATCAAGAGATTCATCTGCTTTTAAGTTCATAGAGGAGTAAGTAGACTATTGGGAGGTAGAGCATAGAGGAAGTAGTTTACTGGCATGGACAAAGTACATCTGGGGTACATCGTATCCCTGATTCCTTTCCTTTCATCTGTTCTCTGGTTTCCTTAAAGGCAGAAGCTTTCCTACTCCAGGATGTTCTGCAATGATGTTCTGGTCTAACTACAAGTAGATAGGCAATGGACCATGAAAAAAACTAATGTTTTTTCCTTTAAGTTGATTTTTCTCTGGTTCTTTGTTACAGAGAAGGAAGTGTGACCAAATCTGTGTCCCAGTCCGAAGTCTGCCTCATTATTTATCTTTGGACAGATCATTTTTAATATGTATAAGCCTCATATTCTTCACATGCACATGGCCACTGTATTATTTACAGCTCAGAATAAATTTGTATGAAAACGAAATAATGCTCAATTCCTGACATGTCACACATGACGTTATGCAGCACCATTGTTCCTAGCAAACCTGCTATAGTTGGGTCTGGAATGGTTTCCCTAACCTGTATGAAAGTGATGGCTTCCAGCATGCCACATTGGGGTGCATCAGAATTTTTAAGAGGTGTAATCCTGCATAAGGGTCTAGACCTAGAGGTGTACACCTAAAGGTCTACAGATCACTGTGATTGTGCCATGGAAGGATGCAGTGGGATCCCAACATGTTTTTCTTCACCTTTAGAGCTTCTTAGCCACAGGGTGAGTGGTTTGATTTGCCACATATTCCCAACCTTATCTACTGCTACTGTCACCAAGCAATAGGTCAACCAATCATGAACCACAGCCTTTGACATATGAGCAGAAATAACCACTGTATCCTTAAAAGCTGATTGCCTCAGATATCCGTATAGTGATGCAAAGCTAATACAATACAACTAGGTTACTTCTATTCAGGTTCACTGGCCCTGTAGTCTGGGGGTCCTATCAGGAGAGGTATTTCAAGGAACTAGATGTTAACTACTAATTGGATAGAGCTGGAAAATGGATCAACACACAATTTCCATTCACAATAGGAAAGTCCTAGCAGTATTAGCCATGACAATTCCTACAGTGTGGAAGCCTTTGAGGTTTCTTGGAATGATGTTGGAGGATACACCATGCAAATGAGAGATCCATTGTTGGAGTCAACATAGAAACCAGAAGCCCTGTTCTAAATGTCCCTTCTCCCATCACCTCATCTCATTGTAATAACATGCACCTCAGTCTTATAAGATAATGGCTTTTGAAAATCATCCTGGGCTGAGGAAAAAATATAGGGGTGACTCAAAGCTATACTGTGTGTTCTTGTGTATAAGGTGTACAGTCAACACTGACGTTTTATTACCCAACAAGTAAATGTTTGAGACTAGTTCTATACAAGAACCTTCATCTTAACACTTAGTTTTCTTTCTGTTTGTTTGAAGACATCCTTATAACATTGTTCATATATGTGTGCAGCCATTTTCTCTTCACTATTCTGCAATAAGTGGATCAGGATCAATAATGGTTGCAGAAAGGCCAGCAGTAGAAAGGACTATCAAAGACTCTGTCATATGGCCAGTGTTGATTGTGTATTTTTCATTGTTCTGGTCCTTTGGCCTCCATCAAGAATATAAGACAGTGTCTTTTCTCCCTTAGAGATTATAATGGGCTTAATAACAAAGACCTTTATATATTATGGAACAAAAGAGTCATGTCTGCCTTGGGAAAGTAATAAAACCCACAAAAAGCTAAGACTTGAAAGGATGCTTATATTTCATGTGGTTGCATCCCTCACTGATGGACTCAGTGCATAAAATATGAATTCTTATTTATATAGCTCCACCCACAGAGGGCCACAATCCCTGGTAATGGTGCAATTTGCTTTATCACCTTTACCCAGTAGTCATCCTGATTCTGCAACATGAAAAGCTTTCTTCTCTCAAGGGTTCTTCATTATACTTGAGGGCAGCAGCCGTCTTCCCTTACCTGCTTTTTTCCCTATTCAGTTTTCCTTTAACCATTTCTGTGGTTATGTTCCAGAACCTTCTTAATTTTCCTTTCTGTATATTTTTAATTAAATGGAATTTTCTTGAGTATGATTGATAGAAATAAACAGTATTATTTAGGAGTGGGTGACTGCGCACAGATTGAGGCAGCATTTGTTTCCAGCCTTGGTTCCTCCGCTTCTTTCAATGTGGTTTAGGGTTATCTTACTAGTTTTGCAACTGTAAAATGTTCTTGGACTTATTAAGTGCATGTTTCCTACAGACTCCTCCAAATATAATCTTAGGAATGGGTGCCAGGTTGCGATCCTCTACCAATTCTTAAGGTTTTAAAGAAGACAGGTGTGAGGGATGAGTGTAAATTCTGGTTTTACCACTGTTTGGTTGTATGTTCTTGAGGTGTTCTTACATTTTGCTGACTTCATATCAGCATCTTGTTCAAATGAGGCCATTGAACATAACCCTAATCCACAATGAAAGAAGCCCCCCCTACCTGGAAAGAACGGGCAGGAAATGACTGTTGCCTCAATTTGATCTTTCCTGTTATTTATATCACTGCATTTCTGAGCCATCACTTACATGCAAAATTTCACATTTGATCCAATTACATTTGGTCCATTTATTTCAGTGTGTTTGGCCCAGGATTCCTAGCTTTTAACTTCTTTTTGAATTATAATCCCATAGTTGAAAGCATTACCTCCTGTGAACTACAATATTTCATTGGTAGCAGATGAACCATTGACAAAAGGTTTTTCAGAAAATTGCCTGACCAACCCTGCTTAACCCTGATGCTGATGAGTCTCGATTCCTCACCTCAATCTGGTCCTTGCTGCCAACACTCCCAAGTTTGTTCGCTCCCTGTTTACAATACCACTTTTGCTACCTTATGGAAATTATAAAATTAGGTATTTGCTCTCCAGGCCTATATCCTCCCCACTATTCTTACTTTCTTAGACTTTTAAGACTGAAAAATCTTATCTGCAAGTGCTTTTTATGTTCTCTGATGAAGATTTTGTCATTTACTCTTTAGCTGTTCAGCATTAAACATGCTTTTATAGCTGGCAAATTCTCCCATCCTGAATCCACATCAATGTGAATGGTCAAATATTATTCCCTGGCTGATGAAGGATAACTGGCAGGAGGATAGATATCACAGAAAACAGGGAGGAGATGTGAATTTTGACAGGGAAGGGGTGGTAGGGTATCAATCAATCAATCAATCAATTAAATTTACATACAAATCACAGCTACTCCCTTTTCTTGTAACCCCCATAGACCCTCCCCTGAACCTTTCCCTTCTCTAAGAAGGGGGATCCACACCCTTAGAATCACCCAGAAAGGTACATGAAGTCATTGTAGGACTAGGCACATCCTCTGCCACTGAGACCAGACAAGGCAGCTCAGTTAGGGGAACAGGATCCACAGGCAGACAACAGATTCAGGGACAATCACCCACTCCAATTTTTGGGCAACCCTCATGAAGACCAAACGGCACTTCTGCTACATATGTGTAGGATTTCTAGGTCCAGCTCACATTTGCTATCTGGTTGGTGGTTTGGTCTCTGGAAGCCCCCAAGGGTTCAGCTTAGTTGAATGTGTTGGTCTTTCTATGGTGTCCCTATTCCATTCAAGACCCGCAATCCTTCTCCCAATTCTTCCACAAGATAACCTGAGTTCTGTCTAATGTTTAGTTGTGGGTCACTGCACCTGTTTCAGTCAGCTGCTAGCTAGGTGGAGCCTCTCAGAGTACAGTCATGCTAGGCTTCTGCCTGCAAGTGTAACAGTATCATTAATAGTGTCAGGTATTAGTTCTTGCCCATGGGATGGGTTTCATATTGGAGCAGTCTCAGCTCAATCTTTGTCCCTGGACATCTTATAGGCAGGACACACTTTAGGTCAAAAGTGTTGCAGTTATCCTTCCACTGAGAGTCCTCCCAGGCTACAGGAGGTGGACACTTCAGGCTAAGATTAAAAACTCAAGAGACAACAAGTGCTGGCAGGGATGTGGAGAAAGAGGAACACTCCTCCACTGTTGGTGGGATTGCAAAATGGTAAAACCGCTCTGGAAATCAGTTTGGCGGTTCCTCAGAAAATTGGGCATGTCACTTCCAGAGGACCCTGGCATATCACTCCTGGGCATGTACCCAGAGGATTCCCCTGCATACAATAAAGACACATGCTCCACTATGTTCATAGCAGCCTTGTTTATAATAGCCAGAAATTTGAAGGAGCCCAAATGTCCCTCAAAGGAGGAATGGATACAGAAAATGTGGTATATTTATACAATGGAATACTACTCAGCAATTAAAAATAATGAATTCATGCAAATGTAGGTAAATGGTTAGATCTGGAAAATATCATCCTAAGCGAGTTAACCCAATCACAAAAGAATGCACATGAAATGCAATCACTGATAAGTGGATATTAGTATGCCCAGAAGCCCTAAATACTCAAGGCACAACTAGCAATTCAAATGATTCACAAGAAGAAAGGAGAGAACCCTGGGCCTGAAAAGATTGGATCCAGTTTTCTAGATCCAGAACAGAGAAATGGTGGGGGGGGATGATTGGGGAATAGTTGGGGGAGAGAAGACTTATGGGATGTATGGTGGGGGGGATCTGGGAAAGGGGAAAGCCTTTGGAAAGTAAACAAAAAATATAGAAAAGAAAAAAATTCTATTCCATTGATCTTCCTGCCTGTTTCTGTACCAATACCATATAGTTATTTTTTTTTTATCACTTTTGCTCTGTAAAATAACTTGAGGTCCAGGATGATAATTCCACCTGAAGTTCTTTCATTGTTGAGAAGAGTTTTTGCTATCCTGGGTTTTTGTTATTCCAAATGAATTTGTAAATTGCTCTTTCTAACTCCATGAACAAATGAGTTTGAGTTTGATGGGAATTGCATTGAATCTGTAGATTGCTTTTGTCAAGATAGCCATTTTTATATATTAATCCTGCAAATCCATGAGCATGGGAGATCTTTCCATCTTCTGAGGTCTTCTTCGATTTCTTTCTTCAGAGACTTGAGGTTCTTGTCATACAGATCTTTCACTTGCTTGGTTAGAGTCACAGCAAGGTATGTAATATTATTTGTGACTATTGTGAAGGGTGTTGTCTCCATGATTTCTTTCTCAGCCTGTTTATCCTTTGAGTATAGGAAGGCTACTGATTTGTTTGAGTAATTTTTATATCCAGCCACTTTGCTGAAGTTGTTTATCAGGTTTAGGAGTTCTCTGGTGTAATTTTTGCAGTCACTTAAGTATACTATCATATCATCTGCAAATAGTGATATTTTGACTTCTTCCTTTCCAATTTGTATCCCTTTGACTTCCATTTTTAAAATTCAATATATTCTTTATTTACATTTCAAATGATTTTCCCTTTCCAGGATCTCCATAATCTCTCTTCCCTCCCCCATTCCCCAATTAACTCCTTCTGGCTTCCCTGTCCTGGCATTTCCCTACACTGCTGCACTGAGCCTTTCTAGGAACAGGGACCTCTCCTTCCTTCTTCTTGGGCATCATTTGATATGAGAATTGTTTCTTGGGTATTCCAAGCTTCTGGGCTAATATCCATTTATCAGTGAGTGCAAACCATGTGTGTTCTTTTGTGATTGGATGACACTCAGGATGACATTCTCTAGTTCCACCCACTTGCCTAGGAATTTCATGAATTCATTGTTTTTAATAGTTGAGTAGTATTCCACAGTGTAAATATACCACATTTTCTGTATCCATTCCTCCACTGAGGGACATCTAGGTTCTTTCCAGAACTCCGATTGTTGTGTAATTGTTGCTCTAGCTAGAAATTTAAGTACTATATTGAATAGATAGGGAGGGAGTGGGCAGCTTTTTGTAGTACCTGATTTCAGTGGGATTGCTTCAAGTTTCTCTGTATTTAATTTTATGTTGGCTACTACTGGTTTGCTGTATATTGCTTTTACTATGTTTAGGTATGGGCCTTCAATTTCTGATCTTTCTAAGACTTTTAACATGAAGGGATGCTGAATTTTTTCAAATGCTTTTTCCACATTTAATGAAATGATCATGTGTTTTTTTCTTTGAGTTTGTTTATGTAATGAATTATATTCATGGATTTCTGCATATTGAACCATCCCTGAATCCCAGGGATGAAGCCTACTTGATCGTAGTGAATGATCATTTTTTTGTGTTCTTGGATTGTGTTGGCCAGAATTTTACTGAGTATTTTTGTATCAGTGTTCATAAGAGAAATTGGTCCTAAGTTCTCTTACTTTGCTTGGTCTTTGTGTGGTTTAGATATAAGCATAATTGTGGCTTCATAGAACAAATTGGCTAGTGTTCCTTCTGTTTCTATTTTCTGGAATAGTTTGAAGAGTATTGGTATTAGGTCTTCTTTGAAGGTCTGATAGAATTCTCCATTAAAACCATCTATTTGATTGGGAGACTATTGATGACTGTTTCTATCTCTTTCTCGTGTGAGAACTCTGTAATTTCATTATGAAAGGGATTTAGGGCTATGAACTTCTTTTGTTGGGTCAAGTTTTTGTATGTTGTTCATTTTAACTGATTTTTATTTTATTTCTTTATTTCTTCCCTGATCCTGTGATCTTTGAGTAGAGAGCTGTCCATTTTCCATGAGTTTGTAGGCTTTGTATTATTTCTGTTGTTGAAGTCCAGCTTTAATACATGATGGTGTGATAGGATACAAGTATTTAATTTATGTTTCTTGTGTCTATTGAGGCTTGCTTTGTGACTGACTACATGGTCAATTTTGGAGAAGGTTCCATGAAGTGCTGAGAAGTTATATTTTTTTGTGTTTGGATGTAGATATCTGTTAGATCCATTTGATTTATAATGTTAGTTAAATTCATCATTTCTCTGTTTAGTTCCTGTCTCAATGACCTATTTGTTGTTAAAAGTGGGATATTGAAGTCTCTCTTATTCAATGTGTAAGGTTTTATGTGTAATGTGAGCTTTAGAAATGTTTCTTTTAGATATGTGGGTGCCCTTACATTTGGGACATAGATGTTCAGTATTAAGATGTCATTTTGGTGGATTTTTCCTTTGATGAGTATGAAGTATTCTTCTGCTTCTCTTTTGATTGCTTGTGGTAGGAAGTCTATTTTAGTAGTAAATATTAGAATGGCTACTACAGCTTTTTTCTTTGGTTCATTTGCTCATAAAACATTTTGCCAAGTGTTTAATGTCAGGTAATGTGTTATCTTTGTTGCTGAGCTCTGTTTATTGTATGCTGAATGATGCATCATGTTAACACATCCATTATTTTATGTTAGCCTGTGTTTTTTATTTGGGATTTAAATCCCTTGATGTTGAGAGATATTAAAGACCAATGACAGTTAATTCTTCTTATTTTGATGTTGTTGGTGATAGTGTGTATGTGTGTGTATATGCGTGTGTGTGTGTGTGTGTGTGTGTGTGTGTGAGTGTGTGTGTGTGTGTGTGTGTGTGTGTGTGCATGTGTTTGTATGATTCTCTTCTTTTGGTTTTGCTAGTGTGGAATTACTTTCTTGTTCTATTTTCCTGTGTGTAGTTACTGTTGTGTTGGAGATTTCTTCTACTATCCTATGTACAGCTTGATTAATGGGTACATATTGATTAAATTTGGTTTTGTCATAGAATATTTTGGTTTCTCCATCTATGGTGAGTATATCTTTTGCTGGGTATAGTAGTCTGTAATCTCTCAAAGACTGTAAGACATATGCCCAGGTCCTTCTGGCTTTTAAAGTATCTGTTGAGAAATCTGCTGTAATTCTAATGGGTCTGCCTTTATTACTTGGACTTTATGCATTGTGGCTTTTATATTTTTTCTTTGTTCTGCATATTTAGTGCTTTGGTTGTTATGAAGTGGGAGGATTTTCTTTTTCTGATCCACTCTGTTGTTCTGTAAGCTACTTGTACATTTGTAAGCATCTCTTTCTTTAAGTTAGGAAATTTTTCTTTTATCATTTTGTTGAAGATATTTTCTCAGCTCTTGATTTCGATGCCTTCTTCTTTTATTCCTATTATTTTTACATTTTGTCTTTTATAGTGTCCCAAATTTGCTGAGTGATTTGTGTTAGAAAAATTTTAGTATTAGCATTTTCTTTGACTGATGTATCAATTTATTCTATTAAGTCTCCTTTGCCTGAGATTCTTTCTTCTATCTCTTGTATTCTGTTGGTGATGCTTTGTCTGTAGTTCCTTTTCTTGTTTCTAAGTTTTGCATTTTCAGGATTGCTTTAGTTTATGTTTTCTTTATTGATTTTATTTCCATTTTCAGGTCTTGAACAGTTATATTTATTTTCTTCACCTGTTTGATTATATTTTCTTGCAATTTTAAAAAGGGATTTATTTATTTCCTCTTTAAAGACCTCTATCATCTTCATAAGACTACGTTTAAGGTCATTTTCTTGCCATTCAGGTATGGTAGGATTTCTAGGGCTTGCTGAAGTAGTATACCTGGGTTCTGGTGGTGCTACAGTGCCCTGGATTTTGTTAATTGTGTTCTCATCCTGGCCTTTAACCATTTCTTTGTCTCTGGTGTTGGCAGGCCTAGTAGTCCCTGATAGGAGAGGCCTCTGGGGCGTCAAGTAGAGTTGGTTTTCCTTGGTGGCAACAGGCCTCCAAGCATGCAGTCAGAGCTGGTGGCCCTTCATGGTTTCACTTTTCTGGGATTGCAGGTAGAGGTGAAGATCAGGCGATAGAGTCTTAATCCAGGAGGCAGTAGCACCTGTGGTTTTACCAAAAAAGTAACTGGGTAACAGAACTAGCAGATTGAAAGAATGTTGACTCAGAGTTGAGAGAGCTGAGGCTATTGGAGAGAGAAGGAAGGGGGAGGTGAAGGGGGAATAAAAGGGGGAAGGGAGACAGAGAGAGAGAGAGAGAGAGAGAGAGAGAGAGAGAGAGAGAGAGAGAGAGTTTCAAGGAGAAACTGAAAAGGTTAAGAACAAATGGCTTTGCAGGTGAAACCACATCTCAGAAAGCTCACAGTGTAGGTCTGCACTTGATACATCCAGGGATAAATGGATACAGAAGCTACTCACCATCCTCTGTACACACAGCAAAAATACAATAACAGAATCAAAAGTCAAAACAAAATTCATTTCTCATCATAAGTTTTATGCAATGAACTTAATGCTTTAAGTCAGTTCTGGAAGAACAAAGAGGCAGGGAATCTTCAGGCATCTGTATATACATCTTATGTCATGTATTTAACTTAGAATTGTATTCTATTCTATATAATTATGAAACACATCCAAAATCAAGATGGGAATAAAATTCTTAAGTTTTCAAAGGAGAGTGAAACAAATGAGCCTTAAATTATACTGTATGCATAGCAATTTTGACACAACTATAGATACTAAAATTACTTCAACTGCATTTGAAATGCTACATGAAAAGTACGCTGTGGAAATGCCTAAACCATAAAAACAAAAGAATCACCAAACTTAAAGTGTTTCCAGAAACACATTGCTAGTTATCATTGCACAGCATTGTCTTAATACACACACACACACACACACACACACACACACACACACACACTTTTGCATAGATTGTAAGATAAAGAGTATAAAGCACCTGACTTTACAGAAACCAAGGATACTAGCAATGATTGCCAGGACAGTAAGACAGATGGGGTGTGGAGACAGATGAAAGATTCTACTCCATCAAAATAGTGAACATTTATTTTGGGCATTAATAATAAATTTCTGATACTTCAATGTCAGGGGAGATAACAGTATCATGAAAGTGGTTGTCTTAGGGCAAGGTGCATTCCCAATCTGCTGACCCCCACAATTTTCCCCAAATTTGGGAGACTCAACTGCATAATTTGTGTACTGGAGGACTGCTTTCACATTAACCTCTATAAAACACAGACTTCTGCCTTTAGGAATATGTAGTACTTGTGGTTTTCTACTTTCCCTTGCTCTAAGGACAAGTAAAATTCCTAGACATTGTATATCTAATAAATATGAGATGCATAGGTTTAAAGAGGAAAACAATATTGAGCTAGAGAACTCAGAGAAAATACTTGATAACCTCCCTGAAATTTCCTCTTGCCTCTCACATAGTAGGTTTGGAACAGGATTGCAACTTCATAAGACCAGACCAAATGTCCCTTTAAAATACTTTCCTCTATACATATCCTAATGAATAGGAAATGAGTATCAAAAGAATATAAAACTTTCTAGACAACAGACATGACATCCTAGACAAAAGCCTCAGGACAAGAATGTCCTCATGCACACCATTTCAGCAATATTCCAGTGGGAGATCTAGACTGGCTCTTTCTTAATCACTCTGCTGATTGGAAGGATAGTAGAGAAAACTTAATGAGGAAAGGTACCCAGCAGGAAATACAAACCAACCCCTTGAGTAAGGTGAACAGGAAGAACACAGATAGGCTGGGTTCTACTCTACCTGCAGGTGATATTGTAAGTCTTATTTGTATTCAGTGGGGTTCTGTCAGAAGAGGCACAGTGAAGACTTAGGGATCCAGCACCACCTTGTTGTTATTCTGCCTCTCTTACTCCCATCTTGTTTTCAAGTGGAAGTTCCTATGAAGCCTATCATTTTCATGCTAGTACAAGCAATCCATGGCAGTATGCCAGAACCCTAAATTTTCCTGGAAGTAGTCCCTAAAGGCAGGATGGGGAGCCTAGGTTTGTATAGGAATAATGAAGAACAGAGAGCAAATAGATTATAAATATAATAAACAGTGTGTTTCAGAGACCTGTGGTGTTTGTCAACTGTGTGTGCAATTCTCTGGTTTTAGAATAACTTTTCAATAAATGGTGTTGAGGAAATTTAAACAGCCAAAGACACAAAAGAAAATAGAAACCCAAAAGATGACAGTGAGGGTGCAGAGAAAATGATTTCCTCACATATGGCTATTGGGAATGAAAAATGGCATAAACCACCCTGAAACCTTCCTGGAAATTTCTTTAAAATTGAATGTGTAACTATTGCATGAATCAGCAATTGTGTTCCTGAACATATATCCTTGGAAATTGAAAACTTTCCTCATATGGCACTCTACACATAAATCTCCACAGAAGCTCTTCTAAGAATATTCACCACGAGAAGCAATCCATATGTCCTTCTAAAGGTAAATATTTACACAAATGTGTCCATAACCTCTGGTACTACCCAGCAATGAAGAACAATGATCTATATAGGTGAATTTGTAGAGGATCATGATACTTTGTGGTTCTGTTATGTAGCTAGATGGGTGTTTGCCCGATGTGTTGGTTTGCTTTCCCTCGCTGTGTGTTTGTTGGTTTGCATTTTAGAAAGCTCAGTTTCTTGGCTCTATTGCTTTGTGCCCATGGTCACACGTTAGTTGGCCATGGCATGAATAGATGGTAGAAAAAGTTTCATTGTGGCCAAGGAACAGAGACAATGAGGATAGTGCCCTAAATAAGAGTCAGACAAGAACAATGCTTTATTATTTATTTATTTATTTATTTATTTATTTATTTATTTATTTATATAAATGTCTCTTGTTAGACTTATGGCTCACTGATTAGACAAGACTAGCTGTCCAGGAAGCCTCAGCATTTCTACTTCCCCAGTGCTTTCTATCATGCCTGGTTTTTATAGGCACCCAAACTCAGGTCCTTATGTTTACTAGGCTACTACTTTACCCTCAGACTTAGTTCTCCAGCTCCCAATATCACCATTTTAAGCTTAAATGCACCATTTTAAGCATTATTGCATGAATGCTGTGCTCCTTGATATTGTCTAAAAAGATGGATATAAAGGTAAAGGGATAATTTTGATGGAGCAGTGATACCCTTTGAATTGAGCACTCAGTCTTCATAGAAAGGACAATCAGAAACCTCATCATCTAAAGTCTTCTAAAAATTAAAGCCTAATTAAGAATCTTATAGTCACTGCCAGCCTATGTGATTGGAGTGAACAATCCAAAACACATGGTAAGAAACTCACCAGACACATCTAACAAAAGCTACACTGTAGGAAAATTGACAACACTAACAATCATATTCTTTTTTTAATTAAGGAAAATTTTTTAAAATGGATGAGGAAACTCTAGGCTATGGTACCTTAAGGGGCAAGGATGAAATGCACTTTGTAGAGCTTGTTTAAATACAGATCTCCAAAGAAAATGATAAAAACAGAGGTTATGAGACAATGAAGTATATTTGAATGCTGATTTTGTATAGTTAATGATACCTGCTATACTTTTCAGATATGAAAGCAATGATATAGCTATGTTTTAAACAAGACTTTAATTATTAGAGAAAAACACTGCATTATTCAAAGTTTGTATTTGCTTCTCACTAGTCCAAAGGGTTATGGAAAAAAATAAACTTACAACTTCCTATCATTTTAACATCATAACTGATGTTTTTCTTGTTCAAGTTATGTTTTAGTTATTCATGTTGGGGAGACTCTATAGGTGTAGCTTTTGACATACCTAGGGACACAATCTCACATCAAACTCCCTAATTCCTCTGCCTTTTAAATGTTTGCCATCTGTTGTCTGTAGTGTTTCCCAAGACTTAGATGCAGGAGTGCAGGAGTTGTATTGCCTATTAAACAGTTGAAATTGAGCTCTACGATTCTACATTTTGGTTCGTTATTTTTCTGTAATAGTCTCAGTCTATTGTTAAGAAAAGTTTCCTTGAAAAAGGGTGAGAACTACATGTATTTGTGTATATAAAGATAAGCATTCAGGATATAATTGGGAAGAGTGGGAAAAATAGTCTTGCCCAGGGAAGAGAACATCAATTGGTTATTCAATACCAAATTGCCATTCTGAAAACATATACAAAAATGTCACATTTTAAAAACAGAGAAGGTTATGTTTATGTATTTAAGAATATATACATGTATGTGACTATGTCTGTGGCATATATGAAAAACAACAATTAACGAAAAAATGAGGCTATAAATTTGAAAGAGAGCAAGGAGGGTCATACAGGAGGCTTTGGATGAACAAATGGAAGTAGAAAATTATGTCATATTATAATCTCAAATTATAAATACCGTAGAATAAAAATGATCTTAGAAAAGGCATGAGCTGGTTTTCTGGTGGACTTTGACTTCACTTTCATGTTCTTATTATTCTTTGTCTTTTTGACCTTTTTCATAATGAAATGTTCCCACTATTGCCTGGATGTCTTGCTTTTCCTTTGAGGCTCACCTCCTGGACCATTATACCATCATTTCCACCTTGAAGCTTTGAGAATAACTTTACATGTTCATTCATCTAGATTCAACCTCTGCCCTCCATCCATATCCTTCCAACCCAGGAACCACTGCAAGTTCATGACACCAGCCTGAAGAAACTGTACCAGAAGCTGCTGGTACCTGGTACCCCTTTGGTCCTGGCAGCTATCAGTTCATTTAATTTTGGCTTGAGCCTCTACCCACCTTCTTCCTATAAGATTTGACAAATTGCTATTGCTTTGGTCTTTCAAGCTTTCAGAATGATCTTTCTGACTGCAGGGGAGGTGAGAAGAGAAGGATTGTATGGGATTGTGCCAGGGTCTGCCCCTAGGTTAGTTATGCATTATCTCTGTTCACACAGAGTGCCTCTGGTTTCCTTGGTCAGCTGCTCACAGTAAAGCTCTAAACCTCTGTGGTTTTACTTTGCAGTAATTTTAAGCATCAGTTTGACCTGGGTGGAACATTTAGTAGCTATATCTGCATGGCCGCATAGTGTGCCTGCTTGATTGCTCCTTGTTCATATGATTCTTACAGATGTTTCAATCCCTGTATGTCTTCATACTTAAATAATATTTCTTCCCTTGTTATATAATCGACAAGTTGTAGCATTAAAATTTCACTTGTGTCTGGTTTTAGCCATATGCTCTCTTGCATGGCTGCATGTGGAAGACTTTGTCTTGTTTCCTTGAACTCTATGATGCTTGTAACCCAAGATAAGTAATTTAATATCGGTTGAGTGTGTACCATATGCCTCTGAGTACCCACTATGTACCTGGCACTGTGATAGATTCCTCATATGTATTACCTTACATTTAGTTCTAGTAATTGCTCTGATAAGTAATGCATATGCCTGTATCTCTCTCTCTCTTTTATTTAGGAAAAGAAAATTCAGAATAACAATAATGAATATAGACCAAGAAGTTAAAGCAAACCCAAATTCAAATATCAGCTTCATCATGTGATAGTCATGTAACTTTCTTTCTAGATTTTTGTCTCTTCTATATCACCAGGGTCTTTCACTATTTGTGCCACCTGTAGTATTTTCCTTTGGCTCTGAGAAAAGAGGATGGAGACTCACATGACACTCTGCACATATCAAAATTGTAATGCTAGCAGTTCTTGCAGAGTTGAAATTCCTTTTCATTTTTATGTCTATTTGATAATGTGTATTAAGGAGAAACTGATCATATCACTAGAGTGTGTTGGCATGCAGAGTAGTAAAATAGTCTGTACATTTCTGATGTGATCTGCATATATTACCAGGCATCTACTATCACCACTTCTTACATGTGAATAGATTTATATTCCCAATTTCCAGTTAATTTTAACTTTAAAGCAGTTTCTATATGCCATCTTTTAAGCTCTACAGTGGAAAGATCTCTGGACTCTGAGAATCCCAGTTCAATGATTAATACATATAGTTTATTGAGCTCATGCTTTTTGCCAGATGAAGCTCCCAGTACCTTTAATCAATTATCTTAATTGCATAACAACCTATTAGAGGTAACAAATTGAATGCATAACATCACTAAGGAATGTTACCAATATTGCACAGCAAACTTGTAGTAAGGCTAAGATTTCTATCCTTCAAGTCTGAAGTCAATAGCCAGTCTCTTAACCACCATTCTATTGTGTACTTCTCAGCTAAGTCAGTTTTAGCTTGAACCCTGAGGCAAGCCACTTAACTTTTTTATGCTCTATAAATGGAGACAATAACCAGTAGCAAACATGAAAACTTTCAGCACACTGAAAGTTTCCTATAAGCATAATGAATTAGCATTGCTGAAAATTGGCAGTGCTGATGGTAACAATTGCAAACTTATTTGAGGTACTATTTTATATTAAGATTAGCTTTGGAATTTTATAGCTCATTTAATTAGCCCATGGACTAGATGGCAAGGGTAACATTATTCTTACAAGTTTAGAGATAAGAAACATAGATGTTAATTATATGTGCAACAGATGACTAGGGAGATTGCTTGGTTAGTAAAGTGTTGGTTTAGCAAGCATGAAGACGTGCTTTCAAACTCCAGAACTCACATATATTTGGGTATCATGGCAGAAACATAATGCTGGGAGGCAGAAATAGTAGCATCACTGGTCCATGGCCAGACATCCTATTACATCTGGTGAAACACAGGCCAGTAAGAGACTGTTTAAAAAAATGTTGGATGACACCTGAGAAACCTGAGGTTTTTTGCTGGATTGCACATGCACACGCGCGCGCACACACACACACACACGCATGCATGCACGCACGCACACACACACACATGAACACGCAAGCACACACCTGAACACACACACACACACACACACACACACACACATATATATATATATATATATATATATATATATATATATATATATATATATACCTACATACATATAATCATGTACTCATGGCTACACACATTAAGAAAATGAATAATAATACATACGTAAAACACTATTTGAATATATATAAAACTAGATGCAGAATTACATATATTTCTTGGAAGTCAACTGTTTCTGGTTATAGACTCCTAGAGGAGACAAATTGGATTGGTTGTGCCTTCACACAAGGATACTATCTTATGATCTTTATCTCATTTTTAAGTGGGTCACTTCCGTAGGTGAGGGTGAAAGTTGCAGATGTCCCTTTCTCTTCCGACCTGCCAATCCACAAAGCTCACGAAAGCACATATAATCATCTCAATGAGTTAGACATTTGTACTGTCATCTCTCCAAGAAATCTTTCAGTCATTGTCTGAATTTACTTTCAGTATCAAGGCATTATAGACTTGGGATTTCATTAAGGAGCAGAGCCCTGTGTGAAAAGCATGCAGACTTTTATTTGAATAGGAATGATCTCAGGCAGGTGGCAGGACTTTTTTGGTCCATGGGGTAGATTGTAGGATTTGCAGAACCACACCCTTGATGTTGGTTCTTTTTTGTTTACTTGTTCATTTGTTTATTTGTTTTCACTTGCTTGTTTGTTTTTTTCTTTTTCCTGTGCTTTGCAGATAGGTCCCTAAGGTTCCAGCATTAAAAAGAAAAAAAAAAAACCAAACTGACTGTGAAGGAGTGGGCTGGCATGCTGCCCGCACAAGCAGGGTTCTAGCCTGTGGTAGAAATGTTCTCAGACCCCCAGAGAAAAAGGATATCTTAGTAAAGCAAAGGGTTGAGAGCAGGTCACCTCTTTTCACTTCCCAAAGTGTGTACTGTCGTGAGAGGATTCCAGTGTTTTCCAAAGGTGTGATTAACTGCTTGACATGTCCTCCCGGGATTGTGGCAGTGAGAAGACAGAGAATGGTTCATATGTGTCCAGTGGACATTATGTCTGAAGCCACAAAGTAACTAACTGTAAGCATGCTTACAGATGGCGAGTCCCTAATGTAATGAAAGTACACTTGACATTTGGATGCGATGCAACTGGAGATCTCTGCATTGGACAAAATAAACCAGAGTCAGAAAGACAAATGTCGTGTTTTGTCTCACAGATAGACTGTAGATTTAAAATGGGCGGGGGGGGATGTATGTGCATGTGGGCACATAGGTCTGGTAGTACCTCTATTTTAATCTCTTTATAAACTTTTTGCCTGTTTAGTCGACCTCATTCATCCAGGTCACTCCACCCCTTATTATACTTATTCATGAATCAGCATGAACCCTTCTTAGACATCCTGCTTCTGGGTCTGGACTTTACTGATTGCTATGTATTGAATAAGACCCAAACACAGTCCCCAGCCAGCATTTAGTTGTGGGTTTCTACCTTTGGATGTTGTGTTATAAGTTTTTATTTTGAGAAGAAATAACTGATAAGTTCTTGATGTTGACCAGAACCAATGACTACTCTGAGTCTAATGAACGGATACTGCAAAGTTGAGGTAAAAACTCAAACTTTCAAACTACTTAGACAGCACGGGTGACAAATCTTGGCTTGATTTACCTGTGGGCCAAATGGCATTCAGTTTGGTTTTAGTATCAAACATGCCCTGGAGAACAGGGTCGGAATCTCACATATCTTTGGATCCATTGTGTTTGTGGCTGCTGAGAGGGACAAGACACTGATACTGAATGGTTAAAAGTGGACTGCTTAAGTTGTGAACGCTCCCCACCTGCTTTATTTTCTCTTGTGCTTTACCAATGGACCATATGATTCATTTAAATCAGAGGGTGTGCTGAAGCTTGTGTTAAACTCTGAAACCCAAGTACTTCCCAGCAGAATCAGGGCTATGCAACAGAACCCTTTCCTGCTATATGCTACTCCAGTAGTACAGTTACCTCAGCAGGATGAGCAGCCTGATTCAGCCAGTCTGCTCATTATCAATAAGAGAACAATTGAAGCCATGTCTAATATCTAATATCAGTGGTAGTATGGGGATCTAGATGTTCATTTGCACAGGCAGGTGTCTTGTGGTTTGGACTTTATATATGGTAGTGGAGAGAGAGAGACAGAGAGAGAGAGAGAGAGAGATAGAGAGAGAGAGAGAATATATGAGGGAGATTAAGACAGAAAGAGGAACAGAGCCAGGAGGAAAGTGATTGAATATATTTTGGCCTCAATTTGCTTTTGGTACCATGGTCTGTCTAGTCAGCTCTGGGATTTATTTTCTTCTTATAGCATGAAAAGTTATCTGACTACCCAGTGGTAAAACATCAAACCTAAAGTATAATTAGTAGCAAAGAGTATTGGTGTAATGTCACAAGAATTCTAGATACTGTGATCAGAGTATTCACTCTTCAAAATGGCTGCTGTTGGGTAAGGTGAAGGCAGGCAGAGCCTGTGAGGACCTCTCAGTTCACAGGCTAATGCATCTGAGGCTTGCCTGGCAATATTTGCCCTAACACTTGCTTATTGCTGAAAAGCTGTCATTGCTATTAAACAATCAGGATTAGCAACAGCAACACATTAGTCAGAGAAGAGCTGGTTTTAGTTGGTACCAACAGTGAAATTTAATAAAAAATAAAGCATCTTAGAATTAGTAAGAATTATAAAAATCTAATTATTTTTAATTCTGTGATCCTTGAGACTCCGAGTTATCACTTATCAAGCTGTTTTCTTTCCAAAAGGCAAACTTCTGACTCATCACTCCCGTATGCTTGCTTGACCCCAACTCTGGACCCAACTCTGGACCAAAATGCACAGCTCCTTCTGGTACCTTCTTTTTCTGAGGTTCCCTATAAACTCACATGAGAGCCACTGATTGCTGTTCATCAAGTATTTGTCTGAATTCCAAGCACTAGTGCATGGCTATATAGTGCCTAGTATGATCATCTCCTAAGTATTCTACACAGTCTGGGAGCTACTCAGGGGAAGACCCATGGAAGATTCCACAGCTCTGCAGTGCCTGGTTATTCACGATGTCCACCGCACCAGTGCTCGTGAATGAGTGCTGAGGGCTGGCTTCTCTTTACCCCTCTTCATCCTGTTTCCATTTTCTGGCTGTCTGTTAACCATCTGTTCACCTTGGGCTGAATGATCTTGCATTTGTGGGAGGATAGTGATAGGAAGCTAAAAGCTGTCACCAATCATTACAACTTGTGCTGTGTACTAAACATAGCCACAGTGCTTTTTGATATCACAAGGCAAGAAAGGGGCAAGCAACAGATATCAGGATATCTCTAAGCTTCTGGTGGAGTGGAAATACAGAGCAGCCATAGCAGACCACTCCCTGCTAGGGCCCTAAAATGTTCCCTCCTGTGGATGAAACCCGCTACTTTAAAACAAGGCACTAGTTACAATGAGGCCCACTTCAGAGTAAGAATAGCGAGTAATAATGTAATTATTTGTAATGGTGACTAGGTTAAGGATATTTACTCATCACCTTTGTATTGGATCTATGTCTATTTTACAGGCTTAATTAGGCAGAATTAATTGGTGTGTCTCGCCATATACACTGTTCGTTTTTGCCACTCTAAATCTATGAGTCACAAATCTCACTGTCTGGGTGGCGAACTAAAGATTCACAAGTTTTAAGCAAAATTTCCACAAAGTGACAATGTAGGTAACATTTCGGCAACACCCTGATGTCTATTTCCCTGGAAGTACCAAGTCACTGGGAAACAATTCATGCTATGTAATTGGTCCAAGCAGAATTTTTTTGAGGTTGGTAGTAACATGCCATCTATATCAGACTTTGCAGAGGGTCACCCTAATGATGGCTACTGTGTAGCTGATTTTAAATAATGACTGAACTCCCACTGTGGATCAGACTGCTATTATTTTTAACATGTAGGTATCCCTTGGTACCCATGGGGACTTGGTTTCAAGGACCCATTACAGATATGAAAATAAACCTCTTATAATCTGTGATAGCATTTGCTTATAATGTGTTCCTACCTCCCCTCATGATGCCAATAATTTCTATATATAATACTTCATGCGATATAAATCAAAGTTAACAAGGTGTGCTGTACTGTTCACAGAATGGCAGGAAGAGCTGTACATATTCAATAGAAGCAAATTTTTTGCTTTTACTTTTTAATTCTTGATGTAAAAAGCCATGACTATTGAGAGCCACCTGTAAAAGTTTGTAAAGGCACATAACAGGTCTTCACATCACAGTTAGAGAAAATGACCTGGTGAAGTTGTGTAACAAATCTCTGGCCAGAGTCTTGAATGCACCCAGACCTGGGCTCTATGCCCAAGACTAATTTCTGGCCACTTGGTTGCAATGGGGTTGGAGACATACACAACACTGCATTTCTGCCCTCAAGCATTGAAATGCTGGAGAATGGCTGCTCTGGCCGTAACTCAGCATTTTTGTCCCTAGGATCCAACTTCATTTCCTCTGTTCCTCTTTTAATTTCCTCCAGTGGCAGTGCATCACAGGCAATGTTTGAGCCCTCTGCGATTCTAACTCAAGGTTGCCATGGGTGATGATGCTCACAGCTTGAGTGTTTTTAACTCCTCTCATTTGATGACAGCCTCCCTTTGGAGATACAGGATACCCAGAAAGTCTGATTAGCTCGTGGCTTTTCAGAAGAGTGTTGGCATGCCTCACGAAGGGCTTAGGCATACTGTATTTCAGCTTGGCTAGCCATTTCTGGAAAATAATAACATCAGCAACACAACACTGTGTGACATGGGAATTATTGACATTTTCTGAGCTTAGGACACATTCGTCCTGTCCTGCTCAGACTGTCTATGGCTGAGTGGATAGAATCACATGATGAATAAACGACAGAAGCTCAGAAACTTGTCACTCAGGGTGACAAGTGATTGTGGAGTGATTGACTGGCTCTCCTTCCAGCCATGGGTCATCAGCGCAGTGATTGGAGATGGTTGGAGGTTCTGAAATAATGATGGGGTTCATGATTTGTCTTCTGAATTCTCAATAGAAACCAAGTGACATGGTATATTTTCATTGTGATAACGGAATGCCACACCTTATAAAACTTACAAAAATAGGGATTGGATAGCTAGTTGTTCTAGAAGGTGAGCAACCCAGGCACAGGGCAGGAGATGGGTTATCATGCTGCACCATAACATGACTGTGGATACTGTGTGGTGAGACTGAAGGAGCCTTAATTTGGACTCTCTCTTCATTGCAAAGTCAAAGATACCACAAAAGGCCCCACTCCCATAATTTCAGCTGATCTCAATCACCTCTGCTAGGTTCCTCTTCCAAGTACTTTAAACATTCAACATGGCAATATGGAGGACACATTCAAGCCATCACAGATAAAAATGTCAGCTTGTGATGCATTATAGGAACAAATAGCAAAAATAGTTCCCTGGTGAGATTTATTTACCTGGTTATCTTCATGCTGAGTTATAACATTTATACACGATAAGAAGAGCAGTGTTGGAATGCTGGAACTATAAAACACAGTCACATGCATGTGCATGCACAAACATGGAGAGAATGCCCACATAACATGCACATGGTCATTTAGATATGCACACACAGGTATAGGTAAGATGTGTGCAGACTTGTTCACCCATATACACACAGATGTGGCATTATGCTTCATTTATTGCCTGTGATAACTTGATGATAACAGTGTCACTGTCTATATTTTATAGATGAGAAAACTATTGGTTCTCCCCATTTGCAAATATCACACACCCAGGGAGGGCGATCATCAGGGAAATGCTAGTAAACTTCATAGGATTTCAAGTGGTTTAGTTCTTTGGGGTTCTTGAAATAAAACCCAATGGGCTAATGAGGGAAAGATGAGAACTTTCACCAAAGTCACATTACTAGAATGGGAATGGGCTGCAACAAAACCCCGCAGAATTTCAATTCTAAGAAAAGTACTGTCTCTTGTATGCTTTGGCAAAAGCATCTACTAGTAATAACCCGATGAAGGTTTTGAATTTGAAACCTTATAACTCCTTTATGTTAATGAAGAGAATATCATGGCTTTCTACAAGTAGGGCATACATTATATACGTCCTTATCAGTGCAATCTGTTATGTTTTTAAGGCACTTGTCCTCCAAGATAGGAATATATGGAAGCATCCTAAGTGACCACCCATCACACATGAGACTCCATAACTAGTGTTTATAGGATTCAGATGCTTGGAGAAATGCATAGCCAGACAGTAATTGACACAGGTCAAAGAAGGCTCCAGTTCCAGAACAGATACAAACAGGCCAAGCTGTATGGAAAGACAGCTAAGATTAGAGCCATACTCCAGGCTGAGGAAGTAACACATGTTCCACACAAAGGTGGCGTTGTTGCCTGGCACACTGTAGAATGGGAAGGAACACTTGATGGAGCTGCCTCTAGGTAGATGGCGAGACCAGGTGATTATTGTTGAAGGAAACCTTAGGGGACTAGAGGGACAGAGGCCAGAAAACAGTATCTCTCTATCCAATGAGAAGCAGGATGATTGCTTTCTATAAGAAATGAGGGTGCAGAATTCACCTGGCTGTTTCCCTTCCTCACACCCACTCCACTGAATTAATATTGCCAAATAGTCCTTCTTTTTAAAGCCTGCTTTCCGGCATAATAACAGAAAGAGGTTTGCATGAAGGAGGAGCAAATTGATTTGGGAGCTGTGTGCCTGACTGCCTGAGCCAGGATAGCAAGCCTCATCTTCGAATGATACACCTTTCCCAAAAGCTGCTCGGTGACAATTCTGACAGCCCCTCCATCACCACGATGGCACTCTGGGTGCAGGGAGTGAGCAATGAGAGGGCTTGGCACCAGAGACAAAAACACACACATGCACCCAAGGAAGGTAAATGGCTGTACACAGAACATTTATCTCTGAGGTTGTTCTCCCAGCAAAACCAATTACTGGCCTTTCCCTTGCGAACGTGTGCTGAGTATCAAGTTGTTGGGGGCTGGAGGAGAAAGATGCTAGGATACATCTTTGTGATATTCATGAGTCTTCTGAGAGTTCCCCAGTAAAGAATTTAGTATTTCTCGGCTTCCGCGGGTGGGAGGGTATAAAGCACATTTCAGAAGAGCTCTTAGGAACAGGGTGTTGAAGTGGCACTTTTACAGCATGCACACTTGGGAATTGCAGGTGGAAGTTGGAGTCATTCTGAGAGGGGAGGGAGGAGTGATCAGAAGAACACAAGGCCCACTAAAGGGCAGATTTGACTTTCTTAAGGGAATACTGTAAGAGGTCTTAGTGTTGAGCTCACCAGCAAGTGAGGCAAGGAAACCTATCATCAGTCAACAGGCTAAACTGGGAAGAAAAACCAGATGTTGTATAGGGAGGTGGAGCAGTAATCTTCAGCATTCTTCAGGGAGGGAGGAAGAACATGTTAACAACAGTATATTCCCAGCCTGTTAATATCAGCCATTAACACCATTATGCCTCATGGGAAGTTCGTGGATGCAGAAGCAGTATGGTGACTTCATGCAACCTTATCACTTTGGATTTTGCATTGCTGGTTCAGGTTAGATGGAGAGGCATTTGGTATGAGCAATGCAGACCTGCTCTGTGCCTTACTTGCTACCCCTTGCCTTAGGCCTCTCTGTACAAGAGAATTCCTTGGAGATGCTGCGCCTAATTGTGTGTTTTCTGTGCTGTAGAAAGGCATGTACCAAGGAACCTCATTCACGGGGAACTGTGCATTTCGGTTTGCACACAAGACCTGATATGCTGGTGCCAGTTGCCCCACTCATCCATCACATTCAAAGGGGCGAGAAGACATCAGTAAGCACAACACAGAAACCCAGGCTGTGCTGGGTCTGTAGTTGTGGTGAGCATCAGTAGAAAGATGGGCATAGGAGAGTCCTGCACAGCATATGTCTCCCAAGAACATGCTCAGAGGTTGGCTCTACTTTGCAATGGAGACTCCCTGAAGAACATAGTCACAGGATCTTCTCCTTTATGGATGCACAATAAGCATGCCAAGCCTATCTTGGGAAGAAATGGGCTCATTCATTCTTGGAACCTAGAAAATATACCAAATTCACATCTCTAAGGAATAAATAAAATCAGCAGAAGCATAAAATATGTTAGTATTTTTACAAGTGACAGAAGAGTTCTGTCAAGAGTGTTGATTTGATTGCCTGATTATTTACATAATAAGATTTTATTCATCTATTACTTACTTTCATACGTGGTCCTCTAAGTAAGCTGTGTTTTCCAAACTCTGCTCTGGCACCATTTTCCACAAAGTCTATCTAACCCATTATTGGCAAGACCTGCTTGGTTCCTAGAAACACTGGAATGAATGTGTGGCCATTGTGGTAGCTCATGCCCTTTGTGGTGTTGTCATCATGGTTGTTAACATTTTTCTTGGTTTATGTTCACTATATAAACAGTGAGGTTTAAATAAAGATAGTTTCTTTCAAGCATATCAACTACATGGATCATATATATCCCTAGTACCTTTCCCTCCTTCCCATCCTTCCTACCTTCCTCTCTATCTCCTTCCCTTGATTCATTCCTTCCCTCCCTCTTTCCTTTGTTCCTTTGTTCCTTTGCTCGTTCCTTCCTTCCTTCTTCCCCTCCTTCAGTAACACCTTTAGTTATATAAATGCATATATATGCATGTGTGTATCCTTTTTATATTTACATAAAAGCCAGTCTGCAAAATGAGAGAAATCATGTAATATTTTTCTTTTTAGACCTATTTTACTAGGTCTCCACTTCATCCATTTTCTAAAAAAGTTGATAATTTCATTATTAAGAGATCTAGGCATAATACAGCAACAAAGAACAATAATGCACACAGCAGTGAGTACAACCAGGATAATGTTGATATTCCAAATGGCTAGATAAATTTAGGGGGTTTAGAATAAATGCAGCAGAGGTCAATAATCACAAAATTTTAAGGTTAGAGCAAGATCAGTTAACTAAACAGAGTTAACATCTTTTGTTAACATTGTTTTGCAAATGGGCACATACTGGTAAGAATGGAAGAAAGGACAATAACTTGCATAATATTAACTACAAACTTTAAAAATTTTGAACCATGCAGAAGTTTAGCTCAAATAGTAGCACTAATGGTCTACATCCAATTCAAAACCACGTAGCTCACTGATCACAGATGCATGGTATTAGTCACAAAGTTTCAGAACACGTTGTATTGACTTTAAAAGGTCATTTGTATCTTCTATGATTTCAAATTTAACTCCATTGGACTTGCTTGTAAAGTATGTATGTGTATTCAAAATCAACACAACAGCAGTTTACTCTATAATTTTTTGTTTGTATTTTATTTTCTTTTTTTTAATTTTTATTTTCTATATTCTATGTTTACATTCCAAAGGCTTTCCCCTTTCCCAGTTACCCCCCACCATATGTCCCATAATTCCTCTCCCCCCTGCTATTCCCCACTCATTCTCCCCCTTCCCACGATTTCTCTGTTCTGGGTCTACAATACTGGATCCAATTTTACAGGCCCAGGGTCCTCTCCTTTCTTCTTCTTGGGAGTCATTTGACTTGCTAATTGTGCCTTGAGTATTTAGGGTTTCTGGGCTCATTAATATCCACTTATTAGTGATTGCATTTCATGTGTATTCTTTTGTGATTGGGTTAGCTCACTTAGGATGATAGTTTCCAGATCTAACCATTTACCTACAAATTGCATGAGTTCATTATTTTCAATTGCTGAGTAGTATTCCATTGTATAAATATACCACATTTTCTGTATCCATTCCTTTTTTGAGGGATATCTGGGCTCCTTCTAATTTCTGGCTATTATAAGCAAGGCTGCTATAAACATAGTGGAGCATGTGTCTTTATTGTATGCAGAGGAATCCTCTGGGTATATGCCCAGGAGTTTCAATAGTTGCACTTTTTTTTAACACAAAAGAACCACATCAACAGTGATGAAATTTGAGTAAGAAAAACTATGGTTGTGCCTTATTTCTTTCATAATCATAAATCAAAGCCTTAAAACAATGCTTCATTGTGAAACAGTAATGCAAAATCAAATATAATGGCATATATATGGTGCCAAATGCTAAAAATTATATTTTAAGCTGTATATACTTAAACACTGCCAAATTTTGTTTTATTTAGTTCAAGAAACACAACTCTAGGCTTGTAACCAGTTTAAACTTTGTGTACTTCATTTTTAAGTGAGGGAGTCAAATGCTCTTCATTTTCTGTCTCTTTTTTGTTTTATTGTAGCATTTTGACGACAACTGGTTAAAAGTAAAAAAATGTGTTGTTTAAATCTCTGATATCAAAGAGGAATCTGAATTTCCTGTTTTATGCCTTCATATTCATATTAGCAATATATTGAATTCGTTAAAGAAAAAACCTCTATGATCTTAAAAAAAAACAAAACACCCCTCCCCTTCTGTAGCAGGAAACAAATTGCTTGTTCTTGAGAAGTTTTCCATCAGGAATTTAATAGAAGCAGGTATTCTTCTATCATTTTGATGTTTTGTTACTGTTTCCAAACAATGTATTTTGAATCAGAATCACTCGTTACATTTCCTATACTTTCCATGCTATTCACATTAGTGATCAGAAATGAGGTCTAACTCCCCAGCCCCTGCCCGCAAGAGCTAAGTAGGATCTTACTGTAAGTTGAAGGGAGTTCCACCTTAACCCATGGACTGTGAAGAATGAACTGCTGTTGGGTCTGATTGACTGTTGATGGATTGTGGTGTGGCATATCCAGAGTCTATTGAATGCAATTTACAATGCTTAATAAAAATCTTTATTTTTTTTAGTATAAAAAAAGAGATCTAAGATTGAATAACTGGCAAAAGTCAATTAGATGATTCCTAATGATATTCTGTTATACTCATAGATAAGTGCCTAGCCCAATTGTCACCAGAGAGACTTTATCCAGCAGCTGATAGAATCAGCTATACACCTACATACAAACCTTAGGTGGAGTTCAGAGCACCCTGTAGAAGAGGGTGAAATGGGTTTCCAGAGCTAGAGGGGTGAAGGATATAAGAATTACAGCTCATAGAATCAACTAAGCAGGGCTTATAGGGGCTCATGGAGATGGACCAACAATTCCCGATCCTGTATGGGACAAAGCTCAGTCCTCCACATATATGTTGTGGTTATGTAGCTTGATGTTCTTATGGGACTCATAACAGAGAGAGTGGTGGATGTCTTTGACTCTTTTGCCTTCTCTTGAAACCCTTTCCTTCCCTGGGTTGCCTTGTCTGGCCTTAATATGAGGGTTGGTGCCTGGTCAGTCTTATAGTAATTTATTTTAACTTGTTATACTGTATTCAGTTGTTATTTCTTGGAAGTTTGCTCTTTTATGAGGGGAAACTGAGGAGAAATATATCTGGGAGGGAGAGGAGGAGGGTTAATAGGGAGCTAGGAGGAGTGGATGGGTGTAATGTATGAGAAAAGAATAAATTTTAAAAAGACACAATAAAATTCCATTGTGTATACACATCACATTTTCCTTATGTATATACTTGTTCATGGGCACATAGGCTGATTCCATAACTCAGTCATGACTATTGCAGGAAATATGGATGCATATATATTTCTCCATGTTGGCTTCTGTCATTTGGATATATCCATGAGGGGTGTTATATGTTTAGTAGTTGGAAATGGTATGGGTAAGGAAGGAAAATACACAAATACACATAGCTTGCCATCAGAAAAGGTCAAATGGTGAACTGGACCTCTTGGTTTCTTTGTGCTCTTACATTTCTTTCACTTAGAAACATTTTCCAAGTATTGCCATGATCAGACTGCTTTTAGTAAATGGCCAAATGGGGTGTAATTTCATCTTGATCTTAACCACCTTTTGAGCCTCATACTTTCTCTACTTTACAAAGAGGAAATAGCAGAGAAAAGAAACCCAGCCAATTCTCTTTCAGCTGAGGAGTCTAAGGTGATGATAGATAGTTACAATGGTCTGGAGTTAGAGAGAAGTGGCCTTTTTCACTCTGGATGTGTCTCATACTTTCATGGCCCTTCTCTGCGCTGATCCACTGTCTTGTGTCCTATCAGCCTTGTTCAGCTTCTCCTTTTCTGGGAGGTTTCTTGTTTCTTGCTCTTCTTAGCAAGCTCTATTTAGCAACTGGAGTTTCCTTCTGGAAGGTTCACTGCCTAAAAATGGTATTCTAGGGACTTAAGGAATGCTGCCAGCTTCTAGTCACCTTTCTCCTGGTGTCACCTTGCTGTTCTATTCTTATGAATACCTACGTGCAGTGCAGTGTGTCTATTACCCAAACCCTCTGGACTGTACTGAAGGGAAAATGCACCCCAAATCTTACCATGCAAGACTTTAAAAAAAAAGACTTTTCATCTATGAGGATTTTGAACTTTGTATAAAGAATTGATTATAAGACAGAGTCTAACTGCATAGTTGACAGGTCACTCTGACTTTCCTTTACCACATGAGCCCCCTACAAAGTATCTATAGTGCTGTCTCCTTATGGCATCCTATAGAAATAAGAGGAATGGATACAGAAAATGTGGTACATTTACATAATGGAATACTACTCAGCTATTAAAAACAATGAATTCATGAAATTCTTAGGCAAATGGGTGGAACTAGAAATTATCATCCTGAGTAAGGTAAACCAATCACAAAAGAACACATATATATGCACTCACTGATCAGTGGTTATTAGCCCAGTCAGAAGCTCAGAATACCCAAGATACAATTCACAGACCAAAAGAAGCTCAAGGAAGTATAGATAATTTGGTTCTTCTTAGAAGGGGGAACAAAATACCCATGGGAGGAGATACAGAGACAAAGTATGGAGCAGAGACTGAAGGAAACACCATCCAGAATCCATCCCACCTGGAGATCCATCCCATATATAGTCACCAAATCCAGACACTATTGTGGATGTCAGCAACCTCTTGCTGACAGGAGCCTGATATAGCTGTCTCCTGAGAGGCTCTGCCAGTACCTGACAAATAAAGATGTGGATGCTCTCAGCCAAACATTGGGCTGAGCACAAAGTCCCCAAGGAGCTGAAGGAGCTTACAGTCCCATAGGAGAAACAACAATATGAAGCAACCAGTACTCCCCAGAGCTCCCAGGGACTAAACCACCAACCAAAGAGTACACATGGAGGGACCCATGGCTTGAGCTGCATATGTAGCAGAGGATGGCCTTGTTGGACATCAAAGGGAGGAGAGGCCCTTTGTGCTGAGAAGGCTGTATGCCCCAGTATAGGAGAATGCCAGGACAGAGAATAGGGAATGGGTAGGTTGGTGAATAGGGCAAGGGTGATAATATTTGAGATGTAAATAAAAATATCTAATAAAAAATTACAAAATACCTGTCTTCTCACCTATTCAATCCAACTGTCTGTCCATCTGTCTGTCTGTCTACATGCCCATCCATCCATCAATCCACCCATCCATCAATCCATCCATCCATCCATCCTTCCATCCATCCATCCATCCATCCATCCATCCATCCATCCATCCATCTATCCAACAATATTCTATTAAACAATAATATATGTCCCATGTATAGGAAATATATGCTATATGCTATATAATATCTTATATAACCTTAAATATTTTGTAATATACATTATGTAATATGTATTAACTTTACATCTTGTTGTAGGGATATAGAGTAAAGGATCAACAACTAAGATGATTCCTAAGAACTTTGAACATTAACCAGAAAATAAAATCAAATGCTGTGATTAAAAATGGGAATTAAAAAAATGAATTCATGAAATTTTTAGGCAAATGATTGGAACTGACAAATATCATCCTAAGTGAGGTAACCCAGTCACAAAAGAACACACATGGAGTGCAGTCACTGATAAGTGGATATTAGCCCAGAAGTTCTGAATACAGAAGACACAATTAACATATCAAATCATTCCCAAGAAGAAGGAGAGGATCCTGGTCCTGGAAAGGCTTGATGCAGCATTGTAGGGGATTTCCAGGACAGAAAAATGGGAGGGGGTGATTGGGGAATGGGTGGAGGGAAGAGGGCTTATGGGACTTTTGGGGAGGGGAGAACCGGGAAAGGGGAAATCATTTGGAATATAAACAAAGAATATAGAAAATAATTTAAAAAAAGAAAAAGAAAACACTTCCCAAAGATTTCATCTCAAATTAAAAGAATAAAAAAGAAAATGGGTATGGATGGGGCTCTTTGATCAAAAGAAATCTTTTTTTCCTTTTTTTTATTGTATATATTCTATATTTACAATTCATTTCCCTTTTTCTGGTTCCCCACCCCCAAAGGTCCCACATGTCCTTTTCCCTCCCCCTGCTCCCGCATCCACCCCCTCCCACTTTACTGTTCTTGTACTCTCCCACAATGATGTTTTGGTCCATTCTAGCACCAGTGTCCACTCCTTTCTTCTTGTGAGACATCACTTGATATGTGATTTGTGTCTTTGGTGTTCCAAGCTTCTAGGCTAATATCCACTTATCAGTGACTGTATACCATGGGTATTCTTTTGAGACTGGGTCACCTCACTTAGTATGACATTCTCCAGTTCCATCCATTTTTCTAAGAATTTCATGAATTCATTGTTTCTAATGGCTGAATAGTACTCCATTGTGTATATATACCACATTTTTTGTATCCATTCCTCTGTTGAGGGACATCTGGGTTCTTTCCAGCTTCTGGCTATTATATATAAGGCTGCTATGAACATAGTGGAGCATGTATCCTTATTGCATGCTGGTGAATCTTCTGGGTATATTCCCAGGAGTGGTATGGCTGGGTCCTCTGGAAGTATCACGCCCAGTTTTCTGAGGAACCGCCATACTGATTTCCAGAGTGGTTGTACCAGCTTGCATTCCCACCAGCAGTGGAGGAGTGTTCCTCTTTCTCCACATCCTCGCCAACACCTGATGTCTTCTGAGTTTTTAATCTTATCCATTCTGACTGGTGTGAGGTGAAATCTCAGGGTTGTTTTAATTTGCATTTCCCTAATGACTAGTGATGTTGAACATTTTTTAAGGTGTTTCTCAGCCATCCGAATTTCTTCAGGTGAAAAGTCTCTGTTTAGCTCTGTACCCCATTTTTGGATAGGGTTATTTGGTTTTCTGGGGTCTAACCTCTTGAGTTCTTTGTATACATTGGAGATTAGCCCTCTGTCGGATGTGGGGTTGGTGAAGATTTTTTCCCAATTTGTTGGTTGCCGATTTATCCTTTTGACAGTGTCTTTTGCCTTACAGAAAATTTGTAGTTTTATGAGGTCCCATTTGTCTATTCTTGTTCTTAGAATATAAGCAATTGGTGTTCTGTTCAGGAATTTTTCCCCTGAGCCGATGTCTTCAAGGGTCTTCCCCAGTTTCTTTTCTATTAGTTTTAGTGTGTCTGGTTTTATGTGGAGATCCTTGATCCACTTGGAGTTGAGTTTAGTGCAAGGAGATAAGAGTGGATCAATTCTCATTCTTCTTCATGTTGACCTCCAGTTGAGCCAGCACCATCTGTTGAAAAGGCTATCTTTTTTCCACTGGATGTTTTCAGCACCTTTGTCGAAGATCAATTGGCCATAGATGTGTGGGTTCAATTCTGGGTCTTTGATCCTATTCCATTGATCCGCTTCCCTGTCACTGAACCAATACCATGCAGTTTTTAATACCACTGCTCTGTAATATTGCTTGAGGTCCGGGATATTGATTCCCCCAGAAGTTCTTTTGCTGTTGATGATAGTTTTAGCTATCCTGGTTTTTTGTTATTCCAGATGAATTTGAGAATTGCTCTTTCTAGCTCTATGAAGAACTGAGTTGGGATTTTGATGGGGATTGCATTGAATCTGTATATTGCTTTGGGCAAGATAGCCATTTTGACTATATTAGTCCTGCCAACCCACGAGCATGGAAGATTTTCCCATTTTCTGATGTCTTCTTCAATTTCCCTCTTCAGAGACCTGAAGTTTTTGTCGTATAAATCTTTCACATGTTTGGTTAGCGTCACTCCAAGATACTTTATATCATTTGTGGCTATTGGGAAGGGTGTCATTTCCCTAATTTCTTTCTCGGCCTGCTTATCCTTCACGTATAGGAAGGCTACTGATTTACTTGAGTTGATTTTATAGCCAGCCACTTTGCTGAAGTTGTTTATCAGTTGCAGGAGTTCTCTGGTGGAGGTTTTTGGGTCACTTAAGTAAACTATCATATCATCTGCAAATAGTGATAGTTTGACTTCTTCCTTTCCAATTTGTATCCCTTTGACTTCCCTCTGTTGTCGAATTGCTCTAGATAGTACCTCAAGTACTATATTGAAGAGATATGGCGAGAGGGGACAGCCTTGTCTAGTCCCTGATTTTAGAGGGATTGCTTCGAGTTTTTCTCCGTTTACCTTGATGTTGGCTACTGGTCTGCTGTATATTGCTTTTACTATGTTTAGATATGGGCCTTGAATTCCTGTTCTTTCTAGGAACTTTAGCATGAAAGGATGCTGAATTTTGTCAAATGCTTTTTCAGCATCCAATGAGATGACCATGTGGTTTTTTTCTTTGAGTTTGTTTATGTAGTGGATTACGTTGATGGATTTCCGTATATTGAACCATCCCTGCATCCCTGGGATGAAGCCAACTTAATCATGGTGAATGAACGTTTGATGTGTTCTTGGATTCGGTTGGCAAGTATTTTGTTTAGTATTTTTGCATCGATATTCACAAGAGAAATTGGCCTGTAGTTCTCTTTCTTAGTTGGATCTTTGTGTGGTTTTGGTATCAGGGTAATTGTGGCTTCATAGAATGAGTTGGGTAGTGTTCCTTCTGTTTCTATTTTGTGGAATAATTTGAAGAGTATCGGTATCAGGACTTCTTTGAAGGTCTGATAGAATTCTGCACTAAAACCGTCTGGTCCTGTGCTCTTTTTGGTTGGAAGACTGTCTATGACCCCTTCTATTTCTTTGGGGGTTATGGGTCTGTTTAGACGATCTATTTGATTCTGGTTTAATTTTGGTATTTGGTAACTGTCGAGGAAATTGTCCATTTCCTCCAGATTCTCCAGTTGTGTTGAGTATAGGTTTTTGTAGTAGGATCTGATAATTTTTTGAATTTCCTCAGTTTCTGTTGTTATATCTCCCTTTTCATTTCTAATTTTGATAATTTGAATACTCTCTCTGTGCCCTTTAGTAAGTCTGGCTAGGGGTTTATCTATCTTGTTGATCTTCTCAAAGAACCAGCTCCTGGTTTTGTTGATTCTTTGTATGGTTCTCTTTGTTTCAACTTGATTGATTTCAGCTCTGAGTTTGATGATTTCCTGTCTTCTACTCCTCCTGGGTGAAATTGCTTCTTTTTGTTCCAGAGCTTTCAAGTGCGCCATTAAGTTGCTAGTATATGCTCTCTCCTGTTTCTTTTTGGAGACACTCAGGGCTATGAGTTTTCCTCTAAGCACTGCTTTCATTGTGTCCCATAGATTTGGGTTTGTTGTGCCTTCATTTTCATTAAGTTCTAAGAATTCTTTGATTTCTTTCTTTATTTCTTCCTGGACTAAGGTATCATTGAGTAGAATATTGTTCAGCCTCCAAGCGTATGGGGATTTTCTGTTGTTTTTGTTGCTATTGAAGAACACTCTTACTCCATGGTGATCTGATAAGAGGCATGGGATTAGTTCGATCATTTTATATTTGTTGAGATCTGTCTTGTGTCCAATTATATGGTCGATTTTGGAGAAGGTACCATGAGGGGCTGAGAAAAAAGTATAGTCTTTTGCTTTAGGGTGAAATGTTCTATATATATCTGTTACATCCAATTGCTCCAAAGTTTTGATGAGTTTTTCCGTGTCTCTGTTTAGTTTCTGTTTTCCTGGTTGGTCCACTGTAGATAGTGGAGTATTGAGGTCCCCCACAATCATTGTGTTAGGTGCAATGTGTGCTTTGAGCTTTAGTAAGATTTCTTTTACAAATGAGGGTGCCCTTACATTTGGAGCGTAGATGTTTAGAATTGTGAGTTCTTCTTGGTGGATTCTTCCTTTGACTAGCAGGAAGTGACCTTCTGTGTCTCTTTTGATGACTTTGGGTTGAAAGTCAATTTTATCTGATATTAAAATGGCTACTCCAGCTTGCTTCCTGTGACCATTTGCTTGCAAAATTGTCTTCCATCCTTTTACTCTAAGGTAGTGTTTGTCTTTGACTCTGAGGTGTGTTTCCTGTAAGCAGCAAAATGTAGGGTCCTGTTTCTGTATCCAGTCTGTTAGTCTAGGTCTTTTTATTGGGGAGTTGAGTCCATTGATGTTAAGAGATACTAAGGAATAGAGATTATTACTTCCTGACATTTTTGATGTTATTTTTGTTTTTGAGTAGTTATCTTCCTTTGAGTTTGATGGAAGAAGTTTACTGTCTTGCTTTTTCTTGGGTGCCATTCCCTTCCTTGTGTTGGAGTTTTCCTCCTATTATCCTTTTTAGAGCTGGGTTAGTGGAAAGATATTGTGTAAATTTGGTCCTGTCATGGAATATTTTGATTTCTCCATCTATGTTGATTGAGAGTTTTGCTGGGTATAGTAGTCTTGGCTGACATTTGTTTTCTCTTAGGGTCTGCATGAGGTCTGCCCAGGATCTTCTAGCTTTCATGGTTTCTGGAGAGAAGTCTGGTGTGATTCTGATAGGTCTTCCTTTATATGTTACTTGGCCCTTTTCTCTTACTGCCTTTAATATTCTTTCTTTGTTTAGTACATTTGGGGTTTTGATTATTATGTGACGGGAGGTGTTTCTGTTCTGGTCCAGTCTGTTTGGAGTTCTGTAGGCTTCTTGTATATTCATGGGCATCTCTCTCTTTAAGTTAGGAAAGTTTTCTTCCATAATTTTGTTAAAGATATTTGCTGGCCCTTTAAGTTGTAGATCTTCACTCTCATCTATCCCTATAATCCTTAGGTTTGGTCTTCTCATTGTGTCCTGGATTTCCTGGATGTTTTGGGTTACAAGCCTTTTGGATTTTGCGTTTTCTTTGACTGTGGAGTCAATGGTTACTATGTTATCTTCAGCATCAGAGATTCTTATTTCTATCTCTTGTATTCTGTTGTTTATGTTTGCATCTACGACCCCTGATTTCTTCCCGAGGTTTTCTATCTCCAAGGTTGCCTCCTTTTGTGATTTCTTAGTTGTTTCTACCTCTGTGTTCAGATCTTGGATGGTTTTGCTCAGTTCCATCATTTGTTTGTTTGTGTTTTCATGTAATTCTTTAATATATTTTTGTGCTCCCTCTTTCATGACTTCTGCCTGTTGTTTCAAGTTCTCCTGCATTTCTTTAACTGATTTTCTCATTTCCTCTTTATTGGTTTCTGTCTGATGGCCCATATTCTCCTGGAGTTCTTTAAGTGTTTTTTGTGTTTGGATTGTAAGAGCTTCTACCCTATTGATTTTCCCCTGCATTTCTTTAAGAGATTTGTTTATGTCTTTTTTGTGTTCCTCTAGGAGCATCATGACCTGTGCTTTTATATCTAACTCTTGTTTTTCTGGTGTGCTGGGGTATCCTGGACTTGCTGTGGTTGGCGAATTGGGTTCAGATGGTGCCATATTGCCTTGATTTCTGTTAATAACGTTCCTACATTTGCCTTTTGCCATCTCCTTATCTCTGGCGTTAGTTGGTCTTATTGTAGATGGCGCCCTGCTGAAAGCACAGCACACCTGTCCCCAGGAGACAGATCCCTTCTGGCAGCTTGTCTGTGCTGGTCTATGCTCGCTCTGAGTCCAGGCCCCTGACTCCAGCTGCTAGAGTTCCGAGCTGTGCTCCGAGGCGGCAAGGTGGCCCCTCGCTGCTAGTCAACTCAGAGAGCCGGTCCAGGCCACGGTAGTCTGCACCCGCAGCTGAGCTTTCTGTGCCCGGATCTCCTGCAGAGCTAGGCTAAGCTATATCTCTGGCCAAGCACCTGATTCCAGCTACTCACTGCGTCCAGCGTGCCTGCTGTTTGCGCGCGGGGATCTGAGGCAAGATGGCTGCCCCAGCTGAAAGCACCGCGTGGCCTTTGCTGAGCTGCTGGTACCCAGCTCTGCTGCTCCCTTCTGGCTGTGTTGTCTGTGCTGGACTATGCTCGCTCTGAGTCCAGGCCCCTGACTCCAGCTGCTAGAGTTCCGAGCTGTGCCCCGAGGCGGCCAGGTGGCCCCTCGCTGCTAGTCTGCTCAGAGAGCTGGTCCCGGCTGGTCGATGAAAAGAAATCTTGCTGGAGATGGTAGCTATAGTCGTCAAAAAGGACAAAATTAATTAATTAATTAATCTATGATATGGAGACCACAACACTGGAAGCCATGTAAGCAAGACTCTCGAGAATGAAATCAGCATGTAGCATTAGGGGAAGTTATTGAGAACAAAATTAGTCTAAATTAGAGAATTAGACACTACCTGGTGTGTTTGTTCCTCTATTAAATAGTTTGGACTTTTTCTCTAAATGTAATGGAAAGAGCTATTTGAAAGTTTTAAGAAGAACAAAAACAAAACTCTAAGGCATGTTTGAAATGTTATTATGGAGAACTCTCATATGGAAAGTAGATATTAGAGTTTTGTTGTTATTCCCTTTCTTAATTTAATAAAGCAAATTTCCATAATATAAAAGCCCAAATGGCAGGGAGTGGATAGATGTTTCTGACCAGGACTCCCTGAAGGGCTGAGGCCATCAGTGCATTAGCCTACAACTATGTAAACCTTACTAAGAATAATATAACCTTGGAGTCAAATACTTATGGTAGTGTCTATTGTATACAAGCTCTCCTGAACAATTTGATTGCAGCCTGCTTAAAAATCCTGAAGTGGAAAAGGACTCAGAATATATGTACCTAGACTTCTGACCTGCAGAATGGCAAGATTATGAATGTATATAATTGTAAGTGGCTAAGTATATGACAACATACCATATATAAATGATAATGTTTATATGAGTCAGAAGTTGATTGTGAATGCCAGACCACATTCTAACTGGGTATCTAGTCATAAGCAAAGACAGTCTGTAATTTTGAAGGATTCACATGCATAGGGAACATACCAAGGGATATCACCTCTTGGTAGTATAGTGTTTTAATTAGTGGCTGGGAGATATCTCAGAGTCAGAAATAATCAGTAGCATAAAAGACTAGACAGGCCAGAGGACCTCCTAAAAGTCAGTCCCTAAAATTCTTGTTACTCAAGTTCATTGTGCCAGTGCCTCTTCTAAAGACCTCAGTGTCAAAGACAAGCCACCTTTCAAAACTAAAAATACAAACCATTGAATACATCTTTCATATGCAAATAATTAAATATCTAGAGGATGAAATGCTTTTTACAGTGATGGAAATAGCTAGATGTGGTGGCTCATTAATTTAGCCATAGCCCTTTGGAATCTGAGACAGGCAAACTCTCACAAGTTCAAGCCTAATCTGGACTACATCATGAGTTTCAAGCCAACCTAAGCTGTAGAGTGATGCCTTGTTTAAAAATTAAGCAACTAGTAGAAAGACATTAAGCAGGTACCATAGTGGGGGTTTAGGAAATAATAAGCAATGGGAATAATCTATGGAGGAAAAAGTATTTTCAGCCTAGAATATACTTGTAATGTCTCGAATCCTAAGATCTTTGCGACAGGATATACAGGGATGTCTTAGAAATGGCTCATACAGACACCTGGGGTCAATGTGGGGTGCTGGGTATCACTTTAGTGGTAGTAATGGATCTGTGGGGGATAAACAATTGTCTCAAGGTTATACATCTCTTATATAATAGAAATTATATGAGTATCACAAACAATACTGGCAGGGGTGGTTAGTTGGTCTCTTCAGGAAAAGTAGGACTTCCATCACCTTGAACACCCTCCATGGGTCAGTGATGGGTGCTGCGTATGTCAGTAGCCAAAGCTTGAAGTTTGGTAACAATGGTCCAGCTGTCATTTGTGTCTCTTTGAAAGGGAGTGCAGAGTGGAGAATATGAGTGCTAAAAGCTGATTACGTTAAGGCCCTGACTTAGAGATGATTGAGACAAAAGCTACAGGATTGAAAATGTTACACTGCAGCAAGTGGACACATAGTTGCTGGCAATCCTCGCCTTGCAAACACCAGAACATGAGTTTGATTTTTATCATCCATGTTTACATAAGAAATGCATGATTGCACACACTTGAAATCTGAGTGCTAGAGAGCTGGAGGTAGACATATTGCAGGGGCTCCCTAGTCAGCACAGTTGGACCTAGCCTATGTGGTAAGCTCCATGCCAACGAAATGCTGTACCTCAAAAGGAAAGGTAGATATGCTATCACACATGCAGGTTTTTAACTGGGTTACACACACACACATACACACACACACACACACACACACGCACGCACGCACGCACACACACACACGTACATACACACACGCCATAAATAAATTGTAAACACTGCTGAGAATGTAGTTCAGTGGCAACATTAATACCTGGGTTCTCAAAACAAACAAATACACAACAAACAAACAAAAATGCAAAGCAATCTTCTTCCCATCTGCATGAGAGACACCATTTGACTCACTTTACATATCAGTTTTCATCTCCCCCATCTAGTCTGTTAGAAAAAAAGTTAAACAGAAGAACTGGGGGAGGGGGATGAGCACACTGGCTAGAAGTTGCTAATAGGCTCCTGGTTTTGTGCTTCACGGTCCTTTTCACTTTTAAAACACTTCTATATGACAAATCAAGCTTGTAGGGCTAAGCACTGTAACCAGTCTCAGGTTCCAGGGGCTAAGCATATTGACTGTGCATTTCCCATTCAGGCAGTGCTTATGTAACAGTGTGGCTCCTAACTGTCTGCCAAACAGTGACTCACTCAGGTAAGTCCAAGACACTATCATCTTTGGATAAAGAAGGAGAGTGTGTAAAGACACACAGATACTTACCATTGTTTACCTGTAAATGACATGGCTTATTCCTTGGACACACTAGTCACTCAATTGCACCTAAATAGAACGCAGACTTGGAAGTGTAGTCTTGGGATTGACAATCCTTTCTCACCAAGAGTGCTCTTCTTGAAAGGCAATAAAACTCAGAAGAGTCTACCTGTGTCAGATTAGAGTTATCTATGAGAAAACTATAGCTCACCATAGTTGAGTGGGCCACAAATCTTATACATGGCAAAATCAACATTAAAGTCTTTGGGAGAAATATTTAACGTAACACGCTGATCAGATATGACTACTTCCCCAAGGCTTTTGAATTTCCTGCTCCCATAACTCCTAGGCATAATTGACTAAAGATGAGGATTCTATAATGTCTATAAAGTCTGTATGTATGAAAGTATATACATACATTTCTATAAAAACTATAAAGTCTATTTTCTTTAGTCTAATTAGGCTATCTTAGTACCACTATGTGTTGGCTTCATAGCTGTGGTAAACTGCAATCTCTTCATTTGATTTTGTTTTATTATTTTTGAAATAGACACAAAAAATAGTAACCACATCAAATACTTTTTTAAGATGAGCGTTATAGGAACTGTGCATAAAGAGCTTAGCTTGGTACTTGGGACTAACACTAGGTTTCACCTTTACTCCAGTTATCAGGGTGCCTACCTTTCTGTTTTGGAATGACACCTCAGTACTATAGTCCATTACTCTTTTGCCTCATATTCATTCATTAGAGACATTAAGCTAGCTGCTACTGGGACTTTTCTATCCATCATATAGCTTCCTCCATTCCCGATCACCAGGACTCTAAGAGTTATTTTATTTATTCTCAAGGATAGTTATAATATTTAAACAAATACCTAACCAGTTTCTTCCATCAAGAAAATAGTGGTATCCCAAGCCAGAGGAATCTTATTGTCTTCATTTTTTTTTTAAAACTCTGGCTTCAGCCAAAAAAAATTTCTTTACTATATCTATTTCCAAGTAATTGCATGGAATTGTATGTTCTAAATATATTTCATTCTATAAATGGCTGCTTTAAGAGTAGCAACATACCATTTATTAAAATTGTAAACTACTTTGAGATTCAGGCATATCCTAGGACAGAATACACAAATCTGATTTGTACTAAGAAAGCTAGGAACTCAGGAAAATGCAATGAAGAGTTTCTCTGACCCCTCCATTGACTGGTTTGAGGATAATATTCAGCAGATATGCTGCTGACTCCTGTCATGTCACCTTATTTGGGCAGAAAAGGCCCAATGTTGAACTTTCAAATGCTAAAGAGTTCATTTGTCATTAACTCATCTGCTAGGAATTTTTCATGTGAATGTCACATGCTTCCAGTGTCAATGACCTACTGCCCCTAAGCCTACATACCCCACATAACACAATGACTCAGCCACAGAATGGAGCTCATAGGGGGCCACATCATAACCTTTCTTTCATACCACCATCACTCATATGGATATTGCATGATAGCCATTGTGGTCCCTCAACACAGGGCCATTGTGGGCTGCACACAGAACCCAGTCCTTTGATTCAGAGGTCATCTCTGAATGACAATGGATCTTCTCCTCAAATTCAAGGACACAGTCACACTGTGTCACATTCCTATACACACGCGCACGCGCGCGCGCGCGCACACACACACACACACACACACACACACACACACCTAAGACCAGAGCTCTTATTCTAGTATTTTTCTCCTCTTTATATTTTTTCTTTATTGTGCTTCCTTGAGTCTGGAAAAACAATATGAGGATGCTGAAAGCATGAATGTTAACATGTGGTATCTTTAAGATTCCATATCCCATAATGGCTTTGGAATTTTTTAAATCTGTTAAATGAAAGAATGAAACACCCTATATCTAATATTGTCATAACATAAGAGATATCCTAAGGCAGATCTGTGAGATCATTTAACTGCTCTATTTGGGGAGGATCATTGTCATGATATTCATCACAACATTAATAGGTACACAATTTGTGATCAGTAATTAATCTACGGATTTCCTTTTGCCCTTCATCACCTTTCGTAAGAGAAAAATAAACTAGAGCCATCCAATACCAACCATTATTTAAATAGGTAAATCATGATACTCTCTTGCACTTCAGGATTTTCTAGTCATTGTCAAATTAAAAGAGGAAGTTGGGTGGAGAGAATCTACACACTAGGCTGAATCAACAGAGGCTGTTGTGAGGAAGAGAGATGGGGTAGGGGTAGGGAACAGAGAGACACAATCGGTTTTCACTTATTCTGTGTCCCACCTTTCATTAGGCTGATGTTCTTATTACTAGACTGACTTCAGTATTTTAAAGACAGATTCTCATGCAACCCAGGTTGAAATGAACCTTCTCTATAGTTGGGGGTAGTGCTCTTGAATCCCAGATATTCCTTCTTTCATCTATCTCTCAAGTGTTAAAAGAGTAAAGACATAAGTAAGCTACTATGCCTAGCTTGACAATATTCTTGACAGGGGAGTATATAAGCAATTTTTACTTCTTTATTTGTGTTTAAAGCTTGACAATTTGTTGTTTTTATTAATTGAAATATACAGTTCTTTGTAGGAAAATTTGAAATATAGTTAGTGACTCATGATTATTTTGCTCACTGCTTACCTTGTACCATGTGCCTGCTCAAGTCATTAGGTGCCACTGTATGTATTCAAATATCACAGTTTTTCTCTTTGATGAAAGTTAAGATCATATTGTAAGTGTACTTGACATGCTAAAATATCAACTTACAATGACATTAAGTAATCGTTTTATAATAGTTTCAACTATTCCAGAATAGTCAGTCTTCGGGAGAGTTCATTAGGCCACCTGCTGCCTTTTCAAATTTAAATTGTTTTCAGAAATGCTTTTTGTCTTGTGATTATTCATACATATTCATTTGTAGCACCACTACCACACTTCAGATAAAATCTTAGATGTGGTTACAATTGGTTTAACTGTCTACACCTTTGAAAACCTTTTGATAGTTATGTGGAACATTCCTTAAAAGTTCCCCCAAATTCTGATGTTATTCATTTTCCTGCAGTAATCATAAAATTTTATTCACATGCATCCATAATACAGAGTATATATTTTAACAGTCATAGTACTTCTTAAGAGTTAGTCAACATTTTCCATAGCCTTTGAACCCTAAACTATGAAAATCACCTCCTGTTTACCATGACAAATTCAGTGAATGCCATGGTACACAGTTAGGGAGGGCTGCCCATCAGTCATTCAGTCCATGGATAGCTATTAAGTATCAGGCTGTGTTTTAATGTCTAGGAACTGTACTAATATAGGACCAGAAAAAAATGGGGTCAGGACAGAAAGGTACAAGGAGACTGACATCCAAATATCTGATCAGGTAGAGGCTGTTTGAAGGGATAAAGAAAAGGTCCTGTATCAACAAATACATCCCAGGAAAATAATGCAGGAAATATGAGGTCCTTGATGTTGTTAGTTCTTTTCTTCACCTTAAGGATCATAACAAAAATTGTAGCTACAGTAAAGAAAAGCAATTCTTCCATATGAACTTAGTTTTGGCAGAGAGAAAGATATGGCTTTTTTTTTTCAGTCAAGTTAAGGAGTACCAAGAGCAAAGACAGAGTTGCTCAAGTCAATTACTAGGTTGTGTTCATTGTTTCTTGTAAAGGTTTCTATTGCTGTTGCTTCTATTGGAGACTTGAATAAAAACCACATATTAGATACACATGCCATACATCTGTAACTGGCTCCATTTAAATGAAAAAATTTAAATGAGGTCCAATGTCAAAAGTGAATGGTAGAGTGAAAGCTAGAGTGCCTGTAATGGAGAGAGAGTTGAGTTTAAGGCCAAAGAGTGGATAACGAGCTCCACTACAGTAGATATGGTAAAGACAGAGTACAGAGACAGGCAGATTCAACACATCATGCTAGAGCAGCGATCAGACCTACAATAGACTAGAAGAAGGAAGTGAAAGAGATGACATGGACATGGGTCTTGTGTTTGGCAATGGGACTCCAGATTAATGAAGTGACCATTTACCTAAGTATGAAGATTAAAGGAAGGGAGACAGTATCATCATTAGACTACTGGGATCAGAATTCCTATTTGGGATATGGTAAACTTGATATTTGTGTTGGGACCACAAGTTAAGGTGCAAAGTTGGCAGCATAGAAGCCATGTTATAACCAGTTGGTATAAAGCATGCATTTAAATGTGAGGCTAGATGACATCATTCAGGAAGCAAGAAGACAAATTTGGAGAAGGGAAAATGGAGAAGTAATGGGAGTGTGAAAAATGTGCTATACAGGACCAAGCTCTGGCTTCTCAAGTATTTCCAGAGGCCATGGTGGGAAAAAATACCATGAAGGAGATGAGAAAGAACAGTGTTTGCATGTATGACATCACAGAGTTCAGGAGACTATGTCTCAGTAAAAAGGGAATAGCTGGGTGTTCCATGCTGTGCTCTTTCTGCTATTATATTAGAGCAAATTGACTGCTAGCAGGCACGAATGAGGCAGGAGGAACTGAGAGCTCTACATCTTCATCTGAAGGCCAGTAGAATATGGCTTCTAGGCAGCTAGGAGGTAGGTCTTAAAGCATACACACACAGTGACACACTTCCTCCAACAAGGCCACACCTCCTAAGACTGCTACTCCCTGGACCAAGCATATTCAAACCAACACATGTGGAATGTGTCCTCTGGTCACTAAGGTCTTTGTATCCATGGAGTCCTCCTGTGAGTCACACTAAAATGTGATGAAAGGAATAACTGCAAATGTTGCTGCAAAGAAGGATTCCAACTCCATCATAGTAGTTCATGCCTATAATCCTACTACCCAGGGGAGAGAGATAGCAGATGAGGTGTTAAAAATCAGCCTGCATCACATAATGAATTCAAGGTCTACCTGTGTTATGGAGAACTGAAATGGGACACATTACTGGAGTCCTGTGATCATGAGGGACTCCTTACAGTTCCATGTGGACAACTCATCTTGAAGACATCATATGTGGCATTTGATCCTGTTGTGTATGGTGGAACAAAAAGGGAAAGTAAAATGAAATGTTCAGGCATTTACCATGTCAGAATAATGCATAGGCTAACTTCATTTTCATTGTAGATCATGGGAGATGAAAAAGAATCCCTGGCTTAGAAATGTTTATATCCACCAACACTACATCATAAAAGGTAAATCAATTAAGCAGGTGAGGGCAGGTGCATTGCCAGCCTCCTCTGCCAATGCCATAGCTGCTTGCTCACTTACTCGCCCCTCTTTTTTTTTTCTCAATCTGTTTAACCAAATCTAAACCTATTTTTTTCCAGCTTTGAAATCATTGCCTGCCATTCAAACCAGTAGAGGAGAGCTATGGATGGCATTTGGTTCTGAATTAATACATATTAATGTGCAGCAATACATTTCCACCAGTGCATGCATTTACTGACTATATGATTTGTCATCTAATGCATTTTATTCACCTCCATGTGTAGGAAGTGCATCCAGAATAATATCTTTTGTGATTATTCATTATGAAAATAATGTATTGCTACCAAATGACACCTTTTAAGTGGTTTGATATTCCTTTTTCTTTATATTTAACATATTATCATTACACAGATAGACTAATCCTATTGTCTTTAATAACTGGAGGTGACAGCTTTCCAGGAGTCTATTTCACAGAGACAGGTTCAGGTGGGAACTGGGGTCTCCTGCTGATTGGGAATGACACGGGAATGAGGAACAGGTCCTGGAAAAGATTTAACTTTGGATATGAATATGAATGTGAAATGAGAGAGGAACTGAGAGCTGTTATGTGCTCGCAGTGTTCAGAGCAGTGTGTATGCCATCAGAAGTCAAATGGGAAGGTTGGAAAGTTGAATGAGTAGATGTGATTGAGAGAAAGAGGGATGGGAGAGATGGAGAGAGAGAAAAAAGAAGGGAGCAAGGGGAAGGATGGGGTGAGAAAGGTGGAGAGGGAGAAGGGATTAGGAGGGAAGAAGACAGGGGCCAGGGAGGGCGAGATGCACAGGGTAGAATATATATATATATATATATATATATATATATATATATATATAGAGAGAGAGAGAGAGAGAGAGAGAGAGAGAGAGATTGAGTTTTATTGTGTGTAGAGTGATGTAAACAGCTGACACTGTTACAGAAACTTCAGAATGTTTTATTATGACACTGTTAACTCTTGAGAATACAGTGGTAGGCCTTAGAACAATAGAAAGGCAAAAGAAACATTTCCGGAGTGGCATATGTGTTTTCTAAGTCATTTGTTGCTTTTCTATCTGATAGTTATCTTCATTTATTCAGATTAGGAAAGCAAGACTAACATGATTAAATTAATTATCCACAGTCATACTTAACAAGTGCTAAAATGAGAACTGGACTCCCAGTTTCCACAATTATTCTGCATCCCATGCTATTTTATTGGATTCAGAATTGAGGAATGGTTATGGCTATTAGCATTACGAATCCTAGTCTCATCAGTTACTCTTAAAAATTCTTTTTTTCTTTATTTTCTATATTCTTTGTTTATATTCCAAAGGCTTTCTGCTTTCCCAGTCCCCCCCACCATATGTCCCATAAGTCCCCTCCCCCTAACTATTCCCCAATCACCCCCCCCAATTCTCTGTTCTGATGCTCTCCTACAAATCTGTATCCAGTCTTTTCAGGACCAGGGTACTTTCCTTCCTTCTTCTAGGGAATCTTTTGATTTGCTAATTGTGTCTTGAGTATTCAGAGCTTTTGGGCTCATTAATATCCACTTATCAGTGATTGCATTTCATGTGTATTCTTTTGTGATTGGGTTAAGTCACTTAGGATGATATTTTTCAGATCCAACCATTTGCCTACAAATTGCATGAATTCATTTTTTTAATTGCTGAGTAGTATTCCATTGTATAAATATACCACATTTTCTGTATCCATTCCTCCTTTGAGGGACATCTGGGCTCCTTCCAACTTCTGGCTATTATAAAGAAGGCTGCTATGAACATAGTGAAGTATTTGCTTTATTGTATGCAGGGGATTCCGTTGGGTATATACCCAGGAGTGGTATGACAGGGTCCTCTGGAAGTGTCATGCCCATTTTTCTGAAGAACCGCCAGACTGATTTCCAGAGCAGTTGTACCATCTTGCAATCCCACCAACAGTGTAGGAGTGTTCCTTTTTCTCCACATCCTTGCCAGCACCTGTTGTCCCTTGAGGTTTTTTTTCTTTTTTTTTTTTATTTAAATTTTTATATTCTGACTGGTGTGAGGTGGAATCTCAGGGTTGTTTTGATTTGCATTTCCCTGATGACTAATGATGTTGAACATCTTTTAAGGTGCTTGTCGGCCATCCAAATTTCTTCTGGTGAAAATTCTTTGTTTAGCTCTGTACCCCATTTTTTGATAGGGTTATTTGATTCTTTGGGGTCTAACTTCTTGAGCTCTTTGTATATATTGGATATTAACCCTCTGTCGGATGTGGGGTTGGTGAAGATCTTTTCCCAATTTGTTGGTTGCTGTTTTGTCCTTCTGACAGTGTCCTTTGCCTTACAGAAACTTTGTAATTTTATGAGGTCCCATTTGTCAATTCTTGATCTTAGAGCATAAGCTATTGGTGGAACTTTTCCCCTGTGCCCATGTCCTCCAGGGTCTTCCCCAGTTTCTTTTCTATTAGTTTCCGTGTGTCTGGTTTTATGCGGAGGTCCTTGATCCACTTAGAGTTGATCTTAGTACAAGGAGATAAGAGTGGGTCAATTCGCATTCTTCTGCATGTTGACCTCCAGTTGAATCAGCACCATTTGTTGAAAAGGCTATTTTTTTCCCACTGGATGGTTGTAGCTCCTTTATCAAAGATCAAGTGACCATAATTCTTTGGGTCCATTTCTGGGTCTTCAATTCTATTCCATTGATCTACTTGCCTTTTGCTGTACCAATACCATGCAGTTTTTAGCACAATTGCTCTGTAGTACTGTTTGAGGTCAGGGATATTGATTCCCCCAGAAGTCCTTTTATTGTTGAGAATAGTTTTAGCTATCCTGGGTCTGTGCCCAGAGGGCAGACCCCGAACTCCCTACTCTTAAAAATTCTTAGCTTCTTGGTCTGATTGCTTGACTTGATGGTTGTTATTCTAATACAGGAATAATAGAAATTTTGACGGAATCAAAGAATCAGGAAATAGTTTCATTTTTTCTTTATATTTAACATATTATCACTACACAGATAGACTTGTTAGTTATTTGGACAAAAAGTCTCTTCTCCCATTCCAGGTTCTAAGTATGAGTTGCTGGGACCCCTCACAGCTGCAAGCATATGAACTTCAACACATATGAAGCCTGATGATTCTTATTTTACCTTTGACCAATGCCTTCCCACCAAACTCAAACCTGCAACTGAAGAGGACTTTCCAATTTCTTTTTTTTTCAACAAATGGTGCTGGTTCAACTGGAGGACTTTCCAATTTCTTAATATTTCATTTAGAGACAGCCACTGGAATTTGTAAACTATTGTCGCATTAGTCTCCTAGATGGCAGAATATAAAATTATATGACTGGTTCTTAATCTCAAAGGAGCTATATCATCTTCAAGATTTCAGAGTTTTCTTGAAAGATTTATACTAATAAAATATAATTAATAAGGACTTCCAGTCCTGAGTTTAAGAGATGGGACCCAATTGTATTTATGTTTAAAAATCAGCTGTTTGCTCTAATAGTGATTTAGGGTAGGTACTCTCTGGTCTTGAACTTGCTTGAGGTTTGTGTCTAGAGATGAGAAAATCAGTAAAACAAACCACAGTGACAAATGCACTGTGAAGTGGGCAGCTTAGTGAGGATCCAAAGTCCTAGGGGGACCTGAATCCCCAGCTTAGATACCCTCAAAGTTAGAAGCTACAACATCAGCTTTGGTGTCACACCTAGCTGACAGCCAGGGACCAATGTGACAGTGGTTTACCTATTTTCTGCTGCCAAGATTTAGCCAAAGATAATTTCATTTTGTCTTTTGAACCTAAATTTTTATTATACTTTTTCTTATTTCTCTATGTATGTTGTTAGATTCAAAATGGAGTTGGCTTTTACAACATCCTAAGAAAGAAAGAGGGTTATGGAGTAGTAATATCTCACATATTCCTGATTACTAGAACTGTAATGAAAGACTCAGCCAAAGACACAAACTTTGGGTAGAACATATTTCTGCAAGGTTTCTGTTTGCCACCTGACTGCCCTACCTTGGACTCATCTCTGTTTGGGCAGGTCTTATAAGCAATCATCAGTGCTTTAAGACCATTTGTTTCTTACTCATTTTTCCTTTACAAACACGACCTTGCTTCAGTGTCTTTGTGGGTTCCCATGGCTTATTGTGGTAAATATTTCCATTTTGAGATCCATTCCTAGATAATTAATTACCCTAGAGTATCTCTCCTCATTTGTTCTTTAAGTGGGTACCTATGCTTTGTGAATTATCACAGGATAAAAGGAAATGTCTAGTGTTTATTTGAAAAATGTTAAACCATGTAACCACTGCCATGATAAAATAGTCACATCTCATCAAGAAACATAAGTAACACAAGCAAACATCTGTTACTACCATATTCCCACTTCAGCCTATACTAACCATCACTACATTTTCATATGCTCAAAGAATCTATGCAAATGGAATATCTACATATATGTATTATATAAAAATCTCTGAGACCTATTCACTAAACTAAGAATTATACATTAATCAGTAGTCTGCCATTTTATTGATAGGCAGTATTTATTTTCATGATTGTATCATACTTTGGCCCTCAGTCACGGAAGAGCATTTTATTTTTTTCCAGTTTGTGTTGATTATGAACAGAAATTATATGGCTATCTATAACTTTATGTATGAAGATCTAAACTTTATAACTTTTCTCTCGTTTCATGTGGTAAGTTTGTATTTGACCACAATATGAAACCAGAGATTTTCAGAGTGTTGTAACACCCTCTCAAATTCAGAGAGGAGAGATGTGTGAGCTCTGGTTGTTCTTATTGGCCTTAGCACATAGTTTTTCATTTTTGTATTCTGTAACTATCCCCATGTTATGTTATGCTGCAATAATCATTGCTAAATCTGATATATGTGTTTCCCCCTTCACTTCTTTTCATTTATTTTGTTTTACACTTTACCCCATTTTAACTGAACTCAGAGCAAGGACTGCATACACTATCCATTCAAAGCTTCAGGCAATGTGGGAGAGTTCTCTAAATCTGTGATATTCCTTCTCACTGTCTTTCACAGAGAAAGAGGCTTAACTGTTGCTGTAGTGTAACTTGCCATTTCAGGCTGTGGTCTACTATTTAAGGCTACTTTGCTTTCCTTCAAGCCATGGAGGCTTCCTTACATGTTAAAATCTTGGTGGTTTGCAATTACATGCATTTAAAGCAGGGACATCAGGTTGAGAGCAATATTCAAAAGAACATTTTTTTAACATGTGGAGCTTCATTTATTCATTTAAACCAAGAAGAAAACTATCAAATGACAGTGCTCTATTGAAATGTTCTTACGTGTTATCCTTGAATCAGGTAGTTATGTTTATGTGGCTACCTGTCTGGATTCTGCAGTCATTTTAGATGGTGGTCCCTTTGCCAGTGTGGTTTCCTACAAGAGTGTAGCTTACCATAGTTCCTGACATTAAATAACATAGTTCCTCTGATGCAATTCTTGTTTGTTAAAAAAAACTTGTTTGTGCTAAATTAATACATTCATGTTTCAAACAGGTTTTAAAATCATTATGTCCTCGTTTGTAGAATTTATCATCATGGGATTTTGGCTGCATTAAATCTGTGTTTATTTTGCTATTTCTACCACTTCGTGTGTTCCCATCAACAAACATGTCATTTTCTCTATTTATTTAGAGTTTTTTAAATCAAAGTTTTATAGTTTTTATGTTAGGGATTTAAAATATCTTTCTTTTTTCATTTGTGGAAGCTTAAACAAATGTTTTGAGATTTGAAACTATTTTTAAAACTTTAATATTTCAATTGCATATTACTGTGATAGAAAAGTATGGCTCTATTATAGATCCTGCAGCCAATGTCATTGCCAAACTCTTATTTCTGAAAGTAATGGTTTTAAAATTTCTTAGAAGTTTTTAAATAAAAAATAAGTTGTAAATCCCTTTATGTATACTATTCTCTGATCACATTCTCTCTCCACCACTGACCCCACCAGGTCATCCATACCTTTCTACATAATGAACTTCATATTGTTTCTTCTCTCTTAAAATACCCCATTTAATAAAAAAGTCAAAACAAATAAACAATAAGCCAATGAGGTGAAAACAAAACAAAACAAAGAGCTCCTTCTATTCCCGCAAAAAACAAAAAACAAACAAACAAACAAACAAACAAAAAACGCACACACACACAAAGAATCATGGAGTCATGGAGTCTGTTTTGTGTTTGTCAACTACTTCTTGGGCTAAGGCCTAATCTGGATTTTAGTTGATATAGCCAATGACAGTCCATTGGAAAAAAATTAATTTTCTCTTTCCTGGTAGTCATCAATTATAAATAGATGCTTGGTTAGAAGTGGCACCTAGTGTCCATCTCCCCTTCTTTATAATGCAATTTTGTTTGGTTTTAACCTATGCAAGTATTTTGCATGCTTTCCCTGTCTCTGTGAGTTCATGTGGGCATCTGCCCTGTTGTGTCTGGATCACACTGCTTTCCTAGAGTCTCTGACACACACAATCTTTCAGTCTCCTCTTCTGCATAGATCCCCAAGCCTTGAGTGGAGGAGCTTGATAAAGACATCCCAGTTAGGCCTGCCTTTCCCAAAGTCTCTATTCTTTTCACAGTGCTCTCTGTGGGTATAGCAATATGTCTTTAGGGGTCATTTTATTGCTATTTTCTTTAGCAGAATAACAGTAGTAGGTTTTCCCTGTGCCCATGACCTGTGTAATCTCAGGTTCTACATTCTTACTTCTTGCCACTTTTGTATGGTCTACTAATTACAATGCAGTTGTTAAAATTGTATAGAATTGACCAGTAAATCTACTCTGTTTTGGAGATTTCTTCTAATGAAGACTTTTAATTACGAACTAAAATTTATTATTATTAGACTTTTCACCTTGGGTGGGTTTTGATTCTCACTTTCTGATTCTATATATAGTTGGTCCATTGCATCTTGAGCTTGGGCTGGGTATTATCTTCCTTTCTTTTTCCTTTAATCTATACACTATCTGTATTGATATATACTTCATTCCCAATATTGGGAATTTATATATTTTCTCTGTTGCCAGTCATTGTATTTGTATCAATTTTATGGATTTTTAATGAGCATCAACATTTGGTTTTATGTTTTGATGTGTTCTGCTTTCATCTTCATTGGTTTCCGTTTTCATGTTTGGCCTTCGCTTTTCTTCTGCCTGCTTGGATTTAGTCACCTCATCTCCTTGTTTCTTTTTTTTTTTTTGGTTAAAACATAATTAGATTACTTCCTCCCTCCATCTTGTTTTTTTTTAAGGTGAAAGTTTGGATTATTGACTTGACATAATTCATTATTCTTTTCTCCTATGTGTATTCAGTGCTACAGACTTCTCTGTAACGACTGCATTGGGTTAATCTCCAGTGTTTGGTGTCTTATACTTGCATGTTGGTTGCCTATGTAGCTATCAAAACTGGCATTTCATACTGTTGTCAGATTTTTAATTCTGTTTTAAATGAAGTCTGTAATTAGGCTTTCCTTTCATGGTTATTTTTTTATTGGATATATTCTTTATTTACATTTCATTTCCCTTTTCCCGGCTCCCTGCCCCCCAAAGGTCCCATATGCACTTTTCCCTCCCCCTGTTTCCCCATCCTCCTCTTCCCATTTCCCTATTCTGGTGTTCCCCTATACTGATGTATTGGCCTTTACAGATCCAGGGTCCACTCCTTCCTTCTTGGACATCATTTGGTATGTGGATTGTGTCTTTGGTGTTCCAAGATTCTAGGCTAATATCCACTTATCAGTGAGTGCATACCATGTGTATTCTTTTGAGACTGGGTTACCTCACTTAGTATGATGTTCTCCAGCTCCATCCATTTCTCTAAGAATTTCATGAATTCATTGCTCCTAATGGCTGAATAGTACTCCATTGTGTATATATACCACATTTTTTGTATTGATTTTTCTATTGAGGAACATCTGGGTTCTTTCCAGCTCCTGGCTATTATAAATAAGGTGGCTATTAATTACAACATCAGGCTTGTTTGTTTGTTTCTTCATTTATCGTGGGTGTGGTGCTGCATATGCACAAGTATATACAGGTACAATGGCATGCACATTCGTATGGAGTCCCAAGGTCCATGTTAATGTGATTGCTTTCCATCTCTATTTACAGGATAAGCCTTTGAACCCAGAGCTCACTAATTCAGCTAGACTCACACCTTTTGAATGCAGTCCTAGGGATCCATGCTCAGGTTCTTATGGGTGCAGATGAGACACTTTACTGGCTGAGCTGTCTCTCTCCTTCAGAATGACATGCTTACAATTGTTCACTCAGTAAATGTTTATTGTGTGCAGGCATTTTTTAACCCTTAAGGTGCTGCAGTGAACAGTAGATGGGAATCCTCCCCCTCAGCAAGTTGTCAGTTTTCGGGGGAAGGCAAATAATAAACAGCGATTGAGATTACAACTGCAGGTGCTAATTGGCAGGAAGAAGGATTCTTCAGTAATTTTCTTACAGAGGGAAAGATTAGGAAAGATGTCCTGAAGAGGTGTCACAGGAAGCCACTTGAATGAAATAGTAAGGCTATACTTGGTTTTTATGATGAATCTTTAAATCCCATACAAAGGTAAAGTCATGGCTCAGGAATATACATATATACATGTGTATATATACATATGCATATGTACATACATGCATAATGCAAACATACATAATACATAACAGCATATATACAAGCATACATACTACCCACATGCATACATATATATTGCATTAATACTTATTATATACATACATACTACATACTACATGCATACGTACACAGACAATGATGTAGAGTAAAAGCTTTGGGTTAGAGGGTGTGAATATATGAGTTTTGAGTCTTTCTTTCCTACCACCAGCATGCAAGTCTCAGTCTGTGTATGGAATCTACTAAAAGGTTCTGAGTTCCATGCCAGTAAATCTGATTTAGATAAGGTTATATTGGATCTATTTAATTTCTGACAAGCCCTCCATCTCCAGGTAAATCAGGTGCAGCATTTTGTTAGCATACACTGGGACTCCCCAGTTTTTCACCTTCACCCCATCGTTGGGGTTTTTTTGGCTTTTATTATTTGGCCTTAGCCCTTTCCATGCACTCATGTACTGTGTCATGACTTTTTCCTCCCATACCCCACTACTTCCACCTTCTCTCCTTTCCCCTCTGTCCTTCTCCCCCCCCACCTACCCACTACTCATTTGCTCCTGTTTCCTTTGTCTTTCAGATAGCTTTGTGTCTGTGCTCTCTACCTTCTGTTCTAAAGGTTATAGATGGCAGGTTAGTGGGACCTCACCACAAATCCAACACTACCATTCAACTTCCAGTCAGATAGAAAGCCGAGGCATCTCCTATTCCTTCATTCAGGATGCCTAGGAAAGCTCTTGTAGCAGTTAGAACGGGCATTGTCCTGCTATGGAGGACCCTGATGTCACATTGGTTCTTTGTAACAGTCTGGAAACAATGTCTGTTTGCATAGCAGTTTCTTATTTGGGAGGAAAGAAATAAATGCCTTGGAAGAGAAATAAAAACAAACAAATAAGTGCACAGTCAAGTACAGACTAATTAGTTAGTAACAAAATAATTACTGACAAACCGCTTCTGGGCGAGCGCTGGAGCAAATCTCCCCATTCCTATGGTGAGGCGCTGACCCCACTAAATGCTTATTATTCATAGTTTTCCAGGAGCCTCATTGATACTGTATCGCCAAGACCTCAGGGACCCACTATGGCTATTTCTCCACAATTTACAGGGAGAATGGAGCCCAGTTGCTTGAGAGATTAATTAACTTGTCAAACAATTAAGCAGACAGGCTGTAATCGAGGTTTCCATTTCATAATTGATTTATCACTTTGTAGCTTCTTAAGTCCCAGGGCGCAGAGTGAGGGACTGCTGTGCAGGGAAAACCTTTCAGAGAATGCCAGGGGACTGTGGGAGGGCAGGGTGAGGCTCTCTTCATTCTCAACACATGGTGTGGTCTAGCCTGACTTTTGACCAGCCTTCAGACACAGTAAGAATTTTATTTTCCTTTCCAGTGGTACTAGTCCAAGAATTATTTTTATGTTCTCCAAGCCCTACCTCATCTGGTATTGTTTGATGAAGCAAGGCCTTCAAGTAATACCCACGGAGAGCACATCTGTAGTTCTTGGGTCCCTTTCTCTTTTGATGGAAGTTACTAAGGGAATAGCACACATTATTAATTCATCTCGAGACTAAGGCTGCAGCCTTCCTTGAATCTTTAACGAGCCATCAGAGGTTCATTTAGGGATGCTGCGCCTCCCAGAAGACCCTCTGCACTCTTTCTGCAGTGCTGTGGTGCACAGCAGCACCACTGAAAGAGCTTGTCAGACAAGGGAGGGCCCAGCCTCCCCAAATGCCAAGGCTGCCTTAGGAATTCTGAGGTATGTTTTGAAATCTGTTTGTTGATTATGCCCAAGGGATTCTGTTACAGGTACTCCAAAGAGTTCATCTTCATATTGCGTTTGATAATCCAAACTGCAGACATCATCTGTAGCATTGACCACCACCAGGTGTCTCACATTAGAAGCTGGAGTGCAATCAATACAGCTCTCTCTCTCTCTCTCTCTGTTCATGTGTGCATGTGGTTAGTGTGTGTGTGTGTGTGTGTGTGTGCGCGCGCACATGTGCTTGCTTGCTTGTCCTACCTCAGGTGATTTTCCCCTTTTGTTTGAGACAAGATTTCTCATTGGCCTGGAATTTTGACATGTAGACATGGCAGCAAGCCACAGGTACCCACTTACATTTTCCCTTCCTGCCTGCCATCACAAGGATGGCAAGCATAAAACTCTATGACCAATTTTATTTTTCTTCATTGTTCTTTTTATTTGTTTTTTGAGAATTTCCTACAATGCATTTTGATCATATATATTCGACTTCTCCAATTCCCTCCAGACCCAACTCATCATCCTACCTACAAAACTTGTGTCTTTTTTAAAAAAAAACAAAAACAAAAACAAAAACACATTGGGGCCACATTGGGTTGTATATATTTTTGGATGTGTGAACTTCAGCTGGAGTGCGGCTCATCCTTTGGGTTACACCCTTAAAGGAAAGCTGAAGCTGACTCTTCCAGTAGCTGTCAATGGCTCCTTTTCTAACACTGAGACTTTATGCCCACTTCCTTTCTTCGTGCTTGGATTTTTGTCTGGCTTGTATTTGCATGTGTCCTCTTTATTAGAGCACAGTAGATTTATATGTGCAAATGCTTTATTATTTTCAAAAAAACTGCTTTTTGTTTTTTCAGTCAGTCACCATTTCTGGATCTTCCCATATTTCTTTTTTCTTTTTTTTAATTAAATTTTTTTTTTAATTTTCTATATTCTTTGTTTACATTCCAAATGCTTTCTCCTTTCCCAGTACTCCTTCTCCATATGTCCCATAAGTCCTCTTCCCTCTGCCCATTCACCCAATCACCCCCCCCCCATTTCTTTGTTCTGGTACTCCCCTGTCATACTGGATCTGGCCCTCTCCTTCCTTCTTCTTGGGAATCATATGATTTGCTAATTGTGTCTTGAGTATTCAGAGCTTCTGGGCTAATTTCTACCCACCTCTTCCATATTGATCCCTGAACCATGGGAAGGGGTGCTATAATGTTGATGACCTATTTGGAGTTGAGAATTTCACAGTCACCTTTTATCTATCCCATGACCTGTCACCAGTTTCTGTGATAATCACCGTCTACAGCACATAGAAGCTTCTCTGATGACAGGTGAGAGGTGTCATTATGAGTTGGTTTAATTAATGTATGTATATATGTATGTATGTATGCATGTATGTATGTATGTATGTAGTATTAGCAGAATGAAAAATATGATGATGACGATGATGATGATGATGATGATGACGACGACGACGACGATGATGATGATAAGTTACTCTTGTTGCCTAAGACCTGACTAGATATAGACCCGTGACCCTGATAATGGTGCTCAGTGCTCAGGTATGGATTTTATCTTGTAGATTGGGCTACTACCACAGTGTTCCTAACAATATTAGATCAGTGAGATGCGTTGCCAGGATTGTCATTACTGTAGTGCTCACAATTGAGTGTTGGGTACGACTGATGGTTACTTCTCCAGTAAGATTTGCAGCATCATGACGGCTATCCAGGAATAACGAGCCCACCAGGGGGAGTACAACCTTGATTTCTCTATGTCCCTACATTCAAGTATGTGACCTCTTTACCAATAGCATCTCACTGTCAATTTTAGGGGGTAAGCAAAAGCATTGGAAATAGCTTTAAAGGTTTAGAGATCCCACTGGCCACTCCTTCAAAAGAGGCAAACCATTCCTGGCACAGGTTTTTACAATTTATTTTTCTTTGGTATCTAGTATGGCGATTGTTGCTCTGCTATAGGATAACTCAATTTTAACTCTTTTTAAAAACATATGTGTATGTATATATTTTAAGAACCCTCTTTAGTAGTATATATCAATGTTCTTTTCAAAGCTCATGTTATTTTTCCCTCTTGTGTTTCCTCCTTTACCCTGCTTTCCCTTAGGAAAATGCAAATTAAAACTACCTTGAGATTTCATCTTACCCTACTCAAAATGCTTGATTTAAAAAAAAAAATCCGTGCATGACTACAAATGCTGGATGTAGCAGAAAAGGGGCATGCATTCACTTCCGGTGGGAGTGTGACTGTGACAGTTCCACAAAAAAGCTAGAAATACTTCTCCTGCATGCCCAGTTATACCACTCTTTGACATATGCCCAAAAGGATTCTATATCCGACTGTAGGAATAGTGCCATTCCTGCTCTTTCATGCTCATTGCTGCTCTGTTTACAATGGGTAGGACATAGAAAGACCCTAGATTTCCACAAACTGATGTCTGGATAATATAAATTATATTAAATTATGTGGTGTTTTTGCACGATGAAACATTGCATAGATATTAGAAAAAATGAAATTATATAAATTTCATTTAAATGAGTGGAACTGGATTCATTCTGAGTGAGATATTTGAGAAATTTATAAGACATAGTTTTTGTCACTTATGGATGTTATCTTTGAGTCTCCAGATGTGTATGCTTCCTTTAGAATATCCACATTGGTTAGATAATAAACAAAGGCTCATGGTCACATGTGGAAGATTTCAAGGCAGGGGAGATATAATTCATAAAGCTAAAGAGGGAATAATGTAACACTCTCTGTTTCTTATACAGATTCTAAAGCTTCATCTAAGGTCTTCCAAGATGGTATCCAAGTGCTTTATGAAGTGAGCCATTTTCTCTGGTCCCTCCAACACACTTATGTGCTTATGACTTTGTATTACAGAGCTAGATACCAGTTTGGGGATCAGGATGGACAATGAGCTTGATTCCCATAGAGATGTTTTACTTGGTCACTGTGGACAAAATGGAAGCAAAGTTTTCTTCTGTTGCTTTGGGCAGATTTTTCCAATGCTTTTGGACACAGATTTAGATGTATATGTGTGTGTACCTACCTCCTATGCTCATGTACTTTTGGCTGCATCTGCACTCATACTGCAGTTACTCAACTGGACTACTTCTCTAAACTTCTTGAATTACTGTTTCAAAGAAGGCGTTCATTCAGCACTCTCTGCACCCCAACTTTTCCCTAAATCTGAAGACACTCTTATCCTTCATGCTAAGCTGTGCCCCTAGATCTCTGTCCTAACTCGAATGTGCTCCAGTCTTCAGCACTCCAAAGACCCACAAGGGTGACCACTGCCAGCTGTCAAGATCTAGCAATAAGCTTAGAATAGTGTGCTTCCTTTTATTGGTTGTACCAACTAGTACCCCCAGAGCTCTGAGGAAGTAAACCACCAACAAAAGTGTACACCTGGCTCCCAGCTACATATGTAGCAGAAGGCGGCCATTTCAGACATCACTGAGAGGAGAGAACATTGGTGTTGTGAAGGCTCGATTCCTCAGAATCGGGGAATGCAAGTCAGGAAATTGGAGGGGGGAGTTAGTAGGGGGAGGCAATTTTCAGAGGGGTAAAGCAGAAAAGGGTTGCCATTTGAAATGTAAATAAAGCAAATATCTTAAAAAAGAAAGAAAAGTGAGCTTTCATGTGAAAGTCTTTCATACCCACAGTCAAACCACTTTCTGAGTTTCAGAGGGTGACATTCTTCATCACAGAGCAGAAGGAACTACCATTTATTTATTATTTATTTATTATTATTTATTTATTAATGCATGGCCCTCTTCTCTCATTACTTCCTACAGTGATTCTCACTTTGGCACTGGTGTGCAATATGCCTGTTTCCAATGCTATGAAATATCTTCCTCCTCTTAATACGTACATATAAGAAATATGTGCTAGTAGTTTTTGATTTGTTTTTTTTTAACTAATCAGTTTCCTCATATGAACCAGTAAAATGCATATCCACTTTATCACCTATTACTTTATAATAGGTGTTATCTCTTAAATTGTCTTTTCCTCTCCAACAAGTTGATTTCAAATTCAATCCCCTTTCTTTACCCTGGGTTTGGGTTAAGTTCTTCTCTGCAGAGCTGTCTCCTTCATCTGTGCATGGCATTGCCCTGATCAGTCATTTGCACATGGCATTGCCCTAATCAGGTCCTCTGAGTTGTTGCCTAAGCTTATCTGTTTTGATGAAAAGCCCTGTAGAACATAGGCATTCCTATGTGCACAAACCTGCAAAGCCTCCTCCCAGGTAAACACTTTTGGGAGAGATTGCTGAATCTTAGGCTTTGAGGATTGGATTTAGATTTGAGCAAACATTTGCAGAGTTCCCTGTCCAGTTCTTGTATCAATATGCAAAAATGAATGGGTTCGATTTTCCAGTGCCCACACTAAAGCTGTGTATTCTCTGCTTTTATATATTTCCAACAACTATGGCTTATTCTCTAACCAAAGCAGGACTGGAAGTGAATCCTGAACCATTCTTTCCATAAAGTATTCTAAGAGGGATCCAGGTTTCCATAGGTAAAATCACAAAGTGAAGAAATGGGCTGATTGTGAATTTTAGTAATATAGGTGCCTGGATGCATGCACCAAGAACATAATGAAACTCCATTGACTGAACTGTCTTTTAAAAATGTACAAATTCATAAAATAAAATTAAAATCTGGTTTTTAAATGCAGCAGCATGTCTCAAAGACAAATGAATATAAATTGCAAGTTGATGTGTTTTAACTCTCTTAAGCCTTTTGAATTTTGGAGCTGTGCGAAGCATAAATACAACCATGAAGTTAACGGGAGGTCATTTGCGGATGGAGCTTCTCCTTTATGGGCATTGCTGAAGCTGAAAAGACTCAGTTCTGCATGGCCGGCCACTTTGTTCTTAGGTTTAGGCTGCTTCTCCCGTCTCTCCCCACCCCCACTGCCATTCTCCCTCTTCCAGACAAGCACACAAAGATAAATTTGGTCCTATTTCTCCTTTGAATTATCATTCTGTCTGCACTTGAGAGGCCTATATTAATGAGGACTTGTGGAAACTGAATAATTGATGCATGTGTATTTCTGAGCTTAATTATCAGTAGAACTAATTCTCTCCTGTCTTCTACTCTGAGTTCATAGGCACTGCCTTAGTGGTGGATCTGAGGGTCACACAGCCACTCTAACCCATGGGAAAGCTTAAAAGCTAGGGCTCACTTGGCTACCTTGTCCTCTCTGGTTGTCTTAATGATGTCCAGGTGTGTATGTGGCTAAAATCCCACTGGTTACTTGCCCTGCTTCATAATTTGCGCACAGGTTACAAGAGATATACAGAGCTGGTGAAAATGAGACCTCTCTCCTCCTGGTGTTCTGAACATGACAAAGGCGCCAAAGCATATTAAAACCCCTCCATCATTGGCAAGTACTGACTGGAAAGGCAGTCAAGATGTGGTAACAGAATACCCACCTGCAACTGTTCTCAAGTCCCATGAAAAGGAGTAATTTTAACACAACACCTGCAAAACCACTTGGTAGCATAGAGCTCACTAAATGAAAAAAAAATACTCACAGCCAAGTTCTAGTGCAGGCTGCCAGGCCTCTCTCAGCAAAACCACAGGGAATCTAGAACTAGAATTGCTAATGGCATCTGGCAATGTGCGATTTGGAGCTACCGTTCCCCGAACCAGTGGTTCCCAAGCTTCACTTACATAGGAATCACCCAGAGAGCTTGCTGAGGCCCAGATCACTAGCTTCTAGTTCATTTTCTGATTCAGGGATCTGGGATGAACTCAGGAATCTGCATTTCTAAAGGTTCTGAGCTGCCGAGGCTTTGAGAACCATTCCCTGAAGTTTATACATTCCAGTGTATAAACTGGAGGATTTGCTCACTGCTTAGCTAAGAACTCCCTTGCTTTAGGTGAGTCACCCGAAGATAAAGATACAAGAAGGAAGCAAAGATGAAGGGAAGTGATAAAAAGGGAAATCTAGCCAGCCTGGGAGTCTAGTCAGCTTGTAAACGCCCATGGGTATTCCAAAGGAAGAAGGCATGCTCTGCAGCAAGGAGAGGAATAACCTAATGGGAGTCTTCAACAGGCAACATGGTGGCGAAAATTCAGAAACATTGCTGAAGCCTCCTACAGGCTAGTCATACAGAGGAGAAAGGCCACTGGAAAGATTTCATCATTGTGCTGAACAAAGATACTTCTCAGACAGTGGACCAGGAGAATGGATTTCAGTCCTCCCAGCAATGTTGCCATAGCAAGGTTTCTGTCCCTATATTATGCTCAATGTAGAGATAAGATTTTATTCTGGATATAAATGTTGTAAGTTGAGGGTTCCAGTGAACATATTAGAATGATATCACCCACAGATATTGGTGCTAAAGGTGCAACAGGTTGGGTGTGGAAATGCAAACAGAACTAGTCCATTATTTGGTTGAGTGATAATTAGAGGTTGAAATAAAGTAACAGATGTTTAAAGATAAGCCTACAAATAAGGACAAAAGAGAGAGTGCATTCTGTCAAAATGCCACACCAGTTTCTATAGCGATAATTCATAGCGGAGGAGCATTAGGAGATGAGGTCTTATAAAAATGGTTTGTGAGAGTGAGGCTCTCGTAAATAGGGTTAGGTCCTTTATAAAAATGCACAGATGGCAGAGAACTCTCCCTGTTTCTTATCACTGAGAACACAGTAAGAAGTGAGCTGGCTGGGTATGTCTTATTCAAGGGAGACACACTGGTCATCACTATGTCTGTGAACATCTTCATCTATGATACAGAAATGAAAGAAACACATTTCTCTTCTAGCTGTTCACTGACAGTTTTCAGTTATGGAAATCTAAGCCTTTATAATGAGATAATGGAGGGGGATCAGAAATACCCGTGAGACAATTGGAACAAAAGAGGGAAGGTACAGAGAGGGGAGAGGGATATTAATATAATAATGGACAGTGTTAAAACAGAATAACAAAAAAATTAGAATTGAAGAAAGTAAAAGTAGGAAACTACCTTAGAGGTGGCCCTAAGCCTGACCCATTGGCTGAGCATATTAGACTGAGCAGGTATTAAAAATGTCAAAGTATCTGGTCTATCTATAGCAAGAATCCACATTATGTGTGTCACTTAACCCATGATCTGAGTGACTGGGAAAGTCCAGTCACTAAACTCAAGTCTTCTGATGCTCAAAAAACATATCGCTTTCTTACTATCCCTTGTTTCTTCCAGAAAAAAAAACAAAAACAAAAACAGAGTACATCCTCATGTACTCAGTTCATGAAGCCCTCAATCCTGATATCCAGTAGATAGAGGCATGGATGGGAGAAAAACTTTGGAAGAAGACTTATGCTAATGCATCCTAGGCTGTATCCCTACTTGAATGACATCTCCTAAGTATCCTTCCCAGGTCTTCACCTGAACTAAACTATCTTTCCTTCACCAATACAAGATGTCCCGCACTTTCTTGGCACCACACTTGCAAAGGGTCTTCTTAGGATCAATCCTGCATTCTGGACTTGTTTCACACTGGCCCTTGTGCTATTGTTACCTCTGGCTTTTCTCTGCCATCCTCTGTAATGTTTGGACAGACCATGCTTTTTCTAGAGCACTCTGCCTTTTCAGATGACATATCATATTAACACACAGGTTTCAGAACAGTGAGTTTTTTCCCTGAGAGGCACTGTCTCATAAATTTGAACAGCAATGCTTTAGTTCCTTTACTAGCCTTCTGTGGCAACATATCTGACAAAAAGCAAAGTAAGGGAGGAAGGGTTTATTTTGGCTTACAATTTAAGGGTACAGTCCATGGAGACTGCATGTCAACAGAAGCCTGAGCTAGAGGTTTTTGTTATATTTGCACTCAGTAAGCAGAAAGAGATGAATGGTGGTACTCACTGAACTTCCCTTTTGGAAATAGTGCTAAGATCTCAATCTATGGAATGGTGCCACTTGAGTTTCTGTGGGTTTTCCTTCTTCACTTAAACAATTCTAGAAACAAGCTCACTGAAGCACAGATATATTGATTGCTAACCCAGTCAAGTCGACAGTGACATTTAGCCACCACAATTAATAACAAGCTACCAGCAAAAGCCATGCCCATGTACTCCAAGCATTGCTTTTTTTTAATGAGGGTTGCCAGCCTGGATTTTCTTTGTCAGCTAGTATTTTGACTTTGGTGTCCTATATGTATATGCTCTATATGGTCCACTCTACTGCAAAAGTTTATTTCAAATCCCCTTAGCCAGTACTGGAATAATGGACCCTTATCTCCCAGAAAGTACTGGCCTCTTCATGAAAATCAATCCATTTTTGCAAACCTCCATGCACAATCAATCAATCAATCAATTCAACAGAATAATTGGAAATTGTTTTACACTCAAAACAAAGAGAATGGTTCCTCTTATCTGAGGGTCCTAGATCATCACTTTGATGACTTTTTTTGGCTAAACTCAAATCCTTGCCTTTACAGTTTTTAACCTGTTGGTTTTGGTGTAACCTGTCTGAGTTCACATTCATTCTTTAAAAACTTAAAAGGCACTATTTATGTTTGCCAGGACTTCAATGACATAAGTCACAGAACCAGCCAGTGTATTACCAGCACTGATGTTTTCAGCAGAAGCAAAATCAAAATATGGGGTAGTCCTTCTGTAATCCTTCAGAGAATAGTCCTTCTAGAAAGCCTGCAGAGGATGACGCAGAAGGAGTGGGAAGACAGAGGGTATGGATAACTCCAGGAAAACAAAGCCCTCTAAAACAACTGAACAAATCTCACATGAACTTGCAGAGGCTGAAACAGCAATCACAGGGCTCCAAAAACATCTGCCCTGGCTCTTTTGGATATATATTATAGCTTTCATTTCAATACTTCCCAGGGACTCCTGGATGTGTAGGTCTCTGACTCTTGTTTTTTCTCTTGGAGCTCGTATTTTTCTGTTGGTTCATCTTGTCCAAATTTGGTATGACGGTTTTTGTTTTGTCTTATTATATTTTATTTTATTATGTTTTGTTGTTATCTCTTAGAAGCCTGTTCTTTTCTAATGAGAGGCAGGAATGCAGTGGATCCATATGTGAGAGCAGGCAAGGAATTTGGAGGAGAGGGAGAGAAAAGTACATTTAGATTCTAATGTATGAGAAAAGGATCTGTGTTTCACAAAGGGGGGGGCTATTGAATACTCTTTGTTGACTTCCGTATGTCCTTTTTCTGAACCTTGACCCACATCTCTCTGTACACACCATTCTTGTCCCTCCCAACAGTGAAGTCTTCCAGCTTTCCTTGGTTTCCTGCTGTTTGCAGAGCCAGTCACTGCACTTTACACAGACACTCCACATCTGGATGATTGTGCTCCTAAAGAAGTGCAACTTGCCTTTCAGGTGCAGGAGGGGTTTGAAAGAAAACCATACTTTATTTTTATTTTTCCTAGCCAACAGCTTGAAGTGAGACTGCCATGAAGCCCATTTCAGCCCTGCAGAGGGAACCAGACTGTGCCCAGGCTTTGCAGAGCTATTAGATGCTTCTGTGACGTCCACCCTGTGTTGAGTGTATTGAGTAAGCAACCAGAGTCCACAGGACAAAGCTGACTCCAGTGACCCATCTGAGATGCTTTTATTTCTTCTAGTCTGAGCTAGTACCAGATAGTCACTGACATGCATTTAAAACTAAATAAGAACCATATAATTACCTCCTAGATAAGACAGAGTGATACTGTACAGACCCCATTCACCTCATGATACTGTGCTGACTGCCAGCCTCTCTGCACATTTTCTTCCCAATGGTCACATGCTCTGCCTTATTCAGAAGAGATTCCCATTTCTCCTAACCATCTATTCCCGGAGATGAATATTCACTGAGCTTTCTCAGAGCACAGACATCTCCATGGCTCCTGAGCTCCTGTGAACATTTCTGGCTGCTGAGCAGCAGACAATTCCTCTAATATTGATTCAAGGGGTACTAGACATGAAGCCAGGCAAGAAAAAGCATCAGGGCTGCAGGAATAAACCCTTCTTTCCATTCTATGATGATCATCTGCTAAAGGAGGAGGCTGCATTTAGAAGTTTTTCATTCTAAGGGGTTACCACAAATAATGCTGACACTTCAAATCTCGTTTTTGTTGTTGGAGAGAACAACAGAAAGCATGAGAGTTTGAGACAAAATACTTCACTCTGTACTACACACTGAAATCCATTGGCAAACTTGCTAGCAGATGAAGCTTGAACATAGTTGACAATAATAACCTTAGTGTCTCTGCTTCTGGTAGTATTGCTTTTAGTCAGGATATGATCTAAGCAGGTGTGCAGTGTCCATATCTTCCTCTAGAAAAATATTCCTGTAGTATTATACCAGAAGCGTTGTTCTACCTGCCAATACTATTTTGCAAAAGCTATATGATAAAAGTTATAGGCCTTAGTCTTCTGAGACATATAACCATATCTGGACCAAGCTGCTGTCAGCTCTTCCACATGTGCTTTATGTCTAAATCGAGCCTGCATATTGTGACCTTGACGTTGGACATTTTTACTTTCCACTAATGTGTGTGTGTGTGTGTGTGTGTGTGTGTGTGTGTGTGTGTGTGATGATACAGGCATATGATTGAATCTCCCTCTAAGTATGCATTCTCAGGCATTTACCCTGGGAAGCAACCCTTGGTCTTTCCAGCAGAGTTAGCTGTGTTCCTTCTGGCTCTATTATCTCAATTCTGTGCAACTCATAAACCTCCTTCATGTATCTGGTGAGAATAATAATAGAGTGAGTAAAGGCAAAATTGTAGGAATCATATATTTGCTTATTGTATTGGCATCCTGAGGCACAAAGGAAACAGAAGCACCTCTATATGCCTGAGGCCAATCAGAAACACCAAGGGTGATGTCTCTCCCATCCGGATGGTAGGTTCTTGATAGCTTGATGAAAAGATGGTGAATAGGAAGACCCATGCAGCTAGCTTTTCAGACAGTTACTGACTTAGGAAAGAAAACCATGCTCTCCTCTTTTCCTGCTCATTTCTAATTGTATCTTATGATCATGCTGGGTGCCTTTGAGAAAGGGTGCTTGAAAACTGGTTCTGTAACTTTCCTCTTAAAGTTACAAGCTTAAAAAAAGTTCACTTTGATAAGCATAGCTTACAAGTGGTAGCAAATGAAGGACTGAGCTTGGCACAATGAATGATCTCAGGCTTATTCTATGTGTGTCATGATAGAGGCATTTCAAGTGCTGTAGTTGTTGGGGAGACTAGCAATGGCCACTTAAGATGGTAGCCATATCTATGAGTTCTAGTTAGATGCTCACTTTGTACAGACTCTCTATTCAGCAATTTTATGAATTCAGTGTGAGTTAAGGGCTCCTATCATTTCCTTTTCCATTCCACATGTTGTGAGGAGAGTAAAGTGCAGTTTATACTGGTCCACGCTTATTTAGACTGTCTCATTACTGTGTCTTGGGCTCAAGAGAAAACAAGATAGGAACCCAGCTTAGTCTGTCTCCTGGATGCTGTCTACCACAGTTATATATCCATTTTTTTCACTCAAGAAATGACTATTATCCACTTAGTAGATCCTAGGCTAAGTCTAGAGCTGCCGCACAGTATCAGGAGGATACAGAAAACCTACTTTCACTTGAACTCCACCATTGTCATAACTGTGTCACCTGAGGCTGCCCTCCCTCCCCGACTCAGACATTCTAATCTCAGTCACCTAAGCCTCCTGCCTTCTTCCCATTGTGTCAGTTCTATATCATAGGCAGATGGAATACACAAAGAACCTGTCTGCGGGTACAGGGCAATGAGAGGGAGTTGGAATCTGTAGGACAAACGGTGTGACAGCAGACATGGTGAGGGCGACAGCTGGAAAATAGCAGTTAATAGCCCTTGCCTAGGCTGTGCTTGGGAGATGCATGCTGGGTGACATCATAATGGCTTGTGGAAATACTACTGCTCAGAACCTGCTGATGCTGTCACAGGATACTCAGGCCTGTATATTTCTTTGTCACGTGGTTAAAGCTTGCTCTTTTGGAAACAGGATCTCTTGTCCTTATCTAGTAGTGAATCCAGAAAGAGCCATGCAGGGGAAAGCAGAGGGACCTGATGCCTACTTAGCCACAGTGCTTGTTAGTAAACACATGCCATAATGGACTGCCAAAGACTCCAGGGAATGGATGAGGCTCGTAGCCAATCATGACCCATGTCCCTATTTCTCCTGAAATTAATTTTAAAGATACCACCAATTAAAATAGCTCATGTTTTATTCAATATTTTTGGTGAGTTTCAATTACTACCAATTATAATTCAACAGCCTTTCTATTTAAAACAATTATTGCCCTTTGCAATAAATTTTGAAGCAAATAAATGGTTGGGCATTATTAGTCCCTCCTCTGTCAGAAATTCATCTCTCCACTCTCCCGCTCCTTGCCCCAACTCTGTTGCCATTCCATTTATGGCTAACTAATGTTAGCTTTTTGTTAACCCTTTGCTCACTTCTACATTAACAACCAAGCTAACTTACATAACAGGAGAAGATGAGAAGCAACTCCAGTGACCCTTGAGACAATTATACTCATTAAAAATCAATGGGACCTGTTCCCTGGGGGTAGCACTCTGACTCAGTTCAAAGTGTATTGACTGACAGACACACACTCTGAAGTCTGTCAGCTGTGTCTGGAAAGGAGCCACTTGGACATGATTCCATTTTCCACATCTGAAGCCAGCCACCTCCTCTATGTCATTATCATTATCTTCTGTTTATTGTATAATTTCTTTCTAAACTAAGTGTTAAGTGTAAAGTAAGCTGCAAGGAATAGGATTGCTCTCACAGCCATAATTAAAAGGAGCCGATGTCTACCGACATGCATGGTTTTTATTAAAATGGAACTCAAGCTGGAAAACACAAGCTTAAACTTGGAAGTGTCAAACAGACTGGGAAGCAATATTCCATAACAATTATTTTACAAGAGTCCTGCTCTCGCACTGGAATTCACAGATGATTGAAATTACATCTGTCCTCAAGGAATCTACTAGGAAAACTGTGGTTTGTGGCTAGATTAAACTGCCAAATTAAGTATCAGCTAACCATTGACTAAATAGGCATGGTAGTTATAAAATCTTAGCAGGGCGGCAAGACATGACTACTGGTGGTATTGATATTGGTAAGCAGTGGTAAAATATAGAACCATAAATAATTTGTGATACCTAAATTGTACTCATTACAACTGAATCACACCACAAACCTCAGTATAGATAGATTAACGATAAGAGCTGCAATTCTGTCTAAACTAGCGTTCACATTCATGATCTATGCTATCTCCTCCACAGTGTTGAGGTATTAACCTTTGATTTTTATGCTGGACACACTGAACAACAGGTTCTATTCTCACTGAATACATTCCTTGCCAACTTCAAGTTCAACTTAGCTGCAAGTTCTAATGGCTATAAATTTTCTTGATCTACATTAGAATGAGATATAAAGATAAAGGCAAATACTCATTCACTCATCTAGCCAGTTGTAGAAGTCTCTGGAAATGATCCATTGTGTGATTAATTACAGTGATGAATCAAGAAGGAATGATGATCAAATCGGCTATCTGAGTTCAATAGCCACACGGAAAAAAAATCACAGAACCATATGTCTATGTAAGATTTATGCTATTTTGAAGCATTGATAGAAATTTTGGAGTATTTATTTAATATAGAGGTTAAGGATACAGTTGAGTATATACATCTTGACACTCTATTGGAGACTATAACTGCATGCATGGTTTGGAAATCATGGCTAGAGCAGTCATGGAGTAGCATCAACTCACCATGGAGAAGGCTCTATGTAGGGAACCGTTGATGGCTTTGGGCCAAAGGGACTACTGAAATGTATCAAGTCTGAACAAAGAATGTATGATCAACAAAACAGATCAGCAAAACAGCCTATGAGGAAAAAGGAAGACGACAACAATATGAAGGGTTGGATGATATACACGTGGCTATTTCAAAGGAAGAACTTAACCTTTCCTCAAATGATACAAAACAGTTCAGAAAAGTTAAGACTGAAAAGTCTGCCTCAAGCTGTTTTGTTTCAATCAATGATTGTGGGAAAGGTTTGATTAGAATGGGTCACTGGACAGGTAGATAATGATAAGAGAATGTGTAGAGAGTAGAGAGAGGAAACAATACTAAAGAAACTACAGTCAAAATGTTGCATAGGCAGAATTGGTTTCTTTTGTGTCAAATTAGAAGGCCATAAAGCAAATTTGTGTATTAAATTTCCAAGAAAAGAAGAAAGTGAAGATATCATCTAGCTAGCTACACATTCCTTAAGAAGAAGCATACAGCTGAGCTCTCCTGTGGAGAATACAATACAGAAGCTAGTTGGGGACAGAGAATGTTTGGGGTATCTCGAGATGTTTTAAGCTGTCAAGGCCTTCAGAATCATGTAGTACGATCATTTGCTAACTCATTCCTTCAAGCAATCAATTCTCGATCTCTTTCAGGCAGAAATCACAATTGAAATGTAACCTGTCCCCTGAATATTAAGGATGTCACCTTTAAAAAAATAATATTCAGAGCTTTTGTATGGATTCAGCCAGAATTGGACTAGAAATTCATGCCTTTTTAGTCTCAACCTATAGTTCTTTGTAGTTTACTCTCTAAGTACTAGAGTTAGCACCTCATATCATTACTTACTACAAGGACGTCTAAGACAATGATGTCAGCTCAGGCAATTTCTATGTTAGATTTACAAAAACAAACATTCATACAAGCAAACTACAGGTATGGAATACATTAAATGGCAGGGGCTGAACCATGACCACACTAAAGAATCTTTTGTGAAAATAAAATAAAAACAGAATATGATATATCCTGGGAATAAGAGTTTGCCAGGTAAGGACAAGTATTCTTACATGCTTATATGGATATGGGAGTTGATTCTAAATGGGTAAGATTAAACACAGTTGTCCAACTTGATTCTTCTATACCACACAGAGAATGATGAAAACCTTTTAATATAAATATTTATAACAAATCAATAAATGTAATAAAAGCAGATAAATTATTTTAAAAAACCCACCCAGGGTACACATGCATACCATTTGCTTTTTGTTGAAAAAATAAGAGCCACAGTTCAGGCTTTTGCAGTCTTCTTGAATGTCTTAAGTCAGATTTTGTCTGCCTTGAAGTTTAGCAGAAGTGGAACAACCTTTTTTTTGTTTTTGTTTTTGTTTTTGTTTTTGTTTTTGTTTTTTGTTTTTAATTTTATTTTCTATATTCTATGTTTACATTCCAAAGGCTTTCCCCTTTCCCAGTTCCCACCCACCATAGTTCCCATAGTTCCTCTCCCCCCCATCTGTTCCCAATAATTCCCCCTCCCCCCTCGGTTTCTTTACTAAACTGGAAGCAATCTTTACAGGCCCAGGGTCCTCTCCTTTCTTCTTCTTGGGAATCATTTGACTTGCTATTTGTGTCTTGAGTATTTAGGGCTTCTGGGCTCATTAATATCCACTTATCAGTGATTGCATTTCAGGTGCATTCTTTTGTGATTGGGTTAATTCACTCAGGATGATATTTTCCAGGTCTAACCATTTACCTACAAATTGCATGAATTCATTATTTTTAATTGCTGTGTAGTATTCCATTGTATAAATATACCACATTTTCTGTATCCATTCCTCCTTTGAGGGATATTTGGGCTGCTTCCAATTTCTGGCTATTATAAACAAGGCTGCTATAAACATAGTGGAGCATGTGTCCTTATTGCATGCAGGGGAATCCTCTGGGTATATGCCCAGGAGTGGTATGCCAGGGTCCTCTGGAAGTAACATGCCCAATTTTCTGAGGAACCGCCAAACTGATTTCCAGAGCGGTTTTACCATTTTGCAATCCCACCAACAGTGGAGGAGTGTTCCTCTTTCTCCACATCCTCGCCAGCACTTGTTGTCTCTTGAGTTTTTAATCTTAGCCATTCTGACTAGTGTGAGGTGGAATCTCAGGGTTGTTTTGATTTGCATTTCCCTGATGACTAATGATGTTGAACATCTTTTAAGGTGTTTCTCGGCCATCCGAATTTCTTCTGGTGAAAATTCTTTGTTTAGCAGAAGTGGAACAACCTTATCAGCTCATGTGAAGGCTAGAGTTGTCTGTTTGTTGCTCACACCTGTTTCAGTCAACACCTTCTATAGGAGGGGAACTGACAGAATGCATATATAGTTTTTTATGATCCACTAGGTTGGTTTATACAATAGAATATGGAGGGTACTAGGGAGGCTAAGAACATGTGGATGCTCACACAATGATATTAGTAGACTCAACAGTCCCAATCTGGGTTTTGGACCTGGAAGATTCTTAGAGAATTGCTGTACTTGAGTTAATAAGAAGCTTGAAGTGTGGTCTCTCTCTCTCTCTCTCTCTCTCTCTCTCTCTCTCTCTCTCTCTGTGTGTGTGTGTGTGTGTGTGTGTGTGTGTGAGAGAGAGAGAGAGAGAGAGAGAGAGAGAGAGAGAGAGAGAGAGAGAGAGAGAGAGATTACAAGCAACAGGTCTTCTTGCTAGCAAAAGTGAAGGAAGGCAGCGGTCACTGCTTTAGCTTAGCAACTCTGCATCTGTATCACCCATTGGAAGTTGCTTTGAGGATGGCTCTTCTGCAGATCATTCTTTCTGGAAACATTTTCACAGAGATCTCTGTCTCAGTTGCTCTCAGATTCCCTTAAATTGATAAGACTATCCATTATAGAGTGTACTACCAGAAGCTTCTTCAAATTTTGAGAGTGACACAATCATTCCTCAGTTATTGTTGAACCACCCTTTCAGCCCACCATGCTCTAGTCCCAAATGCTTATTTCTCCAATTCTAAAATAAATTCTGCAGTTTATTTGGACAAATTTAGCATTTTTACCTTTGGAGTTATGCTGAGGAGCTGCTATGAACTCAACACACAAAATTTTCGAGTGATTTTCTATTGAGAATACTTTTGCTCCCTAGAGGAAATAGGAAGACATCTGTGATATTGTAACCTAGCAGGTAGAGGTGAAAGATGCTCCTTAAGTATCAAATAAATGCATAAGACAACCCTCCACGATATACAAATATTGGTCCCCAAATGTTAATGGGGTAATCAAGCGGAAGTGTAATTAACTGAAATTAATAAGATTTCTCAGCCACTTACAATTAATAATCACAACTGCTTTCAGTTAAACTTATTCTGTAACCAAATTGAAAAGAGACATTTATCAGGTTCTGCACATTTCTGCCTTAGTTTCTTTGTCACAGCTTAACCCAGTACCCTGGAGATGTGTAAGTGGATTATTAATATGCAGATTCCTGGGTCCTCTTGAGGTTTAATTGACTTAGACATTCTAGTTGTATAAAACTGAATTTTTTACTGAACTGGATTATTAGATTACATATTCAAGTATAAAGGCCCTTTCCTATGTCCTATTCCAAAAGTCCTTTTTTATTTGTTTTGTTTTTCCAATCTCCCCAAGCCTTTAAAAAATTCTTCCTCTGGCTTTTTCTTCTAGCTATTGTCAAATAATAAAGCAATATACATTGTTAATATATTTCCTGGCATTTAGTTATACTTTTAGGTCTAATATTCTATTATGGTTATAAACTCAAAATCAAACTCCAACTTGTATATTACTTTCAGATTAACCAAAAGACAAGCACAATGCCTATTTTAGAATGGCTGGAGGTTAACTATATACACTTCTTATTTTCATGCAATTCTTGTGGACCCATGTTGCAATTTTATACCAGACCTTTTCTAAGGATGGCATTTCATAAAATTCAAAGAAGGAGTGTCTGGCTTGATGTTAATCACACATGATCTCTCAAATGGTGAATCAACAAAGTTTACAGAATCAGAAAAGATAGATCAGCAAAGACAGCTGGGCCCTCAAACACTGTAGGGGAGCATGCCTTATTTCTTCCTCAAACTCTGACCCATTAGCCAGTCAGCCTTTGTACACATAAACAGGGTAAACTTCTGGTTCATCGAGAAAAGCTGCATCCCTCATGGAAGCCAGTCTTTTCCCAGCAGGAAGAAAGTCATGAGAAAGCCATGCCAGAAGTCTAAAGAATGGCTACGCTGTTGCATTAGTACAAGATCTGGAATATGAGAAAAATATGATATCCACAATTTAGGAGAGATATACTGCTGCTGTATGCTACGTGCACTAAATCAAGGATGTGGTAGTCTGTCAAAAGATTCTCGTCTGATGCGGTCTAGGGTTGACTGGAGACAAAACTGACATCCCAATATACTTGCTAAGCTAATAGGGGTAATGTTAGCAAATAGTAATTCTCTCCTCTATGACAGTCATGAAAAATCTGCACGAATGCTCAGTACCTACATTTTCACAACTCTGCAAATGAATCTACAGCTTGTCTTGTGAAGTCTTGTGAAGGTCAATGTAGAAAAAGTGCCAAGTCTGTAAGAACATGTTCTCTTCCACCCTCACCCACACAGCTTCAAGGTAGCTCTAGAAACAATGAAGATCAAAAGCCTTGCAGCCTCTGATAGAGGAAAAAACAGAGTTGGATCCTTCAAAGCTCCATTCTCAAATAGTCTCCATTTCTTGCTTTTCCCAAGAAAACATTACTCATAAAGACGTTTTAAATTAACCCAACTCAGAACTTTGTGCAAATGACTTTCACCCACAGTATACTTGTCAAGAATACTCGGGGGGGGGATTTTAACATCATGGTTGTTAGAAATGATGTTATCAAATTGAGGCAACAGAGTAGGCTTACTAAAAAGGAAAATGTAGATAATAAGATGTCCTTAGGATCCTTAACGAGCTCTTGTATGATTCTGGGAAACTTGAAGGCCATATCAATGTGCATGATGCTGTGCTTAGGCTCATTGCTGGACATGTATTCATGAAAGAATTGAGAAGATCTTAATTTTTAAGATTTTGCCAACCATTAGAATTGGAGAAAGTGCCACATACAAAATGAAAAGGTCTGTAGATGAGTGGAGCTGTCACTCCACTATGGACTATCTGGTTGAATGCTGAAGCATTCATCAAAAGGCACTTAAGCAAAGATAATTGACAAAAGGTAGGGCAACTTATTAGGTCTTGATAAACTGGAAATGTCACTGTAGACTTCCAGTGTTTTGTTTGGATGTGAAAGATCACCATTTCCACATACATTTGAAGTCTCTACCCCAATGGTGTTGCTGCTTTGGGAGTTACAGAACATTTGAGATACAGGGCTTGACTTTCAAAAGTAGGTCATGATGGGCAGATATTGAAGGTAACATCTACTCCTGAGTCCTCTATTTTCTGATCTGCTAAAATATGAAAATGTGCTCACTGACTGTCCTGCTACTCTGAGTGTAACTTCCCCAGCAGGTAAACTAGGGTCAAATAGACTTTCTGTCTCTAGGGTTGCTTCTGTCGGGTTTATTGGTCACAGTAATGAGAACAATCATCAGTGTGCTGGATACTAACTAGATAAAGATATTTTAAAGATGCCCTGAGAGCTAATGGAAATTGGGCTACTCATAGCCTGATAGGATATGACTGAGCCACTGCAAGCTTTAGAGAAGAGGATGATCCCTTAGCAGCTTGATGCTGTGAAAGATGAATTCTTCAACAAGGATACTGCAGTGACTGTGTCAGAGTGTCATGAAGGCACATAGAGTTATATTTATTAAATAGCAATTGAAACTTTTTGAAAAAGAGAAACTATGCCTAAGAAATAAGGAAATGGAGAGCAATATCACATTAAAAGTATGTCCATAGAAAACAGAGATTACTTTAAAAATATTACAATTTGAAGTTTTATATATTAATCAAAATTCACCAGACGATAATATCAATGAAGAGGACCAACAGCAGATGTGACCAGATGGAATCAGCATGTAGGGGTGTCTATAGATTGCAAAGAAAATTGCCAAGTCATAGAGAAGAAAGGTTAAAAAAATAACCAGAAGCTCAGACACTGAGTGCCTCACTTAGGGTTTTACTGCTGTGAACAGACACTATGACCAATACAAATTTTATAAAAGACAACATTTAATTGGGGCTGGCTTACAGGCTCAGTGGTTCAGTTCATTGTCATCAAGGCAGAAACATGGCAGCATCCAGGCAGGCATGGTGCAGGAGGAGCTGAGAGTTCTACATCTTCATCTGAAGGCTGCTAGTAGAAGACTGACTTCCAGGCAACTAGAGTGAAGCCCACACCCACAGTGACACACCTACTCCAACAAGGCCACACCTCCAAATAGTGCCACTCCCTGGGAAAAGCATATACAAACCATAACACTGAGGCACTATCAAGCACACCATATAGGTGTAGGAATATCTCCATAAATGGTCAGATAGAAGAGTTGAGTGAATCATGATTGAAATGTCAGAAATTTGATAAAATAAAAATCTACACATCCAAAATCCTAATAAACTTGAACTATCCTCAATTCCAGTTTGTCTGCTCCTAGACAAATCATGATATCTCTTAAGCCAAAGAAAGACTCCAAAAGTATTCACAGAGAAACAAATTTGAATAATCAAGGAATACCTCTAAGTTGTAGAAAAGGGTTTCTGATGAGAGGCTAGGAGGTTCAGAAGGTCATGGGATATATCTTTCAATTATTATCAGCCACCATTCTATTTGAAGAAAAGCTTTCCAGTAAAATGAAGGAGTAATTTAGCTGCTCTCGGGATAAATAAAAGTAAAGCACGGTCCTACAAGAACTATTAATTGAGATTTGGAAAAACGACTCAGCAAGTAAAGGTGTTTGCTGTTAAGCACAAAATTTGATCTCTGGGATCTAAATGGTAAGAAGAAAAAAAATGTTGTGCAAATTGTGAGATGCAATGCCTGTGTCACTCTGGCACCTGCAATCACATGCTCATGCCTCCACACAGCACTACATACATATAATTTAAAATAAAAATAAATCTGTCTAACAATTTTAAAATAAGAAATAGTAATGGTAATGTTTCAGGATTGAGTAAATGTACTTGAGTCAACATGAACAAAGAAGAGTAAAATATATAAGTAAATATAAAAAATTAATATGTATAAACACATAGAGGGGGAGGGAGAGAGGTATGGGAGGGAGAGGGAGAAGGGAATGCAGGAGAGGGGGAGGAGGGAAGAAGGGAGAGAGAGAGAGAAAGAGAGAGAGAGAGAGAGAGAGAGAGAGAGAGAGAGAGAGAGAGAACAATTAAGGAGTTACTGTCTCAGATTAGGCTGTGGCCATGCTTATGGGAACTTGTCTTGAATGCTGTTTGATGCAGGCTAGTTCTGTCCCTGTGAAGTTGCCACTACTAAGCTGATAGCATTCGGTTATATAACTAAGCTGTCTAAATGCTGGCCAGAAGCAGTGAACCAGAGTGCACATTCCTCCATGGTTTCTGTTTGCATCCTGCCCTGAATTCTTTCCAGAATGGACTGATTATTACCTAGAAGTGTAAGCTGAAACAGAATCTTTCCTCTCCAAGATGCTTTTGCTCAGTGTATTATCATAGCAATAAAAAAGTAAATAATCAGAATATAAGGTTGGCTCAACAACAAATTACTATAATAATCGTGTAATGTAATAAACATAATTTTTTTTGCTTTTTAAATATTTTTTATTGGATATATTCTATATTTACAATTCATTTCCCTTTTTCTGGTTCCCCACCCCCCCAAAGGACCTACATGCCCTTTTCCCTCCCGCTGTTCTATCTTCCACCCCTTCCCTCTTCCCTGTTCTGGTATTCCCCTACACTGAGGCTTTGATCCTTTCCAGCCCCAGTGTCCACTACTTTCTTCTTGTCAGACATCATTTGGTATGTGGATTGTGTCTTTGGTGTTCTAAGATTCTAGGCTAATATCCACTTATCAGTGACTGCATACCATGGGTATTCTTTTGAGACTGGGTGACCTCACTTAGTATGATGTTCTCCAGCTCCATCCATTTCTCTAAGAATTTCATGAGTTCATTGTTTCTAATGTTCCGAATAGTACTCCATTGTGTATATATACCACATTTTTTGTATCCATTCTTCTGTTGAGGGACATCTGGGTTCTTTCCAGCTTCTGGCTATTATAAATAAGGCTGCTATGAACATAGTGGAGCATGTATCCTTATTGCATGCTGGGAAATCTTCTGGGTATATTCCCAGGAGTGGTATGGCTGAGGAAACACCAGACTGATTTCCAGAGTGGTTGTACAAGCTTGCAGTCCCACCAGCAGTGGAGGGGTGTTCCTCTTTCTCCACATCCTTGCCAGTACCTGATGTCTCCTGAGTTTTTAATCTTAGCCATTCTGAATGGTGTGAGGTTAAATCTCAGGGTTGTTTTGATTTGCATTTCTCTAATGACTAATGATGTTGAACATTTTTTTAAGGTGTTTCTCAGCCATCCAAATTTCTTCAGGTGAAAAGTCTTTGTTTAGCTCTGTACCCCATTTTTGGATGGGGTTATTTGATTTTCTGGGGTCTAACTTCTTGAGTTCTTGTATACATTGGATATTAGCCCTCTGTCGAATGTGGGGTTGGTGAAGATCTTTTCCCAATTTGTTGGTTGTCGATTTGTCCTTTTGACAGTGTCTTTTGCCTTACAGAAACTTTGTAATTTTATGAGGTCCCATTTGTCTATTCTTGATCTTAGAGCATAAGCTATTGGTGTTCTATTTAGGAACTTTCCCCCTGAGCCAATGTCCTCAAGGGTCTTCCCCAGTTTATTTTCTATTAATTTTAGTGTGTCTGTTTTTATGTGGAGGTCCTTGATCTCCTTGTGTTGAGCTTAGTACAAGGAGATAAAAGTGGATCAATTCTCACTCTTCTGCATGTTGACCTCCAGTTGAGCCAGCACCATTTGTTGAAAAGGCTATCTTTTATCCACTGGATGTTTTCAGCTACTTTGTTGAAGATCAATTGGCCATAGATGTGTGGGTTCACTTCTTGGTCTTCAATCCTATTCCATTGATCCACCTCCCTGTCACTGTACCAATACCATGCAGTTTTTTAAGACTACTGCTCTGTAGTATTGCTTGAGGTCCAGGATATTGATTTCCCCAAAAGTTCTTTTACTTTTGATGATAGTTTTATCTATCCTGGATATTTTGTTATTCCAGATGAATTTGAGAATTGCTCTTCTAACTCTATGAAGAACTGAGTTGGGATTTTGATGGGTATTCCGTTGAATCTGTATATTGCTTGTTGCAAGATTGCCATTTTAACTATATTAATCCTGCCAACCCACAAGCATGGAAGATTTTTCCATTTTCTGATATCTTTTTCAATTTCATTCTTCAAACTTGCCAACCGAATCCAAGAACACATCAAAATGATCATTCACCATTGTCAAGTTGGCTTCATCCCAGGGATGCAGGGATGGTTCAATATACAGAAATCCATCAACGTAATCTACTACATAAACAAACTCAAAGAAAAAAACCACATGGTCATCTTATTGGATGCTGTGATGGTTTGTATATGATTGGCCCAGGAAGTGACCCCATTAGGAGGTGTGGCATGGTTGGTGTAGGTGTGTCACTGTGGGTGTGGGCTTAAGACCCTCACCCTGGCTGCCTGGAAATCAGTCTTTTACTAGCAGCCTTCAGATGAAGATGTAGAACTTTCAGTTCCTCCTGCACCATATCTGCCTGGATGCTGCCATGTTTCTGCCTTGAGGACAATGGACTGAACCTCTGAGCCTGTAAGCCAGCTCCAATTAAATGTTGTCTTTTATAAAATTTGCATTGGTCATAGTGGAATAGGATCAAAGACCCAGAATTGACCCCACACAACTATGGCCAATTGATCTTCGACAAAGTTGCTGAAAACATCCAGTGGATAAAAGATAGCCTTTTCAACAAATGGTGCTGGCTCAACTGGAGGTCAACATGCAGAAGAATGAGAATTGATCCATTCTTATCTCCTTGTACTAAGCACAACTCCAAGTGGATCAAGGACCTCCACATAAAACCAGACACACTAAAACTAATAGAAAAGGAACGGGGGAAGACCCTTGAGGACATTGGCTCAGGGGGAAAATTCCTGAACAGAACACCAATTGCTTTTGCTCTAAGAGCAAGAATAGACAAATGGGACCTCATAAAATTACAAAGCTTCTGTAAGGCAAAAATACTGTCAGAAGAACAAATCGGCAACCAACAAATTGGGAAAAGATCTTCACCAACCCCACATCCGACAGAGGGCTAATATCCAATGTATACAAAGAATTCAAGAGGTTAGACCCCAGAAAACCAACTAACCCTATCCAAAAATGGGGTACAGAGCTAAACAAAGACTTTTCACCTGAAGAAATTCGAATGGCTGAGAAACATCTTAAAATGTTCAACATCATTAGTCATTAGAGAAATGCAAATCAAAACAACCCTGAGATTTAACCTCACACCAGTAAGAATGGCTAAGATGAAAAACTCAGAAGACATCAGGTGTTAGCAAGGATGTGGCAAGGAAGAGGAACACTCCTCCACTGCTGGTGGGACTGCTGCTGGTACAACCACTCTGGAAATCAGTCTGGCGGTTCCTCAGAAAACTGGACGTGATACTTCCGGAGTGCCCAGCCATTAGAAACAATGAATTCATGAAATTCTTAGGGAAATGGATGGAGCTGGAGAGCATAATACTCTGTGAGATAACCCAGTCTCAAAAGAATACCCATGGTATGCACTCACTGATAAGTGGATACTAGCCTAGAATCTTGGGACACCAAAGACACAATGCACATACCAAATGATGTCCGACAGGAAGAAAGGAGTGGACACTGGTGCTGAAAAGGATCAAAGCATCAGTGTAGGGGAATACTAGAGCAGGGAAGTGGGAAGGGGTGGATGGGGGAACAGGGGAAGTAAAAAGAGCATGTGGGACCTTTGGGGGTGCGCGGAACCAGAAAAAGGGAAAGGAAATGTAAATATAGAATATATCCAATAAAACAATTTAAGAAAAGAATCCTCCATAGAGCTTAAGTGATCCTATTTCTTCAACTAGGAAAGTACAAATGTATATTAATATATGAAAAAAATTTAACAAGATGAGAAGTCCATAATAGGTGTCCATATATATAAAAGCAGGGATGTTTACACATTGTTGGTGAGGGTATAAAATGGTAGCTGCTACAGCAAACATTCTACCTGTCCTCCACAGTTTACATGTAGAATGCCATTTAACCCAGAAACACCATGTAAATATGTATGTTCAAGACAAATGAAAATGTACATCACATCTACATCATAATAACCTTACACATGAGCCCAGAAATCCTCATATGAACCCAAAGGTAGAAACAACAGCAATACCCATGAGCTGGTATTTATTGTAATGATAATAAATGCATGCACAGAATGGTGGATTATCCAATGAGGACATATTTCATCAGGCTATGACTCATGCAACAGCGTGCACAAAGCTTGAAACTTATCTGCTAAGGAAAAGAAGCTAGACACAATAGACCACATATTCTATTATTTGTATGAAAAGTCCAGAATATGCAAATGTACAAAAATCAAAGTATATAAGCAGTAGTCCCTAAGACCCACAAGGAGAGGTCAATGAGCACAACTGTAAGTATAGACATTGTTTTTTTTTAAAGCCACATGACTGTCTTACTTACCTGTATGTATATATGTGCACCATCTGCTTCCTGCAGAGTACAAAAGATAGTGCTGAATACCCTGGACCTGGAGTTCCAGAGGTTATAAGCCTCCATGTGTATGCTGGGAACCTAGCATGAGTACTCAGCTAGAATAGAAGTGTCCTTAACTGCCAGGCTGTCTCTACACACCCTGAGAGATTTTCTTTTCTTGGCATGATGGGAATGTGTTGGTATAGGAAGTGATACTGAGTTTACAGTATAGTAAGAATGGCATGAAGCATTCTGCTACAGTTTCACATTGTGAGTTTTATGCTTTGTGAATTATGTCTTAATAGAATAAAAATGTTTCATGACAAACCCGCATTTGTTTTCTTAACTCTGAACTGCCTTCTCATGATGGTAAATACTGAATGTTCTTGATTTTTGTTTCTTTCTTTGTTTGTTTTTAAAGAAACATTATTATTATTAAATGCTCATTATTTATGTGTGTGTGGAGCATGCACATGTGGAAGTCAGAAGGTAACTACTTAGAATCAGTTCTATCCTTCCACATTTATGTGGCTTCTGGTCATTGACCTCAGCTTTTCAAACTTGCATCGCAAGTAATTTAGCTGTGAGATGGTTATCTCGCTGGCTGTGTGTGTGTGTGTGTGTGTGTGTGTGTGTGTGTGTGTGTGTGAATTAATTTCTGTAATACATTACATTGACAGAATCATGTTAAAGTCATACAAGTATCATGATAGATGCACAGAATATTTACCTAAATATTTATCTAAAAATAAAGATTCATAAATTAGAAACGGCTATGAATTTCCTCAACATGATAAAATTCTCCTATGGAATACTCACAGTATCAGACTCAGCAGCTAAAGGCTGATTGTCTTCTTGCCAAGATCACAAATAAGTTAAGAAAGAGTTTTTGCTACATTTTTAAAGCATTTTAGACACATTTTTTTTTTATTTCAAATACATCATGATGCAATTTAGTCAAAAGACATTCAACTATCTGATTGGGCAGGGTTGATAATAATTAGAACTAGAAGGAATTGAGTTTTGGGACCAAGGATGCTATTAAAGCAGATGGCAAATAGGAGGAAGAGATTTCTACAGTGCAGTCTTGGGAAAGATAAAGAAACTGCATTCTAACCTGTTGGGAAGTAGAAAGCTAAAATGGAAGTTTCAAAGAGGCTAATAGAACTAAATCGGTGCATTCTGTATACTCTGGCATGAAATTATTACAGGCCGTTTAAGCCCGAGTCTAAATTGGAAAGGGTGTTGGGAAATCTCAGTGAGAACCCAGGGGAAAATTTCCTCAGCTAGGCAGAATTAAGTATGTGAGGGATCTCCAGAGAAAAACTGTGTCAAGAGGGAGGTGCTCTTTGTTTGGTTTGTTTTAATTAGAAGTCCAGGTATTCTAGAGCGCTTTTAAGAGATTCCAATGAAAATATCTATTGATAGACCCTCCAACTCCTTAATTCCATTTAGGGAATGGCATCCCAAGGTAACAGTGCCTGCCTAAATCTGCTTTCTTCTGGGAATGGCGTTAGTATTAGTGTGATTTTTGTATTTTTGTTCTTGTTGCTTGATGTTTGCAAAAAAAAAAAAAAAATCACAGTTTTATTGACAGAAACTACAGCTTGGAAACCATCCAATTTCTCCACCAAGGGGAGTAGCTAAGCAAACTGTCAACATAGTAAATAGCAATATGCAACAATTTCAATATATGTAAAGCTGTAAGCCGTGAAGCAAATTACTAAAACACAAAATTATATGTCAAAGATTATAACATTGTATACATTTGCAAATATTGTGTGTAATGCTTATGAAAAAATGGAAATTTTGAAAAGAAGAAGCCAACTCTTAGATTCCTTGTTAGGTATAGTCCCTAAATAACCTGCTATATTGATATTATATTTGAATCTTACATGTGAAAAATTATATATATATATAGATATATGTAATTGTTATATTGTTTTATATTTACCTAAATTTACATATGATATAAAATAGGCTATCTAACAAAGCCCCCAGTACCAGGCTTGAGAAACTTAGCTTTAAATTGCTTATTAGAGATATCCAAGAGACTCCTTTAAAATAGTGTAGGTTATTGCTGTTCCTCTCAGTTGCTTCTCAGAGCCTTCGGGTCCCTATTTTGGGAGCTCCCATAGGTTTTGGACATAGGACGTGGCAGAATAGAGTTGGACTTATTCTTATATCTTTCCTAAGGACTCGTTCTCAGAATACTAGAAGGAGCTGTGGCAGTTGCCAAAGTAGAAAAGCAATCAGTAGGCTACCTTGGTCACAAACTCTATCTTTGTTCTTCTCTGGTTGTCAGAGGTTAGTAAATGTAGAAGCACCTGCTTTCATGCATAGGCCATTGCAGACTGCTAGTCAGAACATGCTTACTAACATAAAATACCTTGGAATAACTCTAACCAAGCAAGGGAAAGACCTTTATGACCAGAGCACCAAGTCTCTGAAGAAAGAAATTGAGAAAGACATCAGAAGATAGAACAGAAGATAGAAAGATATCAGAAGATCCATGCTCACGGATCTGTAGTATTAACATAGTGAAAATGCCATATTAGCAAAAGCCATCTACAGATTCAATACAATTAACATGAAAATCACAACACAATGCTTTAAGGATCTTGAGAGACCAATTCTCAACTTCGTATGGAAAATCAAAACCAACAAACCAATAAAAACGGGATAGCTAAAACAATCTTGGATAATAAAAGAATCGGAGGTATCATCATCCCTGATCTAAAGCAGTACTACAGAGCAGTAGTAAGAAAAACTGCATGATATTGATACAGAAACAGACCAGTAGATCAATAGAATTGATTTGACAACATAGAAATAAACCCACACATGTACAGAGACAAGATTTTTGAAAAGAAATCCAAAACCATATAATGGTAAAAGGAGAGAATCTTTGAAAAATGGTGCAGGTCTAATTAGATTTGTGCATATAAGAAGGCAAATAAATCTGCCCAGGGAATAACAGTGACTAGAGCAGGGACAGACAGAGCTGAAGAATGGGGAAGAGTATTGGAACCAAAAGTTGCTTCTTTGAAAGTTCTTTGAAGGGATTAGAAAGATAATAGGTGTTTAGCAAAATGTGGGGGAGGGGAGAAGAGCTAGAGGGGGGAGAGGGAGCTAGAGATGTGTGTGTGTGTGTGTGTGTGTGTGTGTGTGTGTGTGAGAGAGAGAGAGAGAGAGAGAGAGAGAGAGAGAGAGAGAGAGAGATGCTTCATTTACATAACAATATACTACTCAGTCACTAAAAACAAGGGCATCCAATTGCAGGCAAATGAATGGAACTTGAAAATATCATCCTGAGTGAAGTATCATCCCAGACCCAAAAGGACACGACTCATGGTATTTCCTTGTTATAAGTGGATATGAGGCACAGGGAAGGATGCTTGAATCTTTCTTAGGAAGGGAAATAAAATACTCATTGGAGGCAGATGGAGGGAGGGACACTGAGTGGGAGAAGGGATGGGGAAGAGCAGAGTTGGGAGCTGCCAATCAGGAGTATAGGGAGAGAGAACAGAAACTAGCAGTGGGGGGGGGAGGGGGGATCTCTAGACCTTACCAGACACTTGGGATGGGAGGAGGCCCCAGGGTGTCTATGGGGGCAACACTAGTTGAGACTCCCTGCACTGAGGGCTATGAATCCTGAAGTGGCCTCTTCTTCTAGTCAGGTGGTACTCTCAGGACAGCAACCCAACCATAAAACCTTCCACAGAAAATGTGTCCTGCCAACAAGACATGCAAGGACAAAGCTAGAGTAGAGGTGAGGGAAATGACCAACCAATGACTGTTCCAAATTGAGAACCATTCCCTGGCCAAGAACCAACATCTGACACTATTAACGATATTATGTAAAATTTGCAGATAGGAGCCTATTATTACTCTCCTCTGAGAGGCTCCACTGAGTAGGCAGAGGAAACAGATTCAGAGACCCACAGTCGAACATAAGATGAAGCTCAGGAGTCTTATGGAAGAGTTGAAGGAAGGACTGAGGAACCCAAAGAGGACAGGAATTCCACAGGAAGACCCACAGAATTAACCCACTTGGACCCTTGGAGGAAACTCCCAGACTGAACCATCAACCCAAGAGGCTGAACCTAGGACTCCCTGCACATATATAGCCGATGTGCAATTTGGTGTTCATGCAATCCCCCAGCAACAGGAGCAGGGCTCTCCCTGAATCTGTTGCCTATCTGCCTGTGGATCCAGTTGTTCTAACTGTGCTGCTATGTCTGACCTTAGTGGAATAGGATGCACCTAATCCTGCAGTCACTTGGTGTGCCAGGGGTCAGTGGGGAGAGTATCATAGAGGTGATGGTGGTGTGTGTGACAGCAGAATTGTGCTCTCCTTTTCAAAAGGAGAAGGGGAGTGAGGAATGAGAGGAAGATCTATATGATGGGGTACTGGGAGGAGTTAGGGGCTGGTATGGGGATGTAAAGTGAATAAATAATACATTTTAAAATATTCATAGTCCTTTTTTCACACTTTGTTGATGTTTCTAAATGTTATTTATAGTAACCTTCAAGGAAAACCACCTCTCTAGGAAATTCAGTTCACTGTGCCCTATAAATATGCTAGCCAGGGATCTGTTCTCTATTCCTAGCAAGTCTGAACTTGAGATACTCCTTAATTTAGTCCTATTGGCTTAACTGTTATTGGTTTATACGTTTCTGTTCTGATTCAAGTGGAAAATTTGATTAACTTTAAGAAGTTATAAGTACAGGAACATCAAGTCTTTGTGCCTAATTCGGTGGCTGCGTAAACCTGGAAGTTTATTTTTTTTTCAAAAATATCCAACTAAGTTAATCTAGATTATTGTTTTTCCTTCATGACAAAGTGATCTTAGCTGGAGCCGAAGGGCATCGAGAGTAGCACAGCATTTATTATTCTGTGCGACAGTAAAGCATGCTGCTGCCGAGGTCTCCAGTAGTATTTGTTTAAAAGATGTGCAATTCTATTCAACCTTGAAAAACTGTGGCTCAGCATTAGTCATTTGTTCATACAAATGTATCCTTTTCCCTATCATCGGTAGTATTACTCTTAAAATGATTTTCATTTATTCTTTTGGAAGATTTATACATTTTGATCACGTGCCTTGATCACGTCCACCCCTCACATCCTCCAATCCCACCAGGACCTCTCACCCCATCTGCCTCCTCAATTCATGCCCCTTTAAAAAATTATTTATCTATGTAAATAAAAGCTTTTATTTTTAACCCATTGAATCCAGTTAGTGTTGCTCCTACGTCCAGGAGCATGGGGTCATAGGACACCGCCTCAGTGGGACTCTCCCAGCTCCTTCAGCCTCAGCAACAATTCTAAAGCTCCCCAGCTAATGGTGAGGAGCAGGTTTCCCTTGCGATTCAGTGTTGTGTTTATTTTCACTTTTTAAAAAATCATTTTACTTATTCACTTTACATCCTGCTCACTGCCTACCTCCTAGTGACCCCTCCCACAATTCTTCCCTCTATTCCTCTCCCATTCTCCTCTGAGTGTGTGTGGACTGCCCTGGGTACCACTCCCCCCTCTTAATTCTCTGTGAGGCTAGGTGCATACTCTCCCACTGAGGCTGGACAAGGCAGCCCGGCTAGAAGAACATATCGCATTGATAGGCAATAGCTTCTGGAGTAGCCCCTACTCCAATTGTTCAGACCCACATGAAGACCAAGCTGCACTTCTGTTACATATGTGCAGGGAGGCCTAGGTCAAGCTCATATATGTTCTTTGATTGGTAGTTCAATCCCAAGGGTCCAGGTTGATTCTGTTGGTCATCCTGTGGAGTTTGTATCCCCATTCAGGGCCACATTCCTTCACCCTATTTTGTCTGTTTTGTTTTGTTTGCATTATTCACTGTAGCTAAGAGAGTATCTTACATATAACCTTTGCTCAGTACAATTTGTGAATGACTACGCTTGTCTTGATGTACTCTTCTTAGACACTTCTTTATCCAAACCTTCATTGCCATGTTCCATGAGCCTGATTGTGGTAATTTGTTTCTAAGTTCTAGCTCTGATAGTCTAAAAGTTTTCAGGGAAAACAGATTTCATAGAGGTTAAAGGTTAAAGTGTATCCACAATAGTGTCTGGGTTTTGTAACTATGTATGGGATGGACCAAAGTCTCTGTATGGTCTTTCCCTCAGTCTCTGCTCCACATTTTGTCATGGTATCTCCTCGTGTGAGTATTTTGCACCCCCTTCTAAGAAAGACCTGAGTATCCACACTTTGCTCTTCCTTCTTCTTGAGCTTCATTTGGTTTGTGAATTGTATCTTGTGTATTCCAGGCTTCTGGGCTAATATCCATTAATCAGTGAGTACATACCAGGCGTGTTCTTTTGTGATTGGGTTACTTCACTCAGGATGCCAACAAGGGCTTGCTGATAAGAACCTGGTATAGCTGTCACCTGGGAGGCTCTGCCAGTGCATGACAAATACTGAGGGGGACATACTCGGCTAACCACTTAACTGAGCACATAGTCCCCATTGGAGGAGTTAGAGAAAGGACCCAAGGAGCTGAAAACATTTGCAGTGCCATAGGAGGAACAAAAATATGAACCACACAGTACTCCAGAGCTCCCAGGGACTAAACCACCAACCAAAGAGTACACATGGAGGGAACCATGGCTCCAGATGCATATGCAGCAGAGGGTGGCCTTGTTGGACATCAAAGGGAGGAGAGGCCCTTGGACCTGAGAAGGTTAAATGCCTCAGTATAGGGGAATGCCAGGATAGGAAGCAGAAGTGGGTGGATTGGTGAGCCAGAGGAGTTGGGATGGGTTGGGGAATTTTCAGGTGTGTGTGTGGGAACTAGGAAAGGGGGCAACATTTGAATTGTAAATGTAGAATTTATCTGATAAAAGAAAGAAAAAATGGTTAAAGTGTAGTGTTGAGAAGCATTTTCAACAATATTAATGCATAGTCATTCTTCATGTTCCCGGGAAACCTGGCTTTCCAAAAGAGCAGAGCATGCAGTCTTCTCACAGGGAATTAATTTTTGGCTGCCATTTCCTAACAACAAGGAAGCTACTACACTTTCGACTTTCTTCTGCTTTGCTTATTGTGGAATGCCACAAGGCATTCCTCCTTTCTGGAGATAGGCATAGATGAGAAATGATTCCACTTTCTTCGGTTCTTGCAAGGTTCCTGCAGGAGCTAATTATCAAGCCAATTGAGAAAGCACTATGCCCTACAGTTTGAGAATGCACTTGGAATGATATGGAAATATCTATGTAAATACAAACTCATGGAACAGCACAGATATTTCAGCAAGAGAGCTGCAGAGATTAACTCACTGTTACCTTTGAAGTGGCTAACTATGATTTCTGGATTGGCTTTGACATATACGTATTGTGTAGTTAATTGATTAATTATTCAGTTAAACTTCTTGATTTAATAGTTTAATATGCTCAAACACTTAGGCCAGAGAGTAATCTTCCTTTCATGTGAGATTTAGTTTCAAGGAGCTCTCACCTAGAAACACAGCATATCAACTATGGATGTTCAACATTGGGGAGATTCCCAAGCCTGAGAGATAGTAGGAAAACTGAGTGGGACTGCTTCTAAATGCTGCAGCTTTTAATGGCACAAAGGATGCTTTCTTTTTAAATCTTGGTAATTTAAGAGCTGAAGAAGTAGCATCTGCCCCGAGTCTAAATGTGACCCTCCGTTCAGCTGAATGACCAGATCCACAAAATAAAATTGTTATAATCTTAAAAATAGGATAAAAATGTAAAAAGAACACATAAAATTTGAAACAAATAAAATGAAACTCTAAAATAAAGAGTGGAAGTAGAGCCCACGAATGCATCTTTTTCAAGAAGCTGATCATCAGTTTTAAGATTCACTGTCCTACTGATTTCCAGAGCAGTTGTACCATCTTACAGTCCCACCAACAGTGTAGGAGTGTTCCTCTTTCTCCACATCCTCGCCAGCACCTGTTGTCTCTTGAGTTTTTAATTTTAGCCATTCTGACTGGTGTGAGGTAGAATCTCAGGGTTGTTTTGATTTGCATTTCCCTGATGACTAATGATGTTGAACATCTCTTAAGGAGGTTCTCGGCCATCCGAATTTCTTCTGGTGAAAATTCTTTGTTTAGCTCTGTACCCCATTTTTTGATAGGGTTATTTGGTTCTTTGGGGTCTAACTTCTTGAATTCTTTGTATATATTGGATATTAGTCCCCTGTCGGATGTAGGGTTGGTGAAGATCAGTCTGGAGGTTCCTCAGAAAATTGGGCATGGCACTTCCAGAGGACCCTGTCATACCACTCCTGGGCATATACCCAGAGGATTCCCCTGCATACAATAAAGACACATGCTCCACTATGTTCATAGCAGCCTTATTTATAATAGCCAGAAGTTGGAAGGAGCCCAAATGTCCCTCAAAGGAAGAATGGATACAGAAAATGTGGTATATTTATACAATGGAATACTACTCAGCAATTAAAAATAATGAATTCATGCAATTTGTAGGCAAATGGTTGGATCTGGAAAATATCATCCTAAGTGAGTTAACCCAATCACAAAAGAATACACATGAAATGCAATCACTGATAAGTGGATATTAATGAGCCCAGAAGCTCTGAATACTCAAGGCACAATTAGCAAGTCAAAAGATTCCCAAGAAGAAGGAAGGAGAGGACCCTGGTCCTGAAAGGACTGGATCCAGTTTTGTAGGAGAGTACCAGAACAGAAGAGAGAAATGGTGGGGTGGTGATTGGGGAATAGGCGGGGGGTGGGGGGAAGAGGACATCTGGGACATATGGTGAGGGGGGAACTGGGAAAGGGGAAAGCCTTCGGAATGTAAACAAAGAATATAGAAAATTAAAAAAAAAGATTCACTGTCCTAGAAGCAGGGTCAATGACTGCCTATATTGTGGATCCTTAATCCCTCGCAAAGGCTTTGACAGGAGGGAAGTGCTCAGTGAAAGTCTGTTAAATGAATTTTAATCAAATCTCCACTATCACCTGTGAGCGATGACATTGATCTGGTGTTATTCAAACTGACCCTTCAGAAGATGGATTATTGAGCTAATTACGGTTGGTTCAACTAGAGGAATGCAACATTTTAAAATCATCATAGCCTAAAAATGGCTTGGGGATAGTGTATAACATTGTTCAGCATACATTACATACATCCTGACTCATGACTTTAAAGTCCTATCTCCTTAACATATGACAGATACAAATCTAGAACTGTCATGGATTCCATTGTGTTTGCTCAGAACCACTTTGACATGTTTGGTGTTGCGAGACAGGAAACATTACATATTAAAGACCAGGGTTGATTACATGAGTTAATGTTTCTTTCTTCCATGAGGCTGTGTTCCTCCTGCATTGCCTGGTATACATCTTTGCATAATGAATAGTAACTTGGAGCAATATAAAAACATTTGTAGATTGATGTTCACTCTGGCAGAACATGACCATTTCAAGGCTTCCAAAACACCTGGGAACACTTTTGATACAGATGTTTAAGCCCATTAACCAGCAACTAGCTTTTGCGAATTCAGTAATTTTTACTATTCCATGCAAAGCCTTGTTATTTTTGACGATAAAAAAATCTCAGAAATAAATGAAATATTGGAAATACAAGAAAATAAAAGCAAATAACACTATTTTAAATAGCAATTAATGATTTGGGTGTGTGTGCATGCCATAGTATGTATATAGAGGTCAGAAGGTGACTTAGGGGTTCTGGAGATTGAGCCCATGTCATTGGGTTTGGTGACAAGGTGCATTTAGCACCTCAGCCATCTTGCTAGTCCATGAAAACTAATGTTAAACAGTGTTCCAGCAGACACGTTTTGCAATTCAAGCAGTAACAAAACCCACAGAGACCCACCAAGAACATTAGCAAATAAGCATACATTAAAACTCAAAATGCTAGCCAGTGAAACTATTCACAGAATATATTGCATAAGTAGTGAATAGTATACATGGTAAAAAGACTATGTAAGTTGTCACTAAAGGAGGCATCTTATAAATGAACAGTCAATGAACAGTCAGTGGAGAATACAGTTAATTCCTAAAAGAAAAAACACTCAAGGGATGAATGCGATTTATACAAAAGTAAAAAGACAAATTAAAAGTAACATCGCATTTTCTCTTCTCAAATAAACAAAATTTAAGTATTTCAAATACAATAATAATATCCTCCATAAAGGGAATAACCTCAAATGATGCTTCTGGGATGGTAAATTTACACAAGTTTTACACATAAAAATAGGATTGTAATTTATCAAGACATATAAAAATGCACAAATCTATTAATATGATGATTATCTTTCTGGGAAATGCTAAAATTGAAAAGGAAGTAAATGAAAATTATAGGTGAAAACTAGAAATTAAATTCATAGATTTATGAGACCATATATTTATTGTAAAAGTTATTTGGCATGCTGCCATCAAGGGAATATGTAAATTGGTTTATGATTCTATCTTACGCTTCTCAGAACAAGCATCATCAAATGTACAAATGACAACAAAAATGTACAAGTGTCAAGGTGGGGAAGAGACACTCTTGTACATTGTTGGGGGAGGGTGGTGTGCAAACCAGTGTAACTGCTTTGGAAAGTTGTCTAGAATTTTCTACAAAAATCAAAAATAAAACTCTATAACCCAGCTGTTCCACTCCTGGGCACATACTCCACGTGTCCTATATGCTATTGTGGAGATAATTATACACCCAGGTTCAGCGCTGCTCTGCTTGAAGTAAGAAGTAAATGATTTTAGCCTAAATTCCATCAACTGATGCATGGATAAATGAAAATGTGGTACACTGACACAATGGAATTGTACTTTTCAGTAATGAAAAATGAAAATGATAGGTAAATGGATGAAACTCAGAAAAAATGTACTGAGTTACACTATTTCCATAATACTCTATGTATTTCTCTCATTAATGATCTCAGCTTCAAATATTTAGCTATGTGTGTTTAAACTGGAATTCCTAAAATCCAGGAAACTAGAAACGGGTCACTAGGGGAAAGGGTACTTTTGGAGAGAGGGGTGGTGCAACAATTGGTCAGATGAAAGTAGAGAGGCAGAATACTTAGAATGGAAAGGTTTAAGCAAGGAGAAGATATTGGAGAGCCATTATAAAGGTTTATGATAAAGCCATATGAAAACCTACCATCTTGTGAACCAGTTAAATAATATTATTTGTAAAAGAGAAGGAAGATATTCCATATGGATGGATAATTTTAGTCTTAGAAGCCCTAAATACAATTCTCAGATCCAGATGCAGTGTACCTCCATATGTGCTGTCAGTCAAGGGGTAGCCAGGATATCCCCAAACATTGCAGTTTCTTGCCATTCCTCTTAATTACTCACCCGAACTAGGTACTATTTTTGAGGACACCATACATCTTGGTTGTAAGGTATAGAGAAAAGAAGTTAGAATGGAGGTCAAAACGTTCTCATTGCTGGTTAGCTTTCATGGTACTGGAAGGTGTTCCAGATGCTATTGGGGAGAAGAGATATCAACTGTCTTACCAAGTATAACCTTCAAAGTCTAACTGCTAGAGAAGTTATCCCTATTTAGGCAAAGCTAGCACAAATCTTATGCGGGCAAACAACTGCTCTAATTGTACTCAAGGCCTTCTAAATGTTTATATTTATACTCATGAGAAAAGGCTGCTCTTAGTCTTAACTAGAAAATTCTCAGTTGTGAACTTCAGTGAATGCTGTATAAACTAAGGACATGATCATTCCAAACTACAGTCAGGGGAAAGGATTTTATTGTAGATCTGAGGGAGAATATATCCAGGGATATTTAGAGCAGAGAGAGAATGTAGTAAGTTGAACATAGCCAGTAAATTGGACAGGGCCATGAGGAAGTAGGGAGAACAAAAGAGTAATGCAAAGAAAGCATGGTCAAAGAAAACTAAGAGGGATGAGCAAGAGAGGCAGAACTTAGATAGAACCACAGGGTTACAAGGAAAAAAGAAGTTGCTGGGTCAGGGTAGGGAAACCCACGAGCTAAAGAAGTTTAGTTTAGGGGTGGGGCCAGGAGAACAGAGAAGAGCCAAAGGTATTTGTGGTACTGAAGGGGCCTGGAGGCTTGCATGTGCATTGGTAGACTAATAGGCACCACAGATAGCCATTTGTTCCAACGCAAAAATACAGGGCTACTATTCTGTCTGAGAAGAAAGGATAGTTGAGTACCCAACCCTAAACTTAATCCCCTCTAAGACTTAAAGAATACCAAGGACGTATGTAAGAAAGAATCTAAGAGTCAGAACAAAGAGAAATGGGCTGTGTCATGAAAAGACATCTTTTTGGAATGACAAAGCTCTTGCTCTTTCGAAGGCACAATGATTGGGGTTACACAAGATTGAGCCTTCGCAATAATCAGTCATGAATAAGAGAGGGACTTATGGGAGCCTACCTCTGACTATTAAAATATTGGCTACTGAAAGACTCTGAATGGGGAGAAGTCATCTTTGGTGTTATGCCTACTGGTCAGCCACCAAGCTCCAATGATAATTTCAAACACATAGTCACAGCATTGGTTAAACTCAGAACAAAATAAAATGACATGTGGCAGGTTTTGAGGTGAGAATAATCAGATGCACTTTATTTTATGTGTGAAAATATCAGAGAACAAACAATAAAAAACTGTGGCAAGTTAATAGCTAAAGATAGATGTTTGGTTACTAGTGATTCATACAACTATAATGCAGCCACTAAATGATAAGAAAAAAATTCATAATATTGTATGCTATCATATTATAGGACTTAGGTTTGTAAACTGTGGCTCATAACCCTGTTTGGGACCATGAAACTATATGGTGAGGAAGGCTAAAAGTTGGCAATAGTAAATGGTGTCTGAATGGTGGCATTGTAATAATAACTAAATATTCACTCAAAATCAAATGTAAAATGAGTCCAAGTTGTTTCTGGCAACAGCCACCCATGTTGCAAATTTCACCGCAGCCTTAGGTCTTCACTTACAACAGATCTACTCTGCTGTGTGCTTTCTCACTTGTCTAGCTACACATTGCCAACTGCCTGAAACATCTCACTGCAGTTTCGAGACTGTCTGATGTCAATACTTGCAGTGTTTTCACTATCGAAAGATTAACTATTCTTATAGAGAAATACCGATTCCATTGTTGAAAATAAAAGCTTTCAGTATTTTTCCTACAATCACGTCTCAGCACATAAATATCTTATTATTAATGGTACATTTGTGTAATATATTGTGTTAGGACATTTTATTCTACACAGTTGTTAACTTTATTTTCATAAAAATGTTAAATGGCATTTTCATTGAGATTTGGATAAAACTTCCCCCCATCCCTGAAATGGCCTGAAATATACATCTGCTAGTTTGTTATATTCATTTACTGCTTTTTCAGATACCATTTGCTGTTGTCGAATTTTCAGCCCTCTAACATTCAGTTATAAGAGCCCAAACAGGGCTCTGAACTATAGCTTAAAAACTTATGTCCTACAATATGATGGCGCATAGTATTTTGAGTTGCTTCATACCTTTTAGTTTTATTGTAGTTAGTTGGATACATGAATATTATAACTCAACTCTTCTATAAAGTGGCAACCCTCACACTGATGATTATAAAATCAAAATATCCCACAATTCAGGAAAATATTGACGATGCTCTGCACCCTGTGGTATCAAATTCTCAGCTAAGATTTAACCTGCTATGCAAAAACTAAACAAGTGCATTTCTCTCATTAGTATGCAAATTTGCTTTTGTGTTTATGAAGGATAAAATTTTATGTATTCAAATACTTGTGTTAAAGCAAATTTCTTTTTGAATGATTATCAGTAAATGTTTATATATTTACTTTATATACCTAAATACCTGCATAAAGGTTTATCAGATAAAAAGGGTGTGAGTATAGAAATTTTATTACCATATACAGAATGATTATAATTATAATTAAATTAAACCCATTTTCTAGAACTAGAAAAGAAATACAAAGTTAGTCATGTAGAAATATACAAAAGTATTAGATCTCATGAGTGTGTTTGCAGTTGAATATCTTCTTCTTTATATCTTTTTCTAATATCTCTTTTGGTATACAGAGCTCCTGGCTATAGCATCTACCAGAAAAATAGTAACTTTCTCTAAGGACTGCCCTCCAGCAATGGCTATGATAATGTTTATCCCAGACCTCTATCCTCATACTCTCAGTGGTTGGAGGGCTGCCTGATCAGTATATTGGAAGTATCAAAAAAAAATGAAGACCAAAAAATTCTTAGACAGACATTCTAGTTGCTGCATGAGAAATGGGGATAAAGGTATTCTAGTATTATTGTCTGTTGACACAAAAATTAATTTTTTGAGCTTTGTGTAAGAAATTTGCAAAGTTTGCAAGCCACAGAAAACACTGAAAAACAGATTTGCTAGCCTTCTTAAGTTTGTAAGTAGTAGCAGCCAAATTAAAGGACCGACAACAAACAAGGACCCACTGCACAGGATGAATAAGCATCTTTGCGGGGTGTGATGCTGTTGATGTTTTAATGTGCTTGCCTTAGGGCAGAACCTCTCTACTAGCAATGACAAAATGCCTAAGTGTGTGTTTTATCATATCAGGGAAGAATCAGGAGCCACACAGCTTAGTTAAATCCCCATGTGTTTGTGCAGGTGATGGGGGAGCATGGCTGTTTTCCATAATGTGAAATATTAATGATAGTTCTGGGTAGAAAATTATTGTATGATTATGGGACTATGCATTTTCTTAGTACAAAGTTTTTATATACAGCCCATAAAACTGAAAGTAAGTTTATGTAGCACTTAGAAAATAGTAGATTTGCAGTATTTCTTGACATCAGATCCTTAGGGTGAAGTGTAGCAAGAGAAAAAGAGGCAAAAAGACCATGGTGATTGTACTCAGTTTAAAAGCATTATTTGGCTGATTGGAAAACTAAAATTGAGACAGAGAAATTCTTTATATAAACACAAAGGCATGGATTGAACTTTGCCTGGAGACTGAAAGTACGAAACAGAACTAAACTTTTAAGTAGAAAAGATGGAAATATTTCCCCAAACAGGTTGTTGGTGGTGTGTTTTATGTTTGTGTGTGTGTGCGTGTGTGTGTATGTGTGCATGCATACATGTGCATGTGCGTGTGTGTGTATGTGTCGTGTGAACGGTATATACTGTGTAGGTGTTTTCTGAAGTCACCTGAGTGGAGACTTCTGGGTATTTTATAAAGAATATTTTGGAAGGTTAACAGTTTGGATGCCAATCAATAGTATCTTTTAGGTATGAAGAAAAAGTAGATAAAAATAAAAATTAGTAATTATGAGGCTAAAAGAACAGTGGTCACACAGTTATAAAAGATGTGTATTCAGATATCAGGCTGATAGTTTTTAAGCATTATATGCTCAAGAAGGGTATCTTGGACACCACTGGATTCCTGTGGTCATAACAACCAGTGCAGATTCTCAAGTGCTTTGCTTTCCATTAATATATTCAATAAGATTCCCAGAAAGTGGTATCTATAATTCCGGTATTATATATGATAATTTCTGATAGGACTTTAAAAATTTTATAGTTGTGGATATATTTCATTATGTATGATATGTATGAAATTATTACTAGCACATCAAACCTTTTATCATGGGTAGTGTTGAATAGGATATAAAAGAATACTTTAGGTAATTTACATTATAGTAGCATTGGAGAGAAGACAAACTTAGGGAAATGATGAAAGGGTAGCTAGTTTGTGCTGCAGTATTCTTAGAAGCTTTTTGCATTGGGAGAATAACAGTTAACAGAAGACTGAGGGGCACATTATAAAAAATCTGTTTGCAAGTTTGGAGCTTAGTGGTGTAATACTATGAGATAACACCTTCATTAAAAGAGCCTCGAAGCATTTGTCCTTTTAATGGTCAGAAGAGATAACCTTTGACTCAGTCCCACACTATCAGAGAGGTAAACAAAGCCCAAATGTACATTATAATCTGTTGATGATTGTTGTCACAGCAACAATTCACTAATTAGACTTGTCATTAAAATGTCTAGGTTCTAAAACTGTAAATGTGCACATAGGTGAGCAAGTTATAGTATCTCCAAGGTATTTAATTAACTTACTATCAAACTATTGTATAGTTTTTATTTTATTCATATTCCTAGAACTCTTGGGTAAGTGGGAAGATGTATTTCGTGCTGATACTTTTCAAAGAGCTTGTTGGGCTCATGAGACATCATCCAAGGACATTACTAACATCATGGGATGTCACTAACACAGAAGAAGGAAATCAATCCTCTGATTGGCTTGCTTACCCTAATCAGTGTCTGCTGTCACATACAGCATTGTGGAGGGGTGTCCAAAGTAGTGTCTGAAGGGTAACTACGAAGTGTTGCATGACTTCAGGTAGGTCTTTTGGAGTGCACTATGAATATTAATGAAGGGACCATTAATGGTTATTGTACAGTGACTCATACAATTGCTATAATTCTTATGTACTCTGAAGCATTGAGGAATTGAAATGATTAGTATTAACTGCCAACTTGGCAGAACCTAGAATTTCCAAGGAGGTAGAATCCAGGGAGAACATAAGAGTTACTAGATTAAGGCTAACCCCTGAGATCATCGTAAGGGATTATCTTGATTGTTTCAATTGCAATGTGATAAACTACCTGTACTGGCTGATTTTGTGTGTCAACTTGACACAGGCTGGAGTTACCACAGGGAAAGGAGCTTCAGTTGGGGAAGTGCCTCCATGATATCCAGCTGTGGGGCATTTTCTCAATTAGTGATCAATGGGGAGGTTCCCTTGGTACCATCTTTGGGCTGTTATTCTTGGGTTCTATAAGGCAGCAGAACGAGCAAGGTAGGGGAAGCAAGCCAGTAAGAAACATCCCTTCATGGCCTCTGCATCAGCTCCTGCTTCCTGACCTGCTTGAGTTCTGGTCCTGAATTCCTTTAGTGATGAACATCAGCATGGAAGTGTAAGCTCAATAAACCCTTTCCTTCCAACTTGCTTCTTGGTCATGATGTTTCTGCAGGAATAGAAACCCTGACTAAGACAGTACCTTACTTCTAGTTAGGACTCTTCCCTGAGCAATGTGCATTTGATGTTCTGCTTCAAGGCACTGCTATGTTGACTTCCCCACCACAGCAGACTGTGCCTTGAATAGACTAAACCTTTTGTTTCTGAGCTTATTTTCATCAGAATAGTTTATCTCTACAAGGCAGAAGAGTTCTAATAAGCATTTATCTTTGATATTCAAACTTCAATAACTGTGCATAGATGGGGAAAAGAGTATATATGATTCTAATATAGTTACTATTTCATTGCAATAAATATGATCTTCAGAAACACTATACTCCTCCATTTGTTATAAGCCACTCTGCAGCTTTTTCACATTACCTTTGTAGGACATTGTTCCTGAATTCATGCTGACTACTGAATACCTACAATGAAAATTTATTTGGCACCTTATTAGGGAGAGTTATGTACCATGGTATTTAATTGCTTTACCTAAAGATTGTGTTGTCTTGCATCCACTGGAAGAAATTAAAAGAAATTGCAAACAAACAGATTAATTTGCCTTATGAAGTAAAATTTTCCATTCCTCTAACTGCACTGTAATCACTTCTTTCATTTATGAATAATTTAAATAAAATTCATGACTGCTTACTTTTATTAACCTTTGTTGCTGCTTTTCTTTGGAGAATAATTTCATACTTCAAGAAACAAATAACATTTGAATTAAAAAGTATGTGTTTCAATAAAGAAGATTTTGATCTTACGTCTATCCCACTTAGCTTCATTTCCTCCTCTTGGAGAGTGAAGCTATTTTCATTATTCTTGAATGCAGAGCCACAAAGCCAAATGTCCACTGCTGTTGTTCCCTATCATGTCCGACCAACAATCATAATTGTTACCAATCACCCAGCTGAATCCTTTGCTCTATTTGTATAGAAACTGTGGGGAAGCAAGGATAAACAAGCTCTTCCATTGTCCACAGTCCCAGGTCTTTCATGTCTTAGGTTTAGGGATTGATCTGAAAGGTATAGAATCTAAAAGATTGAAACCTTGAGACCTAGATGATGATTGTTTCAGTCTTGAGGAGCAAGAGACTCTATGACTTTCAGGCTTTTAGGTTGGAGACTTATGCATTTGGAATTGGTCAGCTATTTTTTCTTTTATTGAAAAAATATTATTTTCATACTACTGTAATGACTTCCACAAGCAGTGAACTTTAGCAGCAAGCAACAGATTGTAGTGTTCCAGCTGTCATATAAAACTGAGGTACAGGGATGCTTGCCAGCAACAGATGAGGGTCTTATGGCTGACTCAAAAACTGAGCTTAATGGCTTGTTGATACAGCCATAACGTGGGTGTGGCTAGTGTATTGTAATAACTACAATAGACGTTCATGCTGATATCAGATTGGTTACATCAGCCACAAACCTTCATAAAAATGAAAGACCATGTTTGTATCAATTATGAACTTTCTACTGGGCCATGGGATGTGGCCTAATCCTTGCCTTGGCCTAGATAAAATTGACTTTACCATCTTCTAGAGTTCACATAGGATTAAATTGTTTAGAGGACTGCGTCATAGGGTTGGTAAAGTTTATTTGGAGTGGTCATAACTGCAACATATCTTCAGCTATGATTGTAAAAGGTTCTCTGCAGCTTCTGTAGTATCCTCAGAGTGGTTGTTCTGTCCAAAAAAGCTAGTTATCATGAGGACAACAGGGCTGGTTGCTAATGGATGAAATAATGTTGGCACTTAACGTCTTAGTTGTTTTCCAGGCAAAGCAAAACGTAAAATGGGAGCTTACAATATAAGTACTTGTCACCAAAAGTCATTTAAAAGTATTTTACAGCCCTCTAATAATGCTTAATGCTTGCTCCAGGGCTCAGAAGGAGCTGGGCCCTCTAATCTTTCTCAAAATCAGTCATAAATCCATCCCAGTTGAATTAAATTTCCATTTGCATTTATTATAATCTCCCACAAAGGGGATGGAGTATAGTTCAGTGTTGGAGTATTTACCTACCATCCACAAAACTCTGGGTTCAGTTTCATTAAAAAAAATCCCTATCATAAACAAAAAGCCTTTTGGAAGTTTAATGGTGTTCTTTTTTTTTAATTTTTATTTTCTATATTCTATGTTTACATTCCAAAGGCTTTCCCCTTTCACAGTTCCCCCCCCCACCATATGTCCCATAATTCCTCTCCCCCCCAACTATTCCCCAATCATTCCCCCTCCCCCCACAGTTTCTCTGTTTTGGGTCTACAAAACTGGATCCAATCTTTACAGGCCCAGGGTCCTCTCCTTTCTTCTTCTTGGGAATCATTTGACTTGCTAATTGTGCCTTGAGTATTTAGGGCTTCTGGGCTCATTAATATCCACTTATCAGTGATTGCATTTCATGTGTATTCTTTTGTAATTGGGTTAACTCACTCAGGATGATATTTTCCAGGTCTAACCATTTACCTACAAATTGCATGAATTCATTATTTTTAATTGCTGAGTAGTATTCCATTGTATAAATATACCACAAACCACAAAAAGATCCAACAAAGAAAGAGAAATACAGGCCAATTTCTCTTAATGAATATCAATGCAAAAATACTAAATAAAATTCTTGCCAACCGAATCCAAGAGCACATCAAAACGATCATTCACCATGATCAAGTAGGTTTCATCCCAGGGATGCAGGGATGGTTCAGTATAGGAAAATCCATCAATATAATCCACTACATAAACAAACTAAAAGAAAAAAACCACATGGTCATCTCATTAGATGCTGAAAAAGCATTCGACAAAATTCAGCATCCTTTCATGTTAATGGTGTTCTTAGAAAAGTACTACCTACAATTAGAAAACTTAGTTTCCTTTTTGAGGTAGCTTATAGTTTTCTGATAGCTTTTCATTCATAACCACATTCCGTAATTAAGCCTATGTATCAAATGTCTTTCCTAAGTACTCTTTTTTTGCTTTTGCTTTCATGTTTCTCAGCTTTTTGGTTAGGAGCAGCTGAACTTCCCCACAACTGGCTCCAGGAGGATCTTCATCTTACAACTGGTAGTCCATTATAAAGGGAAGTCAGTATTGGTATTAGGACTTCTTTGAAGGTCTCATAGAACTCTGTATTAAACCCATCTGATCCTGGACTTATTTTGGTTGGGAGACTATTAATGAATGTTTTTATTTCTTTAGGGGATATGGGACTACTTAGATCATTTATCTGATCCTGATTTAACTTTGGTACCTGGTATCTGTCTAGAAAATAATCCATTTCATCCAGATTTTCCAGTTTTGTTGAGTATAGACTTTTGTAGTAGGATCTGATGTTTTTTTTTTTGTTTTTGGATTTCCTTGGTTTCTGTTCTTATGGCTCCCTTTTCATTTCTGATTTTCTAATTTGGATACTGCCTGTGTATCCTCTGGTTAGTCTGGCTAAGTTTTTATCTATCTTGTTGATTTTCTCTAAGAACCACCTGCTGGTTTGGTTGAATCTTTGTATAGTTAGCTCTTTTTGTTTTTACTTGGTTGATTTCAACCCTGAGTTTGATTATTTCCTGCCTTCGACTCCTCCTGGGTGTATTTGATTCTTTCTGTTCTAGAGCTTTCAGATGTGCTGTCAAGCTGCTAGTTTATGCTCCCTCTAGTTTCTTTTTGGAGGCACTCAGAGCTATGAATTTTCCTCTTAGCACTGCTTTCATTGTGTCCCATAAGATTGGGGATGTTGTGGCTTCATTTTCATTGAACTCTAAAAGGTCTATAATTTGTTTCTTTCTTCCTTCCTTGACCAATTTATAACTGAGTAGAGTGTTGTTCAGCTTTCACATGTATGTGGGCTTTTCATTGTTTTAGTAGTTATTGAAGATCACCCTTAGTCCCTGGTGATCTGATAGGATGCATGGGGTTATTTCAATCTTCTTGTATTTGTTGAGGCCTGTTTTGTGACTTATTATATTGTCAATTTTGGAGAAGGTATAATGAGGTGCTGAGAAGAAGATATATTCTTTTGTTTTAGGAAAAAATGTTCTATAGAGATCTGTTAAATCTATTTGGTTCATAATTTCTGTTAGTTTCACTGTGTCTCTGTTTAGTTAGTGTTTCCATGATCTGACAATTGATGAGAGTGGGCTATTGAATTCTCCCACTATTATTGTGTGAGATACAATGTGTACCTTGAGCTGCAGTAAAGATTCTTTTATGAATGTGGGTGCCCTTGCATTTGGAGAATACATGTTCAGAATTCAGAGTTCTTCTTGCTACGTTTTTTCCTTTGATGAGTGTGAAGTGTCTTCCCTTATATTTCTTGAAAACTTTAGGTTGAAAGTTGATTCTATTCACTATCAGAATGGTTACTCTAGCTTGTTTTTTTGGACCATTTGCTTGGAGAATTGTAGTCCAGCCTTTTACTCCGAGGAGTGTCTGTCTTTGTCACTGAGGTAGGTTTCCTGTATGTTGCAAAAGACCTAATATCAATACTCTTCAAATTATTCCACAAAATAGAAACAGAAGGAAAGCTACCCAATTCATTCTATGAAGCCACAATTACTTTGATTTCTAAACCACACAATGATCCAACAAAAAGAACAATTTCCCTTAAGAATATCAATGCAAAAATACTCAATAAAATTCTGGAAAACTGAATCCAGGAACACATCAAAATGATCATTCATAATGATCAAGTAGGCTTAATCCCAAGGATGCAGGGATGGTTTAATATAAGAAAATCCAGCATTGTAATCCACTATATAAACAAACTCAAAGGAAAAAAAAAACACACGATCATTTCATTAGATGCTGAAAAAGCATTTGATAGAATTCAACATCACTTCACTTTTAAAGTGTTGAAAAGATCAGGAAATCAAAGCCCATACCTAAATATAGTAAAGCAATATACAGCAAACCAGTAGCCAACATCAAAGTAAATGGAGAAAAACTTGAAGCAATTCCACTAAAATCAGAGTTTAGACAAGGCTGCCCAGTATCTCCATACATATACAGAATAGTACTCTTAAGTCCTAGCCAGAGCAATTAGACAACAAAAAGAGGTTAAAGGGATAGAAACTGGAAAGGAAGAAGTGAAAATATTACATTTTTGCACATACTATGAGAGTATACCTAAGTGATCCCAAAAATTCCACTAGAGACCTCCTAAAGCTGATAAAAAATCTTCAGCAAAGTGGCTGGATATAAAATTAACTCATACATAAAACCAGACACACTGAAACTAATAGAAAAGAAACTGGGGAAGACCCTAGAGGACTTGGGCACAGGGGAAAAGTTCCTGAACAGAACACCAATAGCTTACAAGATCAAGAATTGACAAATGGGACCTCATAAAATTACAAAGTTTCTGTAAGGCAAAGGACTCTGTCAAAAGATCAAAAACAGCAGCCAACAAATTGGGAAAAGATCTTCACCAACCCTTTATCCAACAGAGGGATAATATTCAATATATACAAAGAACTCAAGAAGTTAGACTCCAGAGAATCAAATAACCCTATTAAAAATAGCCAGAAATTGGAAAGAGCCCATATTTCCCTCAAAGGGGAAATGGATACAGAAAATGTGGTATATTCATTCAATGGAATACTACTGAGCAATTAAAAATAATGAATTCATGCAATTTGTAGGCAAATGGTTTGATCTGGAAAATATCATCCTAAGTGAGCTAACCCAATCACAAAAGAATACACATGAAATGCAATCACTGATAAGTGGATATTAATGAGCCCAGAAGCTCTGAATACTCAGGTACAATCAGCAAATCAAAAGACTCCCAAGAAGGAAGGAGAGGACCCTGGTCCTGAAAAGACTGGATCCAGTTTTGTAGGAGAATATCAGAACAGAGAAAATGGGGGGAGGCGTGATTGGGGAATGGGAGGAGGGAAAGAGGACTTATGGGACATATGGTGAGGGGGGGAGTGGGAAAGTGGAAAGCCTTTGGAATGTAAACAAAGAATATAGAAAATTAAAAAAGAAAAAGAAAAAATAGAGTATAGAGCTAAACAAAGAATTTTCACCTGAAGAATTTTGAATGTCTGAGAAGCACCTAGAAGTGTTCAACATCTTCTTTGAAGGTCTGATAGAATTCTGTACTAAAACCATCCGGCCCTGTGCTTTTTTTTTTGGCTGGAAGACTTTCTATGACCCCTTCTATTTCTTTAGGGGTTATGAGATTGTTTAGATGATCTATTTGATCCTGATTTAATTTTGGTATTTGGTATCTATGACCACTTGATCTTTGACAAAGGAGCCCAAAACATCCAGTGGAAAAAAGATAGTCTTTTCAACAAATGGTGCTCATTAAATTGGAGGTCAGCATGCAGAAGAATGCGAATTGATCCATTCTTATCTCCTTGTACTAAGCTCAACTCCAAATGGATCAAGGACCTCCACATAAAGCCAGACACACTGAAACTAATAGAAAAGAAACTGGGGAAGACCCTTGAGGACATTAGCACAGGGGGTAAGTTCCTGAACAGAACACCAATAGCTTATGCTCTAAGATCAAGAATTGACAAATGGGACCTCATAAAATTACAAAGTTTCTGTAAGGCAAAGACACCATCAAAAGGACAAATAGGCAACCAACAAATTGGGAAAAGATCTTCACCAACCCTACATCCGACAGAGGGATAATATCCAATACATACAAAGAACTCAAGAAGTCAGACCCCAGAAAACCAAATAACACTATCAAAAAATGGGGTACAGAGCTAAAGAAAGAATTTTCACCTGAAGAACTTCAGATGGCTGAGAAGCACCTTAAGAAATGTTCAACACCATTAATCATTAGGGAAATACAAATCAAAACAACCCTGAGATTTCACCTCACACCAGTCAGGATGGCTAAGATTAAAAACTCAGGAGACAACAGGTGTTGGCGAGAATGCAGAGAAAGAGGAATACTCCTCCACTGATGGTGGAATTACAATCTGGTACAACCACTCTGGAAACCTTTCTGGTGGTTCCTCAGAAAATTGGGCATGATACTTCCGGAGGACCCTGCTATACCACTCCTGGGCATATACCCAGAGGACTCCCCAGAATGTAATAAGGATACATGCTCCACTATGTTCATAGCAGCCCTATTTATAATAGCCAGAAGCTGGAAAGAACCCAGATGTCCCTCAATGAAGGAATGGATACAAAAGATGTGGTATATATACACAATGGAATACTATTCAGCCCTTAGAAGCAATGAATTCATGAAATTCTTAGACAAATCGATGGAGCTGGAGAACATCATAATAAGTGAGGTAACCCAGTCTCAAAAGAACACTCATGGTATGCACTCACTGATAAGTGGATATTAGCCTAGGATCTTGGAATACCCAAGACACAATCCACATATCAAATGATGTCCAAGAAGAAGGAAGGAGTGGTCCCTGGTTCTGGAAAGGCTCAGTGCATCAGTGTAGGGGAATACCAGAATAGGGAATTGCGAAGGGGTCTATGGGGGAACAGGGGGAGGGAAAGGCCTTATGGGAATTTCTGGGAGTGGGGAGCCAGGAAAGGGAAAATCTTTTGAAATGTAAATAAAGAATATATCAAACAAAAAAAAAACACAAGAAAAAAGAAATAAACCATGCTAAAGCAAAAAAAAGTGTTCAATATCATTAGCCATTTGGGAAATGCAAATCAAAACAACACATCACAACAATCGGAATGGCTAAGATTAAAAACCCAGGAGACAGCAGGTGTTGGCAAGTATGTGGAGAAAGAGGAACACTTCTGGTGGGAATGCAAGTTGGTACAACCACTCGGAAACCAGTATAGTGGTTCCTCAGAAAACTGAACATACTTCAGGAAGACCCTGCTATACCACTCCTCGGCATATACCCAGAGGATTCCCAGGCATGCAATAAGGACACATGCTCCACTATGTTCATAGCAGCCTTACTTATAATAGTCAAAAGCTGGAAAGAACCAAGATGTCCCTTAATGGATGAATGGATATAGAAAATTTTGTATATTACACAATGGAATACTACTCTGCAGTTAAAAACAATGAATTCATGAAATTCATAGGCAAATGTTTGGAACTGGAAAATATCATCCTAAGTGATGTAACTCATTCAAAAAAGAGCACACATGGAATGCAATCATTGATAAGTGGATATTAGCCCAGAAGCTCTGAATACCCAAGATACAACTCACATATCAAATCATCAAATTATTCCTAAGAAGAAGGAAGGAGAGGGCCCTGGTCCTGGAAAGGCTTGATGCAGCATTGTAGGGGAATACCAGGACAGAGAAGTGGGAGGGTATTAATTGGGGAAAGGGCAGAGGAACGTTATGGGACTTATGGGGAAGGGGGAACTGGGAAAGGGGAAATCATTTGGAATATAAACAAAGAATATAGAAAAAAATTTAACTAAAACAAATCAGTGACCTTCCTCTACTCAAAGGATAAACAGGTTGTCTTAGTTAGGGTTTTACTGCTGTGAACAGACACCATGACCAATGCAAGTTTTATGAAAGACAACATTTAATTGGGGTTGGCTTACAGACTCAGAGGTTCAGTCCATTGTCATCAAGGCAGAAACATGGCAGCGTCCAGGCAGGCATGGTACAGGAGGAGCTGAGAGTTCTACATCTTCATCTGAAGGCTGCTAGTAGAAGACTGACTTCCAGGAAGCCTAGGGGGAGGGTCTTAAGCCCACACCCACAGTGACACACCTACTCCAACAAGGCCACACCTCCTAATAGGTCACTTCATGGGCCAATCATATACAAACCATCACACAGGTTGAGAAAAAAATTAGGGAAACAACACCCTTCACAATAGTAACAAATGATATAACATACCTTGGTGTGACTCTGACTAAGCAAGTGAATGATGTGTATGACAAGAACTTCAAGTTTCTGAAGAAAGAAATCAAAGAAGATCACAGAAGACAGAAGGATCTCCCATGCTCTTGGACTGGAAGGATTGCTATATTAAAAACTGCCACCTTGAAGAAAGCAATCTACAGATTCAATGCAATCCCCATCAAAATTCCAACTCAGCTCTTCATAGAGTTAGAAAGAGCAATTTGCAAATTCATCTAGAGTAACAAAAATCCTAGGATAGTGAAAACTATTCTCAACAATAAAAGAACTTCTGGCAGAATCACCATTCCTGACCTCAAGCTACACTATAGAGCAATGGTGATAAAAACTGTCTGGTATTGATTCAGTGACAGGAAGGTATATCAATGGAATAGAATTGAAGACCCAGAAATGAAGCCACACACCTATGGTCACTTGATTTTTGACAAAGGAGCTAAAACCATCCACTGGAAAAAAGACAGTATTTTCAACAAATGGTGCTGGTTCAATTGGCAGTTAGCACATAGAATAATGCAAATATATCCATTCTTATCTCCTTCTACAAAGCTCAAGTCCAAGTGGACCAAGGACAGCCACATAAAACCATATACACTGATATTAATAGAAAAGTGGGGAATATCCTTAAGCATGTGAGTACAGAGGAAAATTTCCTGAACAGAACACCAATAGTTTATGCTTTACGATCAGGAATTGACAAATGGGACCTCATAAAATTACAAAGCTTCTGTAAGTCAAAGGACACTGTCAATTGGACAAAACAGCACCCAACAGATTGGGAAAAGATCTTTACCAAGCTTATATCTAATAGAGGGCTACTATCCAATATATACAAAGAACTCAAGAAGTTAGACTCCAGAGAACCAAATAACATTATTAAAAATGGGGTACAGAGCTAAACAAAGAATTCTCAACAGAGCAATACCAAATGGCTGAGAAGCAACTAAAGAAATGTTTAGTATCCTTAGTTGTCAGGGAAATTCAAATCAAAACAACCCTGAGATTCCACTACATACCAGTCAGAATGGCTAAGATCAAAAAGTCAGGTGAAAGCAGATGCTGGTGAAGATGTGGAGAAAGAGGAACACTCTTCCATTGTTGGTGCAATTGCAAGCCTTAAAATCACTCTGGAAATCAATTTTGCAATTACTCAGAAAAGTGGACATAGTACTACCCGAGGACCCAGCTATACCACTCCTGGGCATATACCCAGAAGATGTTGCAACATGTGTAATGTCACATGCTCCATTATACTCATAGCAGCCTTATTTATAATATCCAGAAGCTGGAATGAACCCAGATGTCCCTCAAAAGAGGAATGGATATAGAAAATGTGGTACATTTACACAATGGAGTACTACTCAGCTCTTTAACAAAATGATAACCTCATGAAATTCTTAGGCAAATGGATGGAACTAGAAAATATCATGCTGAGTGAGGGAACCCAATCATAAAAGTACACACATGGTATTCACTCACTGGTAAGTGGATATTAACCGAGAAGCTTAGAATACCCAAGATACACAAACCACATGAAGCTCAAGAAAAATGAAGACCAAAGTGTGGGTACTTTGTGTATCCACAAAGTACAAAGTGTGTTAAGCAGGATGAGGGGGGATTGGATGGGGGCTTTTGGCGGAGAACCCAGCAAAGGGAATAACATTTGAAATATAAATAAAGAATATATCTAATTAAAAAAATTGAAGTCAGAGCAGGAACTCATGCTGGGCAGGAACTGAAGAGGTCATTGAAGTGCACTGTTTACTGTTTTTCTCTTTTTGGTTTGCCCAGCCTGCTTTCTTATGACACTCAGGACTACCAGCCCAGGGTAGCCAATAGTATTCTGAACCCTCTCACAGCAATCATCAATCAAAATCATGTTCCACAGGCTTGCCCACAGGCTAATCTGGTGATGCTACTTTCTCAATTAAGTTTTCCTTTTCTTAAATGACTCTGGCCTGTAACAAATTGACATAAAACCAGCCGGTCCAACGGGGCTGCAGGGCAGTGTACATCTGATGTGGGGAAAGGTGGACTCATTTTATGGAAGACCTCATTCTTATGTTCAAGAACATGGCCTTTATTCCACTGTAAAGTTCTAATGGTAGATCAAGGTGTCTCTTCCCAGAGATTTTAGACACGGCTCTTTGTTCACACTTCGTTTTCCATTCCTATTTTGGATCTACCTTTCTTTTCCAGCAGTATGTTCATTTACAATAAAATGGAATTGATGTGTGTGAGTTACTGCTCTTCAGATACCATGAGGATGTAGGCCATGTAGGCCTGGCCACTCTCCAGAGAACTGCGTGACTAAGCTTGCTGCAGAGGTGAGCTGATTAAAGGGCTAACTACTGCGGTATCTACCATCCCACCCTTTGCTGTCAAAAGCAATTAATTCGGATTACATATATTGAAAGAAGAATTTCTTTCATTTCAAACTTTGGAGCATCTCCGGAGAGGATTAGGTAGGAAAATGAATGGCCTCATTTGCATAAATTAGGGAAATCTGAATAATATTTCGTATTTGGAAAAGCTTGCTCAGGCTTTTCTCAATACATTGGTGCCATATGGCTCATCAACTAAGTGTGACCAGACAGAAAGAGTTCCATATGATACAGTAATCCTAGGAGCCAAAGACTCTATTGTCATGTTTCATACTCTTTGATGCAAAACAGAAAACAAGTAAATTAAAGCAATTATATTTTAGTCTCCAGTTATATGGCTGGCTAGTACACAGAACGGAACAAATTTCCTGAGCTGCAAATACATTCAGAAATGTCTACAGACAAGACTCTTGCTAGATAGAGATACACAAGAAGGACAAACTGAGAAGAACAAGGTCAAGTTACAAATTTAGAGATTTGAGTAGTACTAAAAAAAAAATCATGCACTTTTTTTCAAGGCATCTTTATCCCTTAGAACTTTGGGTTGCATCCTTTAGCCAGAAACCAAAAACACACCAACAAAGTTCAGTTGAACTGTCTGCTGTATCTTAACAGTTTTATAGAGCGCAGGCAGACCAGTGGCTTACCATAAGGAAATCTATGGTTTGATGAGTTTTGTCTTTTCTAGGGGAGAGATCCCATGTGCCATTCACAGGTTTGACCAGGAATCAATGATAGAGATGAAGCCATTTCACAGTCTCTCCCACAAGGAACTCCCTGTCAGAAGGAATGACATGTTTGCAGTCTATCCAAGTAATCCTAGGTCTACAAAGTAGCTTTGGGCTGTGAAGATTCCTGGAGCAAAAGTATAAGCATTTGAGTTCAGATCTAAGTTGTCCATGTAAAGGACACATAGGGCCACATGCTTGTAACACTAGTGGTAGGGAATCGGGCAGATGGTGGGAAGGGGCATGAGGCCGGTAGATCTTAAGAGGTTGTTGGCCTGAGAGTCTAACAAATCAGTGAGTTCGGGTTTTATGGGAGACCTTGTCTCAAAAATAGAGGTGGAGAATGATAGAAGACAAAGTTCTTTTAGCGCCACACACAAATACATGTTCCACATGCATATGTACATACATTCAGGTACATACATGCACTACTCATACACTGTCCACATGCAAATATGCAAGTACAAGCAAATCACTGTTTTTAAGTATCATTCTGAATTGGATAACATGGTCTACTGGCGCTTTACTGGAAGTCTGGGATAGGCCTTTCCGAACTCTCTCACAAGTTTCACTCTGTAGACTTCCGTTTGCAGAGGACTGGGATGTTAGTGAAATGTAAATGCAATTAGCAAGAGACAAGCTTTTGAAACATCACTGGCTGGCAGCTGTGATGTGGAAGCAGAAGCTTTAGAGGTGGAACCCAGGCTGAAGTGAGGTAGGAAATCTCTGCAGGCTAAAGGAGAAAGGACATATATCATTTCTAACCAGGGGGTCCCTAGCTTTGTCTCTTGTCATGCTTGTTCACACTGACAGATCTGCAAGAGGTTTATGTAAACGATTACTCTTGAACAGATGCAAATGAAAATAGAGAAAAGATGGAGATAGCAGCTAAAATGGTTTTACTTTGGTTTGGGCCAACTGAAGCTCATGTCAATCAAGTATGGTCATGCTGAAAAGTACCATAGTTCTTTAGAAGCTTGCAATCAAGATGATACAATTTAGCAAACACAGTTTAAAAGCATAGCTATGTATTATTCCTATGCATAAGCAGATAGGCATACAAAGAGAAGATGAATCTGATACTTTATATTTAATTTAGCTCAATTAGCTAGCAAACTTAATTATTTCCCTTTTGCAAAGACATTTTAATCAAATGGATGATCTTCTTTAGAAAAACATCCACTTATTTTTGGTAAGTGACAGCAACATTACCAATTGACTTCTATGTATCTACAATAACTTCTCCCTCTCAAACATTTCTCTTTGTCCTTCCCATGGCAAGCATCCATTTGAGTTCTTATCTTTCCCCTGCATGTTCAATATACCCTGATACCCTTACTGAATCTTGCCTCCTTCACTGGTCAGATTTTTCACTGGTCCACTTAAGCACAGCATTGTATTTCCCCAAGAAGCAAAGACCTTGGGAGAAGAAAATGGCCTATTTCTATGTTCCTTTGACATTTTAAGCCATTCTGTCTCCAGTCCCATGATAAAACTCCTTGTCTCCTGAGGTCCATTCCTTGTGGCTATTCGGGACTCAGCCTTCCTTGGCAGGCAGCTGGGGATCTTGTATTGAGCCCTGCCCCAAGTCAGGAGATATTTTGAAAATGCACATTTCTCTCCAGTCTGTGGAGAATATTTGCCAGTGTCTCAACTGAATTTTTTCTTTTATTCAGTTGCCAGAGTTCATTCAACTCTGGTTGCCTGTTTTCATGGTTTTACTATTTTACATCAACTCCAAATACTCTCTCTGCATTTTAGGCCCACAATGCTCACAGCTCACACTTCTCTCCATAACTGACAGAGACAATGTTCCTTCTTCCAATAAACTATCTTTCATTTCCAAGCTAACATTTTTAAGGTCAAACCTAGGACATGTTGCATGTTGATCAAACAAATTTGGTTGCTACACTTCACTAATATAGTATTTGATTTGGGTATCAAAAATTCTGAATTGATTTTTGCAATTCATATGACTCTGGACTATTAGATAACATGACCAAAAAGTAAAATTTTGATAGCATGCCATGAGAAGCTCTTGGCACATTATTTAACTTTATTTTTGAAAACTATATAAAGGAAAAGTTAAATGCATTTGTCTTTAAACTTTTTTTTTAAATTTATGTGTTTTGTTTTGCTTTTAGAATTCATTAGAATAATGTCAATAATTTTCTGAAGTCCTGCTATGGAATTCTCTGTGCTAAGGAATCATGGATCACCTGAGACAGCAAAATTAACAAGAGGATTCAGGTAATGGCACAGCAAGGAGATACAGAGTTCAGATCTGCAGGAAATTATTTAAGGCTAGAAGCCCCAAAGTAAAAAATTTAATATTTCTTTTCAGCACAGCCTTTTATCTGACCTCATTAAAATGTCTCAGAATTGTTTACTCAACATACCATTTAATCAAAACCTTCTGCTAGCTCTTCCCAGGATCCATTTGTGATCCATATGCACAAACATTCTAGAGGACTATAATGAAGAGAAATGTAGAAAATTATCACAGTTTTCTTTTCTCTTTTGAATAGTAAATATTTTTATTAATTCTTCTCCATTTCTTGAAATTGGTTTATTTTTGAGTCATATGTTACTTTGCTTTAGATAAAAGACACTGTACATGTCTGAAAAATGAAAAGATGAGTGGGGGGGCTGTTCAGAGTTATGTGTCTTAATATTGCTTCTTACTTCTTTCATTCAAGCATCCAATCTAGGAAAAAGCAACCACATCTATCATTTTTATAAGACAACAGTTTGCTCTGGATGTTATAAAAAAATAGCTAGCAGTTCTGCATTTTGAAAAGAGGGTTTGATATGATCGTATTTATTTTAGACTCAATAAATAATGCAAAAGATCAAGTAAGGTCATACGGAATATGGTGCCTTCATTTCACAGACGAGTCAACCAAAGCGGAGAGGCTCGAATGGTAATTACTGTATGATGGCTTTTTGTGTGGGCTTCATTTCTTTCTCTGATTCATTTTCTCAATATTAATTGTCTCAATGTTAGGAAAAATATTTATAGTGGGGATTACTGGGACTACACTTTGAGATCTATCCCAATTATGTCAAGAACTACAAACTGAATTATCATTAATTCCATGTTTATTGCTGTTCTTTGGCTTCAAAAATTAAGAATGCAGAAAAATTCAGGAGCTGGTTTTGTTGTGATTATACCTGTGGAAAGAAAGGAGTAAGATATTGCCTCTCCCTTCTGCTCCTCTACAGTGAAGAGGTGAACTCTCATCCCACCCACTTTGAATCTTGGTGGATTTTTCTGACTTTTGAAACAATACATCAAAGTACAAATGAGGCTGTGTTGACTTCTGGGGCTCAATATTAAGAAACCCTGCCATTTTGTTTTGCTCACTGAACACTTGCTCTTGAAGCCTTCACTCCTGTGACAGCAGCCCAACATCTCATGAGAATGCCACACAGGCAGACCACTCGGGCCCTGAGCCGAAGTCCCCAGCCAAGTCTGACGTCTTGCTCTTCCAAAGTTATCCACTGCTTTATAGCAGCTTCCAACAAAATCCCACAGCAGAAACATCCATCCAAGATCCCCCAAATCCCTGACCCTACACACTTTGAGACAAAATAAGCTCAGTTATTTTCCTAGAAGCAACTAAATTAGGGAGAGATTTATTTGTAGTAACAGATCCATAAATTATTTCCCATAGCCTTCCTCTCAGCATAGTATTAAATTAATACTGGTCAGAAGTGAGATTTGAAAGTAATAGGGGAAATATATATTCCCTTCTCTGAAAACTGGTAAAGGATGTCATATGTGATTCATGCCCATTTTTTCTGATCCAATGTAGGATGGAGCAGTTCTTAAGCTAAAGTGAAAACTATCATTGAATCTCTTTCTTTAGCAATTTTTCCAGTTCTGAACTACAGAGCCTCCAAGTCAGACAAATTCAGAGGCAGCAGGTTTTCTAGGCCACACGACATGGACTTTAGATTTCAGGTGTCAAACAATGCACAGTACTGTTTCATCTTAAGGGTTCTATTTCTGTTGAAACTTCTGGATCACTACCCAGATGGGTAGATTCCAGTTTGTAGATTCACTTCTCCCCCCTGAGACCTCAGCCAGGTGACCTGTTTCCAAAGAGTTGAAGGTATAGTCTAAAACATTTTAATTTACATCAGACCTGTTGACCCTGTCTATGAGAAATCCTGGGGGATGCTCACCAGAACAATGGTGTGTATCACTTAATGGGCTTGGGCATTGATCAGTTTTGATTTAATTTTGGTTAGGATAACTGTATGTTCCTATAAAGACAACTCAACTTAGGAATCTGTACAGTCTCCAACTGCTACAATACAGTTTCAATGCTTGCAATCTGGGAAAGCCAGAGGAGAGGCTGGAACTTCAAAATGCTCATGGAAAGATGTGTGAATTCTACAAAAGCACCTAGCACTAGACTTAATTTGAACAAAGTGGCTTCTTGGCAAGGAGGACATGAATCCATGATTTCATGAGTAAAACACTGATGACTTTTAAGTTCAGCCTTGTTCCTTCAGCCACTCTTAAGTCATTAATCCATTCTTCTTTTCCACTCATCTAGCCAAAATTTATTTAGTTCTTATTGTGTGGCTGGTAACAAGAACCACGGCTTGGGTTTGAAGTATGGAAAAACACATAAGGTGAAAATATTGCACAAAGGAGGATTCCCAAGAGTGAATAAACTGAAGTTGCAAATGCTTTTAAGAATTATTAATTCAACCCCCGTTAATGACAGGCATAGTAATAACTGTCTCTACTCTGAACATGGCTGATACCTAATTACTCTGGGATGCAGAGGAATATCAAAGTTATCCATATGGTCATCAGGTACATTTTAAGAACTGGGCAAAGCAGTGTGAAATATGTTCTTTTGTGCTAGGATTATTGTATTTTGTGGAAAAGATATTCTTTGTAGAAGATATCCAGTCTCTAGCTCTGTGAACTGTCAAGAAAATAAGAAAGCCCACTACATAGTTGCACACGTGACCATTTTCATTTTTAAGTAGTTAAGAAATAAGTCACAATGCTGGTAGTTGGGGAGAAACTGTTACTTTGTAGCCAAACTGGAAGACATAACTTAATAGGAGAGTTAAATCCTCCAGTTGGAGAGCTCACACGAATAGTGAAGACTTCACAAATTCATTGTGAGTAGTAGAAGATCTGGTACCCTAGAAAGCTCTGCATTTCCATGAGTCAATTTGCTCCAAATGTCAGGTAGAGATGATACAGCAAGCAGTGCTCAGAGTATGCATGCTGGCTCGAATAAAGAAAGGGAGCAAATGGGAAAAGAGCAGGGCTGCTGAAGAAACGTGGACCTTTCAAAGAACAGGAAACAGGAATGGGAGGGAAGGCTGCTTGATTAATATGAAACAACAGCACATCGCTCTTCTCTTGGGAAGATTTTAAATACATTTTGCATAAGCCTCTTCCACTGAGTCTCTTTTTTTATCCTGGTAGCATGGCTTCCATTCAAAGAGCTAGCGATGACAGGGGCAGCCATGCCAGCACCTTTGTAAACACAGAGTCTTCTTCCAGGGTTTGCCTTCTACATGTGCATCCTTACTACTGAGAGACCTAAAATGTAGGGTGAGGGATGACTATGACAGTGTAACTTTAATTCTTTAGCTTTGATTTGCATATCAACCTATTGAAATATACACTTCAACACACTTCATTTACACTGCTTCTCCACTGATTATCCTTGATTAATCCCTGCTGATTCCTGAACTGCTAAAGCCTCCAGTTTCTTCTCCTTCCTTCTCTTACCTGTGTTCTCTGCAACACCTGACACCTTGCTTCTTTTTTTCTTTTTACTATTTCCATTGACTCCTGTATCATACTTCTCTCCTGCTTTTACTTCTGTTTCTCTAATGTCCTTTTCTCTCTCTCTTTCTTCCTTTCTTTCCTTCTCTCTTTCTTTTTCCTTTCTTTTATATTTTGTCAAATTAGAGATCTTCCCTCACAGATTGCCACTGAAGTCTTTGTGTCTCACTTAGTGTTTCAAACATCTGAATGTGCTAATATTTTAACAGGTATACTTTCTGCATCTTATTGATGTATCCAGCATTAAATTGTTTCTGATGACATATACACATACAAATACACATACATATACACACATATACACATTAAACATATACATCATATACACATACACAAACACACACACACATATATATACATATACACATACACATATATATGTACATACACACATACATATACATATATATCACACATGTGCACTGTCAATAGATATGACATATGATATAGATATAGGGATAGAGATAGGGATATAGAACTATAGATAGATATAGATTTAGGTGATATAGTTATAGATAAATACATGCTATGGAAAAATGGCTCTTTCTGGTTCCCAGTATAGGTTTGTTTGAGCTAACATTTTTCTTTCTTCGGATTGGCTTAAGCAGGAATTTATAATTTTTTTTGGGGGGGCTAAGGAAAGGTTTATTAGGCTTACACATAAATATTACTGTTAATTTTTTAAAGGATACTATTTTTTCTTTTTCTTTTTGCTCTTTTTTTTAGGAATTTATAATTTAATTGTGAGAAATATAACGGCAACTTGTGGGGTACTTCCAGGTAAAATGAGGAAGTATGTTGGTTTCCTGCAATTCCAGTTACAAACTAAGTAGCTTATAAAATAGGAAGGTTTCAAGGTCCCAGGCACTTTAAATATTGGCACTGTTGGTTTGTTCTGAGAACTATAATTTCTCTTCTTTCTTTCATGAAAGAGATCTTCTTATTCATGTAACTCTCAAGATGCCTTATCTTGAGAGTTATCTACATTGAAATTCTTCTTTTTCATTAGGGTACATATGTGACCTCCGTTTATTGTGAGTATCTTATTTCCTTTGTCTCTATGCGTGAGTATGAAACCTGTGTGAGTGACAGCATACGAGGTATGGTTGTGTCAAAACAAGTATGTGGCATTCAGAAGACAAGCTCTTATGTCAGTCCCTGTCTTTCTCGTTTCTCTTATTTATTTATTTATTTATTTATGGAGGCACTATTGACTGCCACTGTACACACGATAATAGCTAGCTTGTAACCTTTCAACAATTCTCTTCTCTCTCCCTCCAATCTTGCTAAGAGAGTGTGGGGATTATAGATATTAGTTAGCACGTTCAACTTTACACAGATTCTGGGAATCGGGACTCAGATCTTTACATTGATTCGACAAGAGCTTAACCTGTTGACCTATGCCTTCAACCCTTGATTACTTTTGTAAATATCCTAAGTGAGGTACTGGGATGAGGCTAATAATTTTGAAGGTCACCATTCAATCCCTATGAAACATGCCATTTTAAAAATGTTGATATTTCCTGGAGCAATAGAAGCCATCTAGAAAGCATGAAGAGATATTGCAGTTATCCAGGTCTATATGTCAAAATGATAGAACGGTATGAAAACTTGTTAACTACTTGACTCCAAATATTGTTTTAAGGAAACACATTTGCCTGTGACTAGTATTCCATTTGGATAGGAGTAGTATGACTTTGAAGACAGGCAGACTGGTTATGTGAATAGTGCAGCTCTCCCCATAACAGCTAGAAGTAGGCTAGCAAAAGACAGGCATAGTAGAGAGTGAAAACCTTATATCCAGAATTCTGCTTGGGATCATCTCAATCTTCCAGGTTATTGACCAGTTGATTCTAGTAGCTCTGTGCAGTTCAAGAAGTGTTTCAAAAGAAACATCCAGCCTATAGTAGCTATTTTATAGCTACAAGGTACTTTTGTGAGTTAACTTTCCCTTCTTTCCAGTGGTGCAATTCAAGATATTACCTGACAGTCTAAAAATAGGCCATTATAGAGGTGCTTTAAATCAGTGTTCTCAGGAAATCTAAGGTCTATGAGTGATTTCTATATCTTAAGAAAATCAAAATTAAGGAAAAGCTATGTGAAAAAATTACAAGTTGTTTATACAAATGGACACTGAAGAACTTTTCCTTGACTTTAATAATCTGATATGGAATATAAATTGGTATGGTAACAGAAGTATAGCAAAGAATATTTGCAAAATCTTAATTGATGATGTATCCATAACCATTATTTCTCCAAGAACATCTTATAGCATCTTTTTATAGAACACACCATGGATGCACTGTTTTCAAGAATTTCACTCTGGGCCTTATTTCCTTTTCCTCTGATACATCCCACCTCAGCTATTCAGCCACCTTAATATAAAGACCCCATTACAGATGAAATGGTCAATTCCTCCAGAGACCTGTGAGCTTTTGATATTGGCATCTCCATTAGAAACAGTGAAGAGGAGAAGATGAGGTACACTGTTTTTTTGAATGGGGCCATTCCCAGGAGACACAAAGGAGAAAAGGAAATCTATGAGCTTGCTCTATCTCAAGGTGAATGGCCAAATATTCAGCTAGACCTGTGGGGCATGGCAAACCAGTGCTTGTATCTGAACTCACCATTAAAAAGGCTCTTTAATATAGGCACCTGAGAAGGGAATTATCAGGTGAGAAAATGCAGTGTCAACTTCCCCAAGTGAGTCAGATTTTTTCCTAGAATTATTTTCCCATATGCGGCTTGTTTCTTATTTCATGTCCCCAGGTATGGGTAGAGTCATCTTTCAGGAGTTAATACATTTGCCCACATCTGAAGACTTCCATGCATACACCAATGAAAGCATCTAATGGGAGTTTTGAAACACATGCTTACCTTGGTTCTAACCTCTGAGCCTTATGTTACTTATCTATAAAATAAGGAAGATTATAATAACTTCCCTAAAAACAGACTCACAGGACCTAGGGATGAACATAAAAGGTATGTATGTCCAAAAAGTGTTTAATAAATGATAAGTATTAAACAAATATTAAATCAATCATATAGAGTCTTTATAAATACATACTTTTATTTTATTTTATTTTATTTTATTTTATTTTATTTTATTTTATTTTTTTGAGTGGTGAGGAACTACTTCAGGCTTTGCCCCACCCAACTACTTTGAGCCATACCCCAGACCAACATTGACGTGTTTTTGAGGCAGAGCTAATAGCATAGAACAATAAAGAGTAGTGACTGGGAAGAGTAGATGAAGATTGATTTGGGATTTCAAGGATTGTTTTGGACAGACCTGGGATGAAATGCACAATGGTTAATTTTATATGTTAATATAAGCAGGTCTCAAGATTCCTAGAGGAAACACTTTGAGTATTCCTGGGTAGTTTTTCTAGAGGAGATTAATATTTGCCTTTGTGCATTTAGCAAGGTAGATGGCTTCCCCCTGTGTGGTGTGATTCTCCTGTTCAACTTCATCTTTAAGTAGAACAAAAGGTAGAAGCAAGAGGAATTTATGTCTATATTGCCTACCTGCTGAGTGGGGACATCTGTTCATCTCCTCCTACTTTCCACTGAGATACCTTCACTCATTCCCAGGTCTGAATTTCATGACTGACATGCCTAAGCCTTTCTACCTTCTTGATGACATGAACCCGTTGCTCATGATAAATCCCTTTCTCTGGAGTATTCTATCAAGTAGAGGTTGGTTTAATTCATTGCACACTACAATAATTGCTTTAGCAGTAACATTAGGTTGTGTATTTAAATGAAGACCTTCATGTTCAGTAACTTGTGGGGCAATTTAGTGATGGATTAATTTTCTGATCATACAGGTATTTACTACTCATATATCATGATTGACAGAAAAATAACTAAAGTACTGTTGTATTCATGGGAATGAATTTGAGTTAAAGTAGTACTTATAAGTTGATAAATTTTGTATAGAGATTGGGGAATTGAAATACCTATTAATATTTACCATTTTAAATAAATTCACTTTTAAATAAACATACCCACAAATTGTACATCTCAGACAACTTTTAGGAAGACAATTGTCTTCCTCTTACATAAATGATGTCTGCATCACAGTATGGAAACTATAACCATATCCAAAGTTTCTAAGTTTCTATTTACTGAAGTAATATTTCATATATGTGAAAAATCTTTGGTCATACACAGACTTCTGAATAGACATTGAACATTAATTTTTTTATATTGGTATTCCATAAGCCTGTATGGTCTCACAGTGTTTTTCTTCAAGGAACATTTCCCTGTATCCCTCTGCGACAGGTGTCTTTAACCTTCCTCTTGCTGCAACCCTTTAATAGACTTCCTTATGTGTGGTGAGCCCCAGCCAGAAAGTTATGTCATTGCTACTACTAACTCTAATTTTGCTGTGATTATGAATCATAATGTAAATGTCTGTGTTTTCAGATGGTTTTAGGTGACCCTTGTAAATGTATCATTCAATCCCCAAAGGGGTCGTGACTCACAGGTGTAGAATTGATGCTCTATGAAAAGACGATCTTACAAAGGAGAAGTGTGTTTCTGTCACAGAGGCTTGTCTGTACAATTAATTCCAGAACCCTTATAACTCTTTTTTTTTAATTTTTATTGGATATATTCTATATTTACAATTCATTTCCCTTTTTCTGGTTCCCCACCCCCAAAGGTCCCACATGCCCTTTTCCCTCCCCCTGCTCCCTCATCCACCCCTTCCCACTTCCCTGTTCTGGTATTCCCCTACACTGATGCTTTGATCCTTTCCAGCACCAGGGGCCACTCCTTTCTTCTTGTCGGACATCATTTGGTATGTGAATTGTGTCTTCGCTGTCCCAAGATTCTAGGCTAATATCCACTTACCAGTGACTGCATACCATGGGTATTCTTTTGAGACTGGGTTACCTCACTTAGTATGATGTTCCCCTGCTCCATTATGTCTCAGTGACAGTGTCTCACTGAGACTTTGTCTGGGTATCTATCTCCAATTCTAAAAGGGCTCTAAGTGCTTAATACTTACATTATCTCAGAATTCCCTAGTTGCTACTTAAATCCACCGTCTATATCACTAAGTTGCAGTTTAATCTAGGTTGCTGTGTTGGTTACTTTTTACTCTCACCTCAACATAACCTAGAATAACCTGGGAAGTCTTAATTGGGGAATTTTAGGTCAGGTTGGCCTATGGATATATCTGTGGGGTGTTGTCTTGATTGTTAATTGATATAGAGAGACCTATCCATCTCCTGATGGTAGTTAGAAGGGCTTCTGAATGGTACAAGAGAGGGAAAGGGTAAACCTATTTGGGAACAATCAAGCAAGCAAACAAAGACCCATGCATTTACATGCATATATTTTCTCTTTGTTCTCAACTATAGATGTGATGCTTTAAGGGCCTATCTTGATTTCCTGACAATGATAGACTATAACCTAGAGCTGTAAGCTAAGTAAACCCTCTTTCTTCATCAACGTTGCTCTTTGTCCAAATTGTTTATCATAGCAGCTGAAATGAAATGAGAAATGGCCATATCACAAAATACCCCTGTTTCTGTATGAATTCCTGTTAAGGCTGTATCTGGAGGAGTGGCGGTACCTGCCTCTCTTGGGGCAGGACAAGGGAAGAGAAAGGGCTTGGGATGAGGACTTGTGTTAGGAAGAGGACTGACCTTTCAGGGCAAGTGTGTTCAGCAGAACATATGCAAAGCATGAAGTCAGGAAGGGGAGATTATCCAGGCTTGAGTACATACCAGGACCTTTGGGAACTGTGTTAGTCTTCAGATTCATTTTTTTAAAGTAAGCAATTAAAAATAAATAAAAACAAAACCCCAATAAATTCTTGCTTCCCACAGGGTTACTGTGAAAATTAAATCAATGAACTTGCACAAAGCACTTAACACAGTGATTGATACATAATAATCATCCAATAAGTGATGAGTGTTGTTAGAATAGTTGGTAAATGGGAGGTCACAATGAACTGCTCCTGGATCTTAGAAATAAATTATCCTCCCTCTGAGAAGCTAGGAAAAAATCAACACATAAAAAATGAGATTAACCATCTGTGGAATTAAGCTCTCCTATGATGGCTGCCTTCTGTGAGACTGTGGAGTCTTGGGAAACACCCCAGTCTAATCAAGCTGGCTGAAGCATCCTATTACAAAGGCCCAGCTGGATCATGATTGATGGAATAGAAGTTTGCAGCCCAATCAATTATATTAGCATAACAGAAGGAATGAATGGACTCTAGAAAAAGAAAGGGTCAAACGTGGAGAGTTTGCTGTTCTTCATTCAGTGTTGTGGGAGGGGAGAGAAAATGAAGATGGACGGAGGGAGAATAGAGATAAGGAGAGATGGACTGGAAAGGACTGGAGGTAGGAAAACACAGAAGATAAAAGAGATGTAATGGGAGGTAGAGACACACAGAACAAGTCAGAAACCTGGAAACAGGGATTGTCAGAAAGTTATAGGCACTAGCTAAGATGCTCTAACTGGTTCTCCTTGAAGACAGTCTTGCCTTAGTCCCCTTTCTGCCAAGCAATTTCTGATTGCTATCTCACCTTGGAAGTCAAGGGCCATTCCAGTGGCTGTCCTTTAGCATGTACCACTCAGCAGTCAACCTCAGCAGACCTCCATCATAGGAGGAGTGAAATTCTCAGGGAAGGCTTGGGCTCCTCCCTTCTGGCTTTGGAATGGAGCTGGCTAAGTTTACAAGAGTTTAGAAGTACAGCTGGTCAGGGTGTTTGGATTCTTTGGTAAATATCCTACACTGGTAACATAGAAACACATTTCATTTTCCACAATGCAAGCGTTTATTATAAAACAATAAACTCACAGATCTGCTTTTTTTTTCTTTTTAACTGCTATTTACGAAGCATTCCCACTTACCCTTGATAGCTGCCTGTTTGCAAGCACTGGTATTTTACTCCAATCTTAATTAGGAATATTAACTTAGGCCATGCATATACCACAGGAATTGTATCCCCACTTGCATATATATACATATACATATGCATACAAATACATATATATGAAAAATATTATTTTCCACAGAATAGCTGAAAAGGGGTTAAAGAAGCAGTACCAGAGTTCAAAGAGTTCAAAGTGGCAGAAAGTTGGAAACAGTTGGATACAGATTCAAGGAGAGTCACTGCAGGAGGCTAAATAATAGATGAAGGAATCAGTTGGAGAGCTGCTGGAGGCACAGAGCTGACCTGCAAGGTCTCAACTGTAAGCACAAACTTCCAGGGTATATCAGGTAGAGGACAGTGGAGGTGAGGCACAATTTTGACTTCAGATAGACTCATGGATAGATGGAAAGACAGACAACATTTTGAGTGTGTCACATTTAGGAAGGGAGACATGGTTCCAACAAGATGGCTTGGTAAGTAGCAGTATATGCTGTCTTAATGAATTCATTCATTATGGTAAACCTAGAAGTAGGTAGAAGGGGTGAAGGCTCTCAAAAGTAATCCTTTGATCTCTACATATGCTGGCATTTGTGCACACACACATGCAAGAACGCATATGCACACATGCTAAATAAATAAATAAATAAATAAATACAGGTGTAATCAAATGCCTCTTAAAAACCCATTGGTCTGAAGCCACAGGGTACCTGGGGGTTCTCAGCCTCACTATCTCCTGACACATACATTAGGTAACCAGATGATTATACATTAGAAATTGTCAGCAGGGTGGTGGTTGTTTTTCACTTTATGAGGTCAGGTGAAGGTGTTTTACACCCTATTAGTTTGTTCCTTTAACTCCTCAGACATAATTATTAATAAGGTTTTACATGCTCATCTACCTTGAGGAGGGGATTGTAAGTAGTACCTTTCTATCTGTAGGGATGATAATTTGTCAATTTGTGCTTCATAATTGGCTATAGATAAGATGACAGAGTCTACATGCATAATCGGGATTCATAATCTTCTTGTCCCTTTATTTGAACTCAAATGGAGTCTCGCAGGGCCTGGTACAATTATTGTTTTACACATATACCTATCTGTGTACTTCAGTGAATGTCCATTTTCTATCCATTTAGTATAGAGCACTGGATTATTTGGAAATGAGTGACAGATGAATTTACTTTTCTAGAGGGTTCAATTCCAGGCTCTTTGAATGTTTGTATACAAATCCTGAAGAGTTGATACTGGTCTCCATCCACCAATGCAGCAGGAGTTCTATAAAGGCACGTGACCAGTTTTAATTTTTGGGAAAGGGATTGGGAATCCATATTGTCATATGGTGCTCCATGACTCACGGTATGAAGCAAGGCAATGGCATATTTCCTGTGCCTGATGTGACTCACTACAGTGAGGAAAAACATCAGCCCTGCATCTACATAAGGGAAAAAGAGCAACCATCACCATGTGTTTGGAAGTTTTCAATGTACTCCATGCCTCTGTCTCATTATCTAGAGGCTACTTAATTTACAGCTTCAAGATAGATGCTCTTCTGCCTCTTTTGTAATTATAGTACAATAAATAAACCACATGTTTGAGTTTGGGTTTCGGTTCTTGGCTTTGAATTCCAAAATGTTTTCGGAGTTCCTGGGTGATTTTGACTATGCAAATAAGCTGACTCACAAGGCCAGGGTCCTAGGTATGGGGAGTCCTTGAGAGGGTTAGGCTTTGTAGCTCTACTTGCAGGTCTCTGCTAATGAAAAGCTGGTGTGTGCCAGATAGGGCAGGGACTCTAAGGAGTATTTCTTCTGCTTGGCTCTTGCTGAACTATCCTTTGTAGCAAGCATAAACACAAGGTCCATGTTGGCTCCGATGAATTGTGTAACCCGAAGAAGGAGCAGTAGGAACCACTGACTCAGAAGGACAAGTAGGCACTGGGCTTTGTGACTCATTTTGGTCAGGTGTTGTGAGATGAAGCCCTTCATTTATGAAGCCTGAGTAGTCATTATTAAAATTGGATGGTTGTATACTTGCTTGGATTTAGAGGTATAGAGGACTATAATGATTAAGAAAGGTTAAAGTAGGCAAATGTTCAGAGTAGTTCTATAACATATCAAGCAGATGCTAAGCAAGAAAAATAATCTAGACACAAAGGCTGGACCACTGTTCACTGGGAACCATAATCTCTGGTGCTTCTGCTTGCCTTCCTTCTCCCATCAGAGGTATTGAACATCAGTTCATGAGGTGGAGGTGCCATGTCTGTCCATTTCTAAGATCAGCAGAAATGTCAGACCACTGAGCTCCAAAATACTATATTTGCATCATTTTTAAACCTTAAAAATTGTTGGGAAGATATCAATTTTAGCCATTTGTATTTATGAAAAATTTTTCATATGTCCTGAAAAGCTGAACTTTCTCCCAAGACACACACACACACACACACACACACACACACACACACACACACATACACAGACACACACACACACTTTTAGTAAGAAAAGAACTAATCTGGAGCTGAATCAAATATTTGGATTATTTGAAAACAGCAGGGACTTATTTAGGAAACAAAACATTCTGCCACATATTTTCAAAATCATCATTTTGTCCCCTCATATTCAAACATTTCTCCTTTGTGTAAATCCTTGCCATCGGGTCTATGTCATAAGCACTTCTTATGTAGGAAGCATTTCTTGTCAGAAAGCTGATTTTGGCACAAGTTAACAAGCAGACATATTACAATTAAAATAAACACTTGAGGAATGTCCTCTCCTGCAGGGCTTGAAGATTAAAGGTTTAAAAATGCCTTTTCTTAAAGTAAGAAGATGAAGTAATTTTATCTCTTGATTTATAACTATCAATCATCAAACATGCACTGACTACTTGCAACACGGGGGGGGGCACCACTTCCAGTAGGCAGAGGGCTAAGTGAAGGGTGATTCCTAATCTAAGCAAACTTCCTGTCTTTTTATGCCAATGGAAGATGCCCTGTGAGAGAATGTACAAAGCAATAAATTGTACATTTCTCTATCAACTGGGTTCCATTAGAACAAATAAAATCCATTGTAGTTATTTTAACATTCAGAACATAATGTAGACTTGGTGAAACAAGTATTGGGTGAATAAAAATCAAAAGTGCTCCATTAGGTTATACACATACACTAACATAGGGAAGCAGATGCTACGACGTCAGAGATACAGAGGAAGAGGAGGTCAGAATTTGACCCTAGGAACTTGGAAATAGAGCCTACAGCATCTGAGCCTACTAGTGTCTGAGACTGAAAATTATAAGGCACATGAAAGTCACCCTTTAAACTTGGTGAAAGATGGCTGTTTGTGTGTGTAGGTGTATGCATGTCTGTGTGTGTGTGTGCATATGTGTGTATAAAGGTAGGGTGCATACATGTAGAGTTGAATGTGTGAATGAAGAAGCTTGTGTATATATGTAGAAATGTGTGTGTGGTTATGAAAGCGTGTGTGTTATATAAAGGTATGCATTCATATGTGTGGACGTGGTTGTGCATGTGTGTGATAATGGTGTGTAGCGGTAGAGGGAACTGCAAATTGAACTAGTTATTTCTCTCAGGGTGAAGAACCATTGCTGAAGTTAGCTTCCTAGGAACAAGAAGCAAACTGATACATTCTTCTCAATTTTCTCAACCTTCCTTCTCCTTTTGGGTTCTTTTCTGGCAAAACAAGGAAAGAAATGACTAAATTTAAAAGTGGCATTTCTAGGGTTCTGAAGGGTTTACATAGCACTGCAGAAAAGAGTAAAAACAAAACAAAGCAAAACAGAACAGAACAATAACAACAACAACACCAAAAACAAAGGTTAGTTAAGGTATCCAAGCAATAGCTTGTAAAACATTAAAAAGATTCTTTAGAGGAATTTTTATTCGTGATTTAAAATAGAATCTTATACTCACATTTTAGGGAAGGTTTCACAGAGAATAATGATCAGATAGTTTTGCTAAAGCTCAGGTAGACGGCTTGCACTGAATGCCATTCACTGAACAAAAATATAAAGCCTACCCTTGCTTGTTAAACACTGAATAAAAGAATGAACAGGATAAAACAGATATTTATCTTCACAGAAATATTCTTCTCAAAAAAGGAAAAATAATAAACAACAACCCAAACTCCAGGCATTAATAGATTAATGTATGAAATAAAGCAGGTGAAATTCATCAAGAGAACCTGGAAGCACTTGAGGTCCTGTGGAAATGCATTCTTAAAGAAGACCACATTTGGGCAGGGACTTAAATGGTGAGAGCAGAGTGTGCAGGGGACCCATGGCAACACAGAGCAAGAAAGTGCCAAGAGGCAGCAGCAGACCTGCTGTGCTTGGGGAGCAGGATGAAGCCAGGTACCCGTGGAGAACCTGCTCAACTGACAGGAGTGCTTAGGCACAAGGTAGAAGAAACAACCAGTCATAGAGCATTTGGAGGTGATGAAAAGGACACATCAACACTGAAATCAAAGTCCTGATAAGAGCTTCTGCACTTTGTTTTGCTCCACATCTAGTCTGAGTCTGTCCATCTCACCTTAGGCAACCTGGTGGTCCCTGAATTGCTAGAGATCACCATATTGCAGTTGCATTTAGTACAGACACCTGACAAGCATAGTAAACTGTAGAGCAGAACTCCTAGATGCAAGTGTTCTACCCCAATCTCTGAAGTACTTAGAACTACAGGCATATGCCACCATGACCTGCAAGTGTATAACTGAGGGTGGCCTTGAACTCTTATTTGCCTCTAGGATATCCTAACTATACTCATTACTAGAAAGGGTGGCTGCTGGAGCACTGGACTCATACGTTAACTATAAAGAAGGGAAATGACTAATCTCTGTTATGGTTTCTTTTAATGTCTGCCAAAATAATGAACTTTTCAAAATTAGCTCCTAAAGAGAAGATGTAATACTGGAACTGAGTTGTCACATAGATTACAATATTGCTAGCTGATATGAAAATAATTCAAGAAGAGAAATTTGGGATGTGTTGTAAGAAGCATGTAGGTTCGACATGACTTTTACACAAGTAGAGGAATTTAACAGGATGCTGGTTGTATGGCATACATTGCATGGGAGAGATAAGGCTGAAAGCATTTATTAGAAAACCATCTGAAAAGAATAATCTAACAGATATGTTGCATATCTTGTTTATGGTTCATCCCAGTATTCACGAGGGGTGTGGAATAAACCTAGATGCTCATAAAAGATGAAAGACACAGAGACTGTGAAAGAAACACAATAGAGTTTCATTCAGTCAGAGGGAAAATTAAAATTATTATATATGCAGAATAATAGATGAAGCTAGAGATCATTAGGTTAAGAAGCCAGATTCAGAAAGGTGAGTATTATGTGCTCATAGACATGTATATGCATATAAATATCCCATATATATATATGAGCACACAATACATGTACATATCTCTCTATCTCTATCTCTATCTTTCTATATCTTTATACATATACAGACATACATTTTCACAAAATTTCCTCCCATGCACATACAAACACACACACACACACACACACACACACACACAGAGTTATCTATACATACATATATAGGTATATATAGGTATATACACACCACAATGCACACACACACGGGGATATATATATCATATGCATACACATACAAACATACACACACATACACATATGTGTGTGTTGGCATATACCACACAAAGTAGAAAGGGGATTTTAGGAAGGAGGAAAGAAATATAAAGGGAGAAGAGAGGAGAAAACCAGGAGTAATGGAATATATGTGATAAGAAAGCAGAGGGGAGATGATTTACAAGGAAGAGTGGACTAGAAAAGGTGACATGGAAGAACAATAGAAAAAAATATTATTTACATGCATAGAGATGCTATAATGAATCTCATTACTTTATTGATGAAAATAAGAATAAAAAACTTTAAACAAATACAATAAATATAAATAGCTCTTGAATTAGCATCTTTTCTCTAGTTTAGTTTAGTAACAGAAAACTCTGATAAGATTGGACCAGCATGAACACTGAGAGCTTTGAATGTAGGTGGCATTGCCATTTCTGCTGCTCAATGAGTGTAGCACTGAGGCTGTAGATGGCTAGTGTATTTTGTGCTGGGATGGAATTGCTGAGTGTAATTACCAGTGAAGCAAGAAAGGTAAAGAAAGAAGCATTCTTAGCATAGAACCTCCAAACCCCCCTGAGGTAAAAATAAAATAGAAATTAACAAAATATTCTGTGCAGCAGAGATCAAATTTTGTTAAAATAGAGAACAATCAAGGTAAATACTGAGCTACCTATTAATATGCCCAAACTTCTTAGAATCAGTTTCTTCAAAATTTACGTTTAGACAGTAGGGACTCAGATGTTCTGAGCAGTTAATATCTAAGACAGGATCACAGTTCAAATGGTGACTATAACTCAGTCTTGTGCTCATCCTCCTGTTATATCATGAATATTGTATAGCACCTGCTGTGGAATTGCAGTTTTAACTTGCCCAATGAGAAAATTAAAAAAAAAAATCTTACACATAAAAATGAAACCAGAGCAAGTGATTCTTTATTTAGAATTATGGTTGATGATCAGGGGAAAATAAAAAAGAAACAAAACAAAACAAAACAAAACAAAACAAAACAAAACAACAACAACAGCAACAACAATGAAACCAGGCAAATGATCTGGCTGACTTTGAGTTAGTCATTATATTCATGGGACCAAACCTAGATGATCACAGCCAATAACCTTGTCAATCCAGGCTCATAGCTATAACAAAAACCAGATACAAGCAAAGAGAACATATGGCAATGTATCCAATGAAGCAGTTTATCTTCATTGTTATGGTGCTGTCAATAACTGGGCTGCTTCCTTCTTTGTTATTTATATAAGAACTGAAGGGAAGATAGAGGAAGATAGGATGCACTTGTACAGGATATACATTAGATAAAAAGCAGAATGTTTCAGTTTATTTGGTGAAACTTAGAGTTCTCTATTTCTAGTAACTAAGGAGAAGGTAAATTGTCTTAGGGTTTTTATTGCTGTGATATGCTATGATCAAAAACAACTTGAAGAGGATGAAGTTTATTTTAGCTTGGAGGTCCACATCACAGCTCATCATTGAAAGAGAAATCATGGCCTGGGGCTCAAGTCAGAAATCTACAGGCAGGAATGGAAATGAGGGTCATGGAGGAATGGTTCTTACTGGCTTGTTCCTCTTGGATTGTTCAGCCTACTTTTAAAAATTGTTTGATATATTTATATTCCAAAGGTTGTCCCCCTTTTCTCTTCCCCCTCCAAGAGTTCATCACTCCATCACTCCTCCCCTTTGCCTCTGAAAGGGTGTTCAGCCACCTAATCACCACCCCTTTTTATATCACCCAAGACCATCTGCTCAAGGGTAGCACCATCTATGGTGAGCTGGGCTCTCCCTCATCATCCATCAAGAAAATGCACCACAGACTTGCCCACAAGTTATTCTGGAGGGGACATCTTCACAATTGAGGTTGTCCCTTCTAAAATAACTCTAGCATATGTTAAGTTGTCATAAAACTGACAAGCACATGTATACAGTGTGCCTGTGTGCATGTGTGCATGTGCATACTTATGTTTCTATTGTGCTGGCATACCTTGGTGCCTGGGTGTGTGGAATCATGACGCTTATGTTGGAAGTCTTTTTTGATAATTCTTTACCTCATTCACCAAGGCAGAGTCTCTAATCTAGGTGGTCTAGCTAGTTAGCCTGCTAAAAACAGACCCTTTACTCCCACCTTCCACGTTTTGGACTATAGGTGGTCCCCATAGAGTTACATAATTGTTGAGATATGAGTGCTGGTCCCCATGTTTTAATGGCAAATACTTCATCCATTGAGTCATCCCTCCAGAATCATGTCCAAGTAAATAGTAGATGAATAAGCCTAACACTTCCACACATCTAAACATATTTAAGAAAATTAAGCCTAAAGTTTCTACTTGTTTGAAAACTACCTACCTCACAAGATAAAAGTGGAAGTATTTTAAGATAGAAGATGAAAACAATTAATAATTTTGCTAATTATGAATGGATTTTGGAGCTTTGCTGACACAGAAAAAGTAATAATCTTTTATGTTTTTTATTTCTTCTTTATTTGAAACCTGGACTTTATGTTCAATAGCTTGGACCATTAATAATTTCTCACTGAATTTGTAAGTCTACAGTTTTCCCCAATTTTAGAAATATCACAAGAAAGCATTTTTAGTAGAATGTAGACTTTAAGATCTAACAAACGTTCACACAAATCTCAACTTAGCAACTAGATTGAGTAATTTTGTTTAAGCTATTTCACATAGTTAAGTAGAAAGCCAACCCTCAAGTTGTTCTTTACCAGACATAATTTTCACAATTTTAAAAACCTTTGAGGAGCCAACTCCTTTCTGAAAGTATCTACTCTCGCCCTGTCATTTATGACTCGAGTTTGATTAGTAGACAATAGCACCTTCTTCTCAAGTTCATAATGACAGCAGAGGAAAGGCTACATAAAAGTGGTATATTTTATGTCAATGTGAATTTGGGCTACAGAGATGGTTCATTGGGCAAAAGTGTATGTCATGCAATTCTGATGAGCTAACTTTGGATCCTGAGAACCCACAAAGGAACTGGACAGTGCCTACAGCATTTGTAAGCCTAGAGCACCTTTAGAAAATGGAAGACAGAGAGAGAACACCAGAAGCTCCCAGGCCAGCTAGTTTGTTGGTCAAGAGATCCTGTCAAAAACAAAGTGGAAAAATATAGATGATACCCCAAAGTTGTTCTCATACCTCCATATATGTGTTCTGATACATGAAAACTTGTACTGTCATACATGAACATGCGTATTCACTCATCTGTACATATACATGTATATTCAAAAACTAAATTCAAGAAGTCCTTTTATTAAAATTACCTAAACAGAGCCATAAAGAAATTACTGGGCTGTCCATATTATCTATCTATCTATCTATCATTTATTTATCTATTCATTTAATCTGTCTTTGTTTCTATTATTCTTTCCAAGATATATTTTCCCATGCATCAATCCATTCATCCATCCATTTTCCCTATGGGATTCTATTAAAAAAAAGTTAAGGGCATACAGGTGATTTTATCACATGCATTAGTGTAATCTCTGTATCATTATTTCCTCTTGAATCATTTTTGTGAGTATGAAAGATGACAGCTTAAAACACCAAAGGTGACAGTCACATTTCAGTTGACATTGACCTTGCTCACTAGGAAAATTACAGTGTTGTTATATGATATTGTACATATTTGCACACACATAATGAAATATGTATAATTATATCTATCACTGACTATAAAAAATGTAGGTCTCAGCAATTCATATTTCTCTAATACCTTAAGAAATACTGATCATATCACATGTTCTGAGATGAAGGCCAATTCTTTGTTGCTCTTTTTCTTTGCATCCTTTTGTTCACATGCCTTAATATTTTATTGCCATTTTACAGTTTTCATGATTTTCTTTCAGCTTCAAATTTATATCACTCCATCATGTATTCATAGCTATATGCTTATCTTCCATAGTAATTAAACTAGAGATCAGAAAGGTCCATATCTTCCTTAAAGATTCTTAGGTTACTATCCATACATACATTTTAGCCTAGGAATTTAAATCTGGAATGATTTTGAGACATGCCCATTCTAATGTATCATTTGTCTTGTACAATCCTGGAGAGCTTTACTTCTTTGAGGACTTGTCTTTTTTTGAATTCTACCTTCTATTGATTTGCATTCTCCAGCTTGTGCCAGACTCATTGGGATTGTGCACAGATAGTGTAACACAGTCTACAGCCTGGCAAAGACCTCTGGACACCCCAAATGCAACCATACCATATTTTCCCATCTTGTACAAGCATCTGATACTTGAAATGATGGTGGAGTTAAAGACATCATCTCTAGATTTTCTCTTATCTTTCAGCTCTGGTGATGCTTCCCAATTCTGAATTTGTCTGATTTAGTTTGGTTTTATCATTAGCTGACTGGAGGGGTAGGCTTAGTGCAGGCCCTTTTAGAGAAAATGTAGCATTAACTTTGTCTCTCAGCCTCATGAAATACGAGGATTAGACAGTATTACTTTTAGTTATCTTCTGGGCTTCAGAACTTTGTGGTAAAATGTCTTCCCTTTGCAGAAAGCAGCTGAGAGAACTGGCTTTGGTCTGATGATTGAGAAGAGCAGATTCAGTTCCACAAAGGGCCATAGAATCTAGTGTTCCCAGTAAGGGATATGTAGCCTTTTTTCACTTTCTAGGCACTTTTACATCTTTTAACTGTCAGCAATCTGTCAGGTCATCTTTGTAATCTGCAATAGGGACTTTGAGATACAACATTCCAACCATGGCGTTTCCTATGCATTCACAAGAATTTCACAATATAAGAAGTAAGTGAGGATCACCTAACCATCCTGCGTTCTTCCTGAATCTACTTAGAATTTTTTCAAGCCTCTTCACATCAGTTCAGATATCACATTATCCTACCATGTTTATTTACATTATTCTTTGCCTCATGAACCCATGAGACAAAGGTATAGCATATGCCTTTTTTGATGTTTTGTCTTTTACTGTCTATTGTAATACTGTACCAAGAACTGTAGTCTGCATGTGACCCTGAACCTAAGTTATTTCTGATTAGTAAATAAAAATGCCAACAACCAATAGCTGGGCAGAAGAGACATTGATGGGGTTTGCATTTCCTGGGCTTGAGGCCACAGGAGGATCACAAGGGGAAGACGATGCAGGAGAGGAAGGAGAAGCCACCATGAGTTAGATGAGCCATAAAAATATGGCCCTGAAAGCTTGCCAGTTGGAGTTATGAGCAGCCCAGGTCAAACATAGTAAGTAGTAGAAATAGCTCGAGGTTATTGATAGGAACGTAGACTCTAACGGCATGAAGGGTAGGCAGCTTCCCAAGTCTTGTGTTGTTTAAGATTTATAAAGGCTATGAGTATGTCTTCAATCCAAGATCTCAAATACCAAAGACAGGGTAGAAACCTTGGGATAGGATTTAAATAATTTTCTACAACAAACTTTGGAGATAACTATGTTAATGGCCCTTTAATCAGCACAGAGGCTGTTCTGTATAATCCTTAACAGTCTGAATTACTGCATATTCCTAGTGTTCAAGAGAAGACAATCACAAACTGCACTATACAGTGATCTGAAGACTTTGACTGTCTTGCTCCCTATCCAAACCAATACCACGTAGTCACCATCTCTTACCTCTAGATTACTGTCTAAATTAGAAAGAAAGATATATTGGCTACTTTTGTGATGCTTTAAACAGATTTCTTGACAGAAGTAACTTATGGGAGAATATGGTTATCATGATTCATAGTTTCAGAGAGTTCTGCCCCCATGACAGGAATCTATAGGATTGTGGCTCAGTTGTTGGTAGGGAGGTCTACAGAATCTGTTCACAATGCAGGCCAAGAAGCAGAGAAAGTGTCAGTATAACCTTCAAAGGTCCATTTTTACTAACCTCTGCCAGCAAGCCACTATCCAAATCCTCAAGACTCAATAGACTTAAGAATAGTTCTATGAACTGAGGACTAGGTACTGAAGGTGTAAGACTATGGGAGACATTTCAATCTAAGCCATACTGAGGCTTAAGAATCACATTTTCTCAGCTTAGAGAAGGCAAGAGCATAGTATAATGACATTTTGCATTCTATAGGCTGTACCTTTGAGATAGAAGTTTTAAGATCTCATTGTCTCTCAGATACAGCCCATCCTTAGGAATACAGGTGTCAACCCAGCCTAACTCACTCTTTAGGGAATGAAGGTATAATGCAGTGTTAAGTTAGATATGGGTGACAGTTCCCCTAGATTCTCTCTGACTCCAGTTATAGCTAACTGTTTTTCATTACTCAATGAAGGGAAAGAAACCTATCATCATCCCATCAATGAAAAAGGAGGATCTATGTTTCTTTGTCCAAAGAACTTCAGGGTTTTGTTATATTGCTTTGTCACATGTTTACTCAGAATCTTCTTAAAAGAAAATGCTATATACTAGGTAGTTTCAGCTCCAAGTATAAAAAACGTTACTTTAGTCACTGATGCCATGTGTAAGACACCGAGAGAGGGAATACTAAAAATATTTCCACTAATAGCAATACTTCATGATACAGGCTCTGTGAGAAGATTCCATGGCTTCTCCAGATGTTGGAGTGGTAAAAGATCTCCCATTTCTGGTGAGGTAGCAATGTTCTCTAACAGAAGTAACCTTTGAACTGCTATGATGAGCAGGAACATTAGCTTTGAGTGGAACAATGTTTTTCTCTGTTGTTTCTAACCTATATGTGCCTATTATGCCAACAGTTTGACCCCTTATCTGAAAAGCAGGGAAGTATTTTATATATTTAATATGATTGGGCTGATCATGGATGCCATAGCCAAGCTATATAAAGCACTTAGTATGGTTCTGGCACTTAGCTTTTTTTATAATGTTACTTTATCACCAAAGGACAAATGAGTCAGAGACAAAGGGAAGGGTATCCTAGAAGATAGAATGTCACATGTAAGGACATGGAGAACAATTTTATTCATGCTATACCTGGAATTTCAGAGCTGTGAGACCTAAGATCTGAGCAAGCACAGTATGAGAGTGAGGGTGTCTGAGTATTTACAGAGCAGCAGACTGATCACACCTGCTCTACAAACCCAATTTCCAAAGTTCTGACATTGGTCTCCAAACTAAGGTATCTTTTCCTCTCTTCCCCCATTGGACCATGCCATTCAAAGAGTGAGCCTTCTTCTACCAGAGAACTTTCATTAGATGACAAATGGATCATCTGATTGCTATCTCAGTATTTGGAAATCGCTATTAGATTCCTGAAAATGACCTACTGTTAAAAAAACTGTGCCAAGGCATCTATTTTGTTCACTTGGTAGAGACGTTCAATTTTTGTTAAGCAGCAATATTGAGAGAGGGTTGGGAGAGAGGGAGACAGAGACAGAGACATAGACAGACAGACATACACACACACAGAGAGATTGATATTCTATAGAATATTAGACAAAGCTGCAACAATGTGCAGTCATAAAACAATAAAATCAAAGGTAATACACATTCTGTTGATCAGGGAGAAACAGTAGCAAAGTTAATACAAGATGAACCATATACTCATTCAAAGATTCCACTGATATTTATCGCACAGAGGGGGATATATTGTTGCTGGCTCCAAATCCTAAGGTGCAATGCCTGTATGGGGCAAGAAAGCTGGGGAAGGAAGGGAGAATAGACTCTTCATATTTAAAGTGGACATTTCTGTACAGGAGGCAGACTGGAGCCATCTGTCTGGGTTTTTTTTTTCTTTTCATTCCCTGTTTTGACCAGGACTGAATATGTGATTGCTGAGAAGAATACACAGGCCATTTAAACCCAGCGGGAAATTTTTTTTGTACATACCAGGTGGTTCCTTGTTAGTTTAAAGGCCAGCGTGGTGTTGGGACCAGAAAAGTTTAATGTGTTCAGTTTACAAGCAGATAAACACAAGTTCTGGTATTATAACCGAATTCCCGAGGTCCATTCCAGCACCTGGGGAAAATTTTGGGTTAATCTACTTCAATTTTATTTTATTCTGGGTTCCCTTTTTGTTCTTTAGATGAGTTCCATTCCTCTTTGGTAGAGAAACCCTTGCTGTATCAAATGTCCTCTCTGGGCTTTAGAACTTCATTAATTAGCATCTTTTAAATGGTTGGGTAATATTCTCCTCTCCCTTTCCAAGCCATTTCCCCAAGCCCTAATTTTAATAAAGCTGGTGTTCATGAACATTTGAATTTTAAAACCCTTGGTTATAAGAAAGACAGAGGATGCATTTTAAAAGAGAACCAGTCAGGGATGACTCAAATAGAGAACAGGAATTCTCTGTTTTTATGAATCTACTTTTAAAGTTCCAATATTTTCTTAAGACATTTTCTTTCTTTCTTTTTTTTTACCCTCTTGCAGATACAATAGAGACCAGCCTGAAAGATCTGTAGGCTTGATTATGGGATATAATCTCTGGGGATGAATTAAAAGATTTACTTATGCACATTTTGGTATGGGTGACAATTCCACTTAAATAATATAATAATATATTTTTAAATGAATAAGCTTCATATTTCAAGAGGTAAAGGTGAATACTTTAAGAGATTTTTGAAAAGGAAACCTGCTACTAACCACTATTTAAGATTCCAATTGTTTAAAGAATTTATGTAATCCAGCAATGAAGATATTTGTCGGGATAGACTGTTAAAGGCAAGATGGATGGAAAAAATGACTTCATGGTTACACATCTGCATTGATGCAGGATTGTGTGTTTCCCCAGCAATTGGAATAAAATCATAACCAGTTACAGTGCCACAGAGCTTGAAGCACCCCTGGGCAGCTTCAGGTAGTAGTGTTGCTCTCTGCTGTTGCTAGGACAACACAAAACCTTGACCTTCTGAGATCTGCCAGGCAGAGTGCAGAAATACAGATTTTGAGTCTTCTTTAGAGGTCTGCTGTTGATTAAAGGAATAGAATTCTGTATCTAGCTACAACTGAATTATTAAATCCATACAAACATGTGAATAAATATATTATAGAAAAAATAATAAGTATTGGTTTACCAGATGTCATCTTTCTGCAGATAGAGGGTATTCTACATTTATAAAACGAGGGAATGATTGTTTGTCTCCTCAATGGAACCTACCTGTTAATAGTTGGTTGAGGCTTATTTCCCCAAGTTCCTTTAGTGTCAACCATTCCCCAGAGTTCATTCCCTTTTGTACCAAGAGGAAAAAACTTGGCAGTCATATTTAAAACATCTTATGTGTAGGAAAAGTTCAAGGTCTGGAACAGTGACAGGATCTTCCCAATGCCATAAAGTTGGAGAAAGAGAAATGAGGTTATCTATGCATCTCTTGTCTGTATCTCACCTATCTCCATCTATACTGATAGGTATCTTAGGCATGAGTAAGTTTTATATTATTAAGCCCCTTTAGTTGTCTTATCTGCCAAACATATACTATGCATTGGAGATACCATCTTTTCTTTGATCTGCCTATGTTATTTTTACCTAATCTGTTATTTCTTCTATCTTGTGTATATTTCTTTGTAAAAGAAGGCAGAAGGTCTATGAATGTATACCCATTGGCTTGTGATGACCTTAAATGACTTTATGCAAGAGTTAGAGGCAATAGTACTAATTTATTCCCCAGTTTATGGTGTCCTTTTATCACTATGGTAATTCCCCAGTTGAATTCAAGAATAGTCTCCATGTCTTTTAATACCCTGCCTATTAGAGAACCAATGGGGAAGAGAGTCATTTAACCATGTCAGTGTTCATCAGAGAAGTCAATTTGCTGAAGCTTATTTGCAAGATGTGATTTAGTGACTGGAAATCTGCCTTCAATGGAGGCCTAGTACCCTATCCCTTAGCAATATTCTAGGGCCAATATTTCCATTTATGCTCATATGCAAAGATAACCTATGAAGTGCTTATAGATACCTGCATGTGTTCACACTGCTCCAAGACTTTTCTATTGATCAATTATTATTTCTATTTCACAAAGGGTCTTTTCATTGTTCAAATAACTCTTTAATATATTGGGGGGGAGAAGAATACTGAAAAGCTCACTGTTCAGATCAAAGCAACTTTAGTCCTATTGATTTGAAGTCACTCTTAGTGCTGATAAAAAAAATGTGGGAGAGTTGCCTAGGAGAAAGGGATCTGATGTTTTCTCAATGCAAATGGAAAGGTTCTTTTGCCCTTAGCCCAACATAATGAAGAGAATTAGATCATTACTGAGCATCAAAGCAGGATAAACTATATTTCAAGTATACTTGGCTTATGGTGAGATACCCTTTTCATGATTCCATCCTTTACAAAAGAGAGTGAATCTTTTATTCTTCTCTTCTGGTATTGCATTTGGGGGCATGACTGCTAGTTATTTCTAGACATCTCATAGGTGGGAATATTGGATTCCATTCAGGATTTGATATAGCAGCTCAGTGCTTGGCTTCTTTGTGCTGATAAATGTTATTTTGCTGACTAATGCACATGTTTTCTGAATGAATATAGTCTGCCATCTGCAATTTGTTTACTTAACTTCATGATATTCATTCCTTCAAAGGTGAAGAGTTGGGCTTTTCAGAAGAGATCTGAAATGAGTGATCAGAATTTTGCTTGTTACTTACAGAGGCAGGGACTATTAAAAGCAAAGAAGTTTAAGAAAAAAAAAACCATAGTCACTGCGGATCACTAACGATCATTCCTGAATTGATGTAATTTTCTTAAATTGCTAAGTGGAACTTAGAGTTCCAGGTTTTGCATTTAGTTTATAACTACTGCTATGTTTCTGTTACTTAGACTCTAAAGCCACTGTTTGACTTTCAAAGGTTGATTCGGTGAAGTGTGATGGAAGGAGATGAAAATTTTCAAAATAGGTTAGTTAGTGGACCAGATTGCAACTATAGAAAAAATTCACAACGTGGCTCTTTAAGTTAAATAATTCTTCACTGGTGAGTTTGAAATAAAATTTGATTTCCTTACCTCCATTGTATAAGTGAAGAAACAGATTAGAATATAAAGCAAGTGACTCACACACAACCTTTTAGGCATACATGCATTATGGAAAAGATGATAGGCTTTGCACTGCAGGGAATGATGTCAGTTACACAAATTCTCATGGGAAAACTGTCAGAGATTTGAGATTCTGTTATAAAATCCATGAGTTTCCCAATGTTACTGCTTTAAGTGAAACAGACCCTTTACATAAAGCTGAAGACTCTCTCTCTAGTTTCTGCTTACATTACCACACTGAGAGTAGTCAAATGTCATCTTCTGGAAGTATCTCAGTGCTCATCCACAAACCACTACCACATGGTTCAGTTGATAGAGCCAAGAGAAGTGAAGGACATAGGCAATTATAAATAGATCATATACAGATAGTTGCTTTTTGGTTGTTCTTCCAACCCCAAAATGTCACCATCCAAATTGACCCTCTTTGTCATTGACTCCACTTTCTTTGATTAAGTATAGAAGCCTAGCAGTAGACTTCATTTCATTCAATTCACATAGTCTTTCCTTTTATAAAAATTAATTCAAATGGCATAGACAAAGCCCTAGTAATAGAGGCTACTAGAACCAAAAGAGTCATGGAGACTTGGGACTTGTAATTATTGCCAATTATATTCACAATAACAAGAGAAAAGAGATAATATACAGCAGTTTGGAAAGGATGCTAAGGATGTGACATCTAGGATCCATGTGTCTGGGAGAGGTCCCTGCTTGTGAGTTTTCAGCACACCTCTGATTCCAACCCTACTTGAATGCATTCATTTTAAAACATGTAGCTCTGTGATGCACTTTCTACTTCTGTTAGTTATAAAGGAGTTTGATTTCTTGTAGAATGCAAGGAGCACTGAGAATCCTGTGGCACCTCATGTAGACTGACCCTTCAGGAAGGCAGCTTACTTTATCATTAAAATACAAGTGTTAATAATAAAATAGTAATGATATGAACAATGCTTTTCAACTGCAGCCTTTTATGCCTTAGAAATTCATCTACTGAGGAAACTCTTGAACAATTGTTCAGGAATCATATTATCCTTCACTTTATTTTCTGCAAATATGTAGGACTTATAATTCCTTCAAGATTAGTTTTTAATATAATTTAATATTTACTTTGTGTATGTGTGTGTATGTATTTGTTTGTGTGTGCGTGCGATGTGATCCTGTATGCAGGTACCCACAGAAGGAAGAGGAATTGGATTTACCTGGATTTGATATAACAGGCAATTGTGAGCCATGTAACATGTGTGCTGGGAACCAAACACATCCTCTGCAAGAGGATACTCCAGGACTATTGACATCTCGCTTCCTTCCCAAGTCTGGCTATGACACTGAGTCCTTTACAGTTTTCAAAGATAATTCACTTACAAGAAAGTCTTTCTAGGTGAGTCAAGGGAATCATTCCCATCATGCACCACTTAAGAAGTTTGACAGACAAAATCCCCTAAATCCTTAAAAAACGGTGTAAAAGAACACCATCTTTTATATCCTTAATCCCCAAGTTGCCTTTCCAGACACTCTGCCATCATGATTTTATTTTTAAAAAGAAGTTTTACTGATAGGTCAATTCCAGATCAGGCCTTACTCCCAAGAGGTGTTGGACAACACTAACTGGTCCCAGTGAAGGAAAAAGGAAAAGAAAACTGGGGCAGGTGTGGAGGTAAGGGTAGAGAGGGTAAATATGAGAGGAGTCGGGGCAGGAGAAGAAGGGGAGCAAATGTGATTAAAGTACATTGAATGACATCTCAGATTTAGTAAAAACAGTATTAAAATTTCTCCTCCTCTTTCCTATCTATACTTTCTCTGACATTTTTATTTAATTTCTTTCCTTTCATCAGTCCTTTCTCTCTGCCATTACTAAATAAGAGAATGTTGGAGTTAGAGAAGCTCATTTTTGAGAATTTGGCTCATGGATGTTTAATACCATAAGAGGCATATAGGGACCAGAAAAGTCAGAAGAGAGTCAAAAGAAAGTCATTGAACTTAAGTTGGGGTGGATAGGTGAGGAGATAGTAACATGAAGGTACATGAGTTGCTTTCCATTAAAGGTTTAGAATTAGCCCTTAGAATGTGTTTTCAGAAGAAAATAGGCAAGTGGAAGTGTGACTAGGAGATTCCAAAAGGGAAGAAGAGGGGTGTGGGGTGTGTGTGTGTGTGTGTGTGTGTGTGCATTGTGTGTGTGTGTGTGTGTGTGTGTGTGTGTTTGTGTGTGCCTGCATGTACACACATGCACATGTGAGCATGGCCACATGTGTAGATATCAGTCTGTCTGTCTGTCTGTCTGTCTGTCTGTTTGCCTGTGCAATAATTATAGGAATTCTCAAAACAGCTTTAGGAAAAATAACAAGTCAGTGAAAAGAAACAAGAAAGAGTGAAAAGAAGACTGGATGGAGACCAGGTTTAAGTAAGTTTACTATAATTATGAACCAGAGAAAGAGCTCACCAGGAAAGGTGTAGAGAAGCAGTTTGGAATTTTTACCATATTTTTCTTTCATTTTCATTCAGAATGTGTTGCTATCGCTTCTCGGCCTTTTGGCTAAGATCAAGTGCAGAATGTGTTGCTATAATTTGAAGATTTGTGTCCTCTTTATCATCAAGCTTATATGTTCATACTTATGTCCCTAATATGATGCTCTTAGGAGGTAGGTCTTGGAACACAATTAAGTCCTAAGAGCTCTGTTTTCATTGATGGAATTAGTCCTCTTATAAAAAGAGCTTGAGGGCTGGACATGATAGCTCATAGCTGAAATCTAAAAGTTTAAGAAATTGAAGCAGAAAAATATATCAGAAGTTTGGGGCCATCCTGGGCTACATAGTGAGATGAGAGCACAAGCAAATGTGAAAGGAGGGGTAGTGGGGGAGCTTCTTTGCTATGGGAGGAAACGAAGACACCCTCTTTGAGACAGAGAGTGAACTCACACCAGACACTGAATCTCTTGACTCTTTTCGTGCCCTGCTCTTGGACTTCCCAATCCCAGGATGCTGAAAAACACATTTACTTTGTGTGGAAATTACATGGTTTTGTTATCACATACCAAAAGGACTACAGCAAGTTATTTAAATAAACTCCTTTAGGGCATAAATAAACTACATATGTGCAGGGGGCCTAGGCCAAGCTCATGCTTGCTCTTTGTTTGGCGGTTCAGTCACAGAGCCCCAAGGTTCCAGGTTTTTTGACTCTATTGGTCTTCCTGTGGAGTCCCTAGCCCAGAAAATCCACTATTACTGGCATCATCTTAGCAACCTGCAGGAGCTGAGTGGTCATCAAGGAGTTCAGTGCCAGTCTGGTCTCATGGCAGATCGAATCATATTGACTAAAACAGTCCAATTGCTGGAGTTGCCTCAGATAGTTTTAGAGACTATACCTGAACTGAAACCAATGAGAAATAATCCAGTTTGTGTATTTGCATTAGCATAGAAGCAGCCAACTGAAAAAGTTAAAAATAAAAATAACACACACAGACTCAGGCCACCAGGCAGCAATCTGGGCAGAGCAGCAGTTTTTGGATCCCAGCCAGGCATGGGCACTGTGCCCTGTCGGGGACCCTGCATTCCCCGCAGCCACCACCATCTTGGCTGCTGATTGGACCGAGCGGGCAGAACCAGGTACCTGAGATATCTCAAGTTGAAGATCTCTAGGGACGCAGGCCGCCAGGTGGGGACCTGAACACAGGATCTGAGCAGAGGGGTGGTTCATCTCTGTGCCAGCCAGGCCTGGGTCTTGTGCCGGGCAGGCTCGTCAGCACTTAGAGGGGCTCCCAGCCACCATCTTTGCTCCCTGACAGAGTAGACAAGCAGCATCAGGTCCACAGAGACAACTGAATGTAACATTGCTAGGATCAAGGTACACCAGGGTTCCAACAGCACCCAAGAGGAGGACAGCACATCAGCAATCTGTGCCAGGGGAAACCCGGTCATTCAGTGGTGGGGAAATAGCCTTACTAGCTCACAGGAGGTTCAAACACCAGCTAGTGACTACAAGATCAACTAATGCCAGAGATAACCAGAAGGCAAAAGGCAAACATAGGAATGTTACTAACAGAAATAAAGGCAATACAACAGCATCTGAACCCAGTACCCTGACAGCAGTAAGTCCCAGATACACCAACACACCAGAAAAACAAGATTCAGATCTAATATCACTAGTCAGGATGCTGTTAGAGAAACATATACATAAATCTCTTAAAGAAATACAGGAGAAAATGGATCAAAAGTTAGAAGCCCTTACAAGGCAAACACAAAAATCAAAGAAATTCAGGAGAATATGGATCAAAAAATAGACACCAATAAGGAGGAAATACCAAATTCACTTAAAGAAATACAGGAGAACGTGGGTAAACAAGTAGAAGTCATGAAAGAGGAAACACAAAAATCTCATAAAGAATTACATGAATACACAAACAAGCAAGCAAAAGATCTGAGCAAAACCATCCAGGATCTAAAATCAGAAGTAGAAACAATAAGAAATCGCAAAGTGAGACAACGTTGGAGATAGAAACCCTTGGGAAGAAATCAGGGGCCAAAGATTCAAATATAAACGATAGAATACAGGAGATAGAAGAAAGAATCTCAGATGCTGAAGATACCATAGAAACCATTGATTCAAAAGTCAAAGAAAATGCAAAATGCAAAAAGATTGTAACCCAAAACATCAAGGAAATCCAGGACACAATGAGAATACCAAACCTAAGGGTTATAGGCATAAATGAGAGGAAAGATTTACAATTTGAAGGGCCAGCAAATATCTTCTACAAAATTATGGAAGAAAACTTCCCCAACCTAAAGAGAGAGATGCCCATGAATATACAAGAAGCCTACAGAACTCCAAACAGACTGGACCAGAACAGAAATGCCTCCCGTCACATAATAATCAAAACTCCAAATATACTAAACAAAGAAAGAATATTAAAGGCACTAAGAGAAAAAGACCAAGAAATATATAAAGGCAAACCTAACAGAATTACACCAGACTTCTCACCTGAGACCATGAAAGGTAGAAGATCCTGGGCAGATCTCATACAGACTCTAAGAGAACACAAATTTCAGCCAAAACTACTATACCCAGCAAAACTATCAATCGTCATAAATGGAGAAACCAAGGTATTCCATGACAAAACCAAATTTGCACGATCTTTCCACAAACCCAGCCCTACAAAGGATAATAGGGGGAAAACACCAACACAAGGAGAGAAACTACACCCCGAAAGAAACAAGATAGACACCTCTGCTCATCAAACCCAAAAGAAGATAACCACTGAAATATAAAAAATAACTTAAAAATGTTAGGAAGTAATAATTATTATTCCTTAATATCTCTTAACATCAATGGACTCAATTCTCCAATAAAAAGACATAGACTAACAGACTGGATGTGGAAACAGGACCCTACAATTTGCTGCATACAGGAAACACATCTCAGTGTCAAAGAAAAACACTACCTAAGAGTAAAAGGCTGGAAGACAATTTTATAAGCAAATGGTCTCTGGAATAGCCATTCTAATATCAGATAAAATTGACTTTCAACCTAAGGTCATCAAAAGAGACATGGAAGGTCACTTCTTGCTGGTCAAAGGGAAAATCCACCAAGGTGAACTCTCAATACTGAACATCTATGCTCCAAGGGCACCCTCATTAGTAGAAGAAACTCTACTAGAGCTTAAATCACACATTACACCTAACACAATAATTGTGGATGACTTCAACACTCCACTCTCCTCAATGGACCGATCAGGAAAACAGAAACTAAACAGGGACACCGTGAAACTAATTGAAGTTTTGGACCAATTGGATTTAACAGATATATATAGAACATTTCATCCCAAAGCAAAAGAATATACCTTTTTCTCAGCACCGAATGGTACCTTCTGCAAAATTGATCATATAATTGGTCACAAGACAGACATCAACAAATACAAGAAGACTGAACTAATCCCATGGCTCCTATCAGATCACTGTGGATTAAAAGTGGTCTTCAATAGCAAGAAGAACAACAGAAAGCCCACATACACATGGAAACTGAACAATACTCTACTCAATGACACCTTGGTCAAGGAAGAAATAAAGAAGGAAATCAAAGACTTTTTAGAATTTAATGAAAATGAAGGTACAACATACCCAAATCTATGGGACACAATGAAAGCAGTGCTAAAAGGAAAACTCATAGCCCTGAGTGCCTCCAAAAAGAAACTGGAGAGAGCATACACTAGCAGCTTAACAGCACACCTGAAGGCCCTGGAACAAAAAGAAGCTAATTCACCCAGGAGGAGTAGAAGACAGGAAATCATCAAACTCAGGGCTGAAATCAATCAAGTGGTAACAAGGAGAACCATACAAAGAGTCAACAAAACCAGGAGCTGGTTGTTTGAGAAAATCAACAAGATAGATAAACCGATAGCCAGACTAAGCAATGGGCACAGAGACAGTATCCAAATTAACAAAATTGGAAATGAAAAGGGGGATATAACAACAGAAACTAAAGAAATTCGAAAAATCATCAGATCCTACTACAAAAGCCTATATTCAATGCAAGTGGAGAATCTGGAGGAAATAGACAATTTCCTAGACAGATACAAGATACCAAAATTAAATCAGGATCAATTAGATCAGCTAAACAGTCCCATAATGCCTAGAGAAATAGAAGGGGTTATAGAAAGTCTTCCAAAAAAAAAAAGTAATGGACCAGATGGTTTTAGTGCAGAATTATATCAGACCCTCAAAGAAGACCTAACACCAATACTCTTCAAACTATTCAATAAAATAGAAATAGAAGGAACACTGCCCAACTCATTCTTTGAAGCCACAATTACGCTGATACCAAAACCACAGAAAGATGCAACAAAGAAAGAGAACTACAGGCCAATTTTCCTTATGAATATTGATGCAAAAATACTAAATAAAATTCTTGCCAACTGAATCTAAGAGCACATTAAAATGATCATTTACCATGATCAAGTAGGCTTCATCCCAGGGATGCAGGGATGATTCAATATATGGAAATCCATCAATGCAATCCAATACATAAACAAATTAAAAGAAAAAAATCCACATGGTCATCTCATTAGATGCTGAAAAAGCATTTAACAAAATTCAGCATCCTTTCATGCTAAAAGTCCTGGAAAGAACAGGAATTCAAGGCCCATACATAAACATATGAAAAGCAATATACAACAAACCAGTAGCCAACATCAAAATAAATGGAGAGAAACTTGAAGCAATCCCACTAAAATCAGGGACTAGACAAGGCTGCCCTCTCTCTCCATATCTTTTTCAATATAGTACTTGAAGCTCTAGCAAGAGCAATTAGACAACATAAGGAAGTCAAAGGGATACAAATTGGAAAGGAAGAAGTCAAACTATCATTATTTACTGATGATATGATAGTATACTTTAGAGACCCCAAAAAACTCCACCAGAGAACTCCTACAGCTGATAAACAACTTCAGCAAAGTGGCTGGTTATAAAAACAACTCAAGCAAATCAGTAGCCTACTTGTACTCAAAGGACAAGCAAGCTGAGAAAGACTTAGGGAATTAACACCCTTCACAATAGCCACAAACAATATAAAGTATCTTGGCGTGACTCTAAATAAACAAGTGAAAGATCTGTATGACAAGGACTTCAAGTCTTTCAAGAAAGAAGCTGATGAAGATCTCAGAAAATGGAAAAAAACAACCCTGAGAATCCACCTTACAACTGTCAGAATGGCTAAGATTAAAAACTCAAGAGACAGCAGGTGCTGGCAAGGATGTGGAGAAAGAGGAACACTCCTACACTGTTGGTGGGATTGCAAGATGGTACCACTGCTCTGGAAATCAGTCTGGCGGTTCCCCTGAAAATTGTGCGTGACACTTCCAGAGGACCCTGCCATACCACTCCTGGGCATATACCCAGAGGATTGCCCTGCATGCAATAAAGACACATGCTCCACTATGTTCATAGCAGCCTTATTCATAATAGCCAGAAGCTGGAAGGAGCCCAGATGTCCCTCAAGTTGGAATGGATACAGAAAATGTGGTATATTTATACAATGGAATACTACTCAGCAATTAAAATAATAAGATTATCTATCTTTACAACCAAAACATATCACCTTAAAACAGCTAAGCAATGCAGCAATAAAAAACATCAAGAGTTTAAATTAAAAAAATTAGTGATTACTTTTTAAAAAATCAGATGTCGGGTGGGGAAGCCAGAGGGTCACCCAGCTTGCCAGGTGCTCAGAACCATCCGGCGGCGGCGGCAGAACCAGGTACCCGAGACAGCCCAAGCTTAAGACCTTCGGGGACTCAGGCCTGGAGTGGGAGTTGGGCACAGAATAGCGGGTGCACTCTGCACTCGTGCGCGGGGCAGACCCCGAGCTCCCTGCAGGCAGCTGCCATATTGCCTGCAGCTTCCCGCCCAGCTGGCGGTGGGGAAGCCAGAGGGTCACCCAGCGTGCCAGGTGCTCAGAACCATCCGGCGGCGGCAGCAGAACCAGGCACCCGAGACAGCCCAAGCTTAAGACCTTCGGGGACTCAGGCCTGGAGTGGGAGTTGGGCACAGAATAGCGGGTGCACTCTGCACTCGCGCGGCGGACCCCGAGCTCCCTGCAGGCAGCTGCCATATTGCCTGCAGCTTCCCGCCCAGCTGGTGGTGGGGAAGCCAGAGGGTCACCCAGCTTGCCAGGTGCTCAGAACCATCCGGCGGCGGCAGAACCAGGTACCCGAGACAGCCCGAGCTTAAGACCTTCGGGGACTCAGGCCTGGAGTGGGAATTGGGCACAAAATAGCGGGTGCACTCTGCACTCGCGCGCGGGGCGGACCCCGAGCTCCCTGCAGGCAGCTGCCATATTGCCTGCAGCTTCCCGTCCAGCTGGTGGTGAGGAAGCCAGAGTCAGCCAGTGTGCCAGGTACCCAGACCCAGCCGGAGGCCGAACCAGCCTCCCATCCAGCCAGTGGCAGGGAAGCTGGAAACCGGACCCAGCCAGCTTCCCAGCAGCTTGGGACCAGCAGGCGGAACCAGATAACTGAGATATCCCATCTTTAAGACCCCTGGGGAAACAGGATATCAGATAGCGAACCCTGAGCAGGAGCAGTGCAGAGCAGCCGCCCAACAGGCGGAACCAAATACCTGGGATATCCTGAGGTTAAGACCTCGGGGGACTCAGGCCACCCTTCAGCAATCTGTGAGCAAGACCCCCGCAGGACAGTGATTCAGGAATCCCAGTCACTGGGAAATAGCCTTACAACCCCACAGGAGGGTCAAGCACCAGCTAGTATCTACAGGACCAACTAACACCAGAGTTAACCAGATGGCAAAAGGCAAACGTAAGATCGCTACTAACAAAAATCAAGGCAATATGGCGGCATCCGAACCCAGTTCCCCAACAGCAATAAATACTGGATACCCCGAAACACCAGAAAAACAAGACTCAGATCTAAAATCACTGGTCAGGATGCTGATAGAGGAACACTTAGATAAATCTCTTAAAGTAATACATGAGAAAATAGATCAAAAGCTAGAAGCCATTGCAAGACAAACACAATTAAATCCCAGATATCTCAACACACCAGAAAAACAAGACTCAGATCTAAAATCACTGGTAAAGATGCAGATTGAGGATCACTTAGATAAATTTCTTAAAGTAATAGAGGAGAAAATAGATCAAAAACTAGAAGCCCATACAAGGCAGACACAAAAATCACTTAAAGAAATCCAGGAGAATATAGAGCAAAAAGTGAATCCCAATACGGGGGAGAAACAAAAATCACCCAAAGAAATACAAGAGAACATGGGTCAACGAGTAGAAGTCATAAAGGAGGAAACACAAAAATCCCTTAAAGAATTACAGGAAAACACAAACAAGCAACTGAAAGATCTGAGCAAAACCATACAAAATCTAAAAACAGAAGTAGAAACAACTAAGCAATCGCAAAGGGAGACAATGTTGGAGATAGAAAACCTTGGGAAGAAATCAGGAGTCATAGATGCAAATATCAACAATAGAATACAAGAGATAGAAGACAGAATCTCAGATGCTGAAGATACCATAGGAACCATGGATTCAACAATTAAAGAAAATGCAAAATGCAAAAAGCTGGTAACCCAAAACATTCAGGAAATCCAGGACACAATGAGAAGACCAAACCTAAGGATTATAGGGATAGATGAGAATGAAGATCTACAACTTAAAGGGCCAGCAAATATCTTCTACAAAATTATGGAAGAAAATTTCCCCAACCTAAAGAGAGAGATGCCCATGAATATACAAGAAGCCTATAGAACCCCAAATAGACTGGACCAGAACAGAAATACTTCCCGTCACATAATAGTCAAAACCCCAAATGTACTAAACAAAGAAAGAATATTAAAAGCAGTAAGAGAAAAAGGACAAGTAACATACAAAGGAAGACCTATCAGAATTACACCAGACTTCTCACCTGAGACCATGAAAGCTAGAAGATCCTGGGCAGACCTTATGCAGACCCTAAGAGAACACAAACTTCAGCCAAGACTACTATACCCAGCGAAACTCTCAATTGCCATAGATGGGGAAACCAAGATATTCCACGACAAAACCAAATTTGCAAGATACTTATCTACAAACCCAGCCCTACAAAGGATAATAGGGGAAAAATACCAACACAAGGGGGGAAACAACACCCCAGAAGAAACAAGATAGAAACCCCATCTCATCCAACCCAAAAGAAGAGAACCACTCAAATACAAATAATAATAACAATTCCCAAAATGTCAGGAAGTAATAATTACTATTCCTTAATATCTCTTAATATCAATGGACTCAATTTCCCAATCAAAAGACACAGACTAACAGACTGGATACGGAAACAGGACCCTACATTTTGCTGCATACAGGAAACACATCTCAGTGTCAAAGACAAACACCACCTTAGAGTAAAAGGCTGGAAGACAGTTCTACAAGCAAATGGTCCCAGGAAACAAGCTGGAGTAGCCATTCTAATATCAGATAAAATCGACTTTCAACCTAAAGTCATCAAAAGAGACACAGAAGGTCACTTCCTGCTTGTCAAAGGGAAAATCCACCAAGAAGAATTCTCAATACTGAACATCTATGCACCAAATGCAAGGGCACCCTCATTCGTAAAAGAAACTTTACTAAAGCTTAAAGCACACATCGCACCTAACACAATGATTGTAGGTGACTTCAACACTCCACTCTCCTCAATGGACCGATCAGGAAAGCAGAAACTAAACAGGGACACAGTGAAACTAATTGAAGCTATGGACCAATTGGATTTAACAGATATATATAGAACATTCCATCCTAAAACAAAAGAGTATACCTTTTTCTCAGCACTGCACGGTACCTTCTCAAAAATTGATCATATAATTGGTCACAAGACAGACCTCAACAAATACAAGAAGACCGAACTAATCCCATGTCTCCTATCGGATCACTATGGAGTAAAAGTGGTCTTCAATAGCAAGAAGAACTACAGAAAGCCCACATACACATGGAAACTGAACAATACTCTACTCAATGACACCCTGGTCAAGGAAGAAATAAAGAAAGAAATCAAAGACTTTTTAGACTTCAATGAAAATGAAGGTACGACCTACCCAAATCTCTGGGATATAATGAAAGCAGTGCTAAGAGGAAAACTCATAGCCCTGAGTGCCTCCAAAAAGAAACTGGAAAGAGCATACACTAGCAACTTAACAGCACACCTGAAGGCGCTGGAACAAAAAGAAGCTAACTCACCCAGGAGGAGTAGAAGAGAGGAAATCATCAAACTAAGGGCTGAAATCAATCAAGCAGAAACAAAGAGAACCATACAAAGAATCAACAAAACCAAGAGCTGGTTCTTCGAGAAAATCAACAAGATAGATAAACCCTTAGCTAGACTAACCAAAGGGCACAGAGATAGTATCCAAATTAACAAAATTAAAAATGAAAAGGGGGATATAACAACAGAAACAGAGGAAATTCAAAAGATCATCAGATCCTACTACAAAGGCCTATACTCAAAACAACTGGAGAATCTGGAGGAAATGGACAATTTCCTAGACAGATACCAAATACCAAAATTAAATCAGCATCAAGTAGACCAGCTAAACAGTCCCATAACCCTTAAAGAAATAGAAGGGGTTATAGAAAGCCTCCCAACCAAAAAAAGTACGGGACCAGATGGTTTTAGTGCAGAATTCTACCAGACCTTCAAAGAAGACTTAACACCAATACTCTTCAAACTATTCCACAAAATAGAGACAGAAGGGACACTGCCCAACTCATTCTTCGAAACCACAATTACGCTGATACCTAAACCACAAAAAGATCCAACAAAGAAAGAGAACTACAGGCCAATTTCTCTTATGAATATAGATGCAAAAATACTAAATAAAATTCTTGCCAACCGAATCCAAGAGCATATCAAAACGATCATTCACCATGATCAAGTAGGCTTCATTCCAGGAATGCAGGGATGGTTCAATATACGGAAATCCATCAATGTAATCCACTACATAAACAAACTAAAAGAAAAAAACCACATGGTCATCTCATTAGATGCTGAAAAAGCATTTGACAAAATTCAGCATCCTTTCATGCTAAAAGTCTTGGAAAGAGCAGGAATTCAAGGCCCATACCTAAACATAGTAAAAGCAATCTACAGCAAACCAGTAGCCAACATCAAAATAAATGGAGAGAAACTTGAAGCAATCCCACTAAAATCAGGGACTAGACAAGGCTGTCCTCTCTCTCCATATCTTTTCAATATAGTACTTGAAGTTCTAGCGAGAGCAATCAGACAACATAAGGAAGTCAAAGGGATACAAATTGGAAAGGAAGAAGTCAAACTATCATTATTTGCAGACGATATGATAGTTTACCTAAGCGACCCAAAAAACTCCACCAGAGAACTTCTACAGCTGATAAACAACTTCAGCAAAGTGGCAGGTTATAAAATTAACTCAAGCAAGTCAGTGGCCTTCTTGTACTCAAAGGACAAGCAGGCTGAGAAAGAAATTAGGGAAATAACACCCTTCACAATAGCCACAAACAACATAAAGTACCTTAGCGTAACTCTAACCAAACAAGTGAAAGATCTGTATGACAGGAACTTCAAGTCCCTGAAGAAAGAAATCGAAGAAGACCTCAGGAGATGGAAAAATATTTCTTGCTCCTGGATTGGCAGGATCAATATAGTAAAAATGGCCATCTTGCCAAAAGCAATCTACAGATTCAATGCAATCCCCATCAAAATCCCAAATCAATTCTTCATAGATCTAGAAAGAGCAATTCTCAAATTCATCTGGAGCAACAAAAAACCTAGGATAGCTAAAACTATTCTCAACAATAAAAGGACTTCTGGGGGAATCAATATCCCTGACCTCAAGCAGTACTACAGAGCAATACTGCATGGTATTGGTACAGCAACAGGCAGGTAGATCAATGGAATAGGATTGAAGACCCAGAAATTAACCCACAGACTTATGGTCACTTGATCTTTGATAAAGGAGCCACAACCATCCGGTGGAAAAAAGATAGCCTTTTCAACAAATGGTGCTGGTTCAACTGGAGGTCAACATGCAGAAGAATGCGAATTGACCCACTCTTATCGCCTTGTACTAAGATCAACTCCAAATGGATCAAGGACCTCCACATAAAACCAGACACACTGAAACTATTAGAAAAGAAACTTGGGAAGACCCTGGAGGACATGGGCACAGGGGTAAATTTCCTGAACAGAACACCAATAGCTTATGCTCTAAGATCAAGAATGGACAAATGGGACCTCATAAAATTACAAAGTTTCTGTAAGGCAAAGGACACTGTCAGAAAGACAAAACGGCAACCAACAACGTGGGAAATGATCTTCACCAACCCCACATCCGACAGAGGGCTAATATCCAATATATACAAAGAACTCAAGAAGTTAGACCCCAAAGAACCAAATAACCCTATCAAAAAATGGGGCACAGAGCTAAACAAAGAATTTTCACCAGAAGAAATTCGGATGGCCGAGAAACACCTTAAGAGATGTTCAACATCATTACTCATCAGGGAAATGCAAATCAAAACAACCCTGAGATTCCACCTCACTCCAGTCAGAATGGCTAAGATTAAAAACTCGAGAGACAACAAGTGCTGGCGAGGATGTGGAGAAAGAGGAACACTCCTCCACTGTTGGTGGGATTGCAAAATGGTAAAACCACTCTGGAAATCAGTGTGGCGGTTCCTCAGAAAATTGGGCATGCCACTCCCAGAGGACCCTGGCATACCACTCCTGGGCATATACCCAGAGGATTCCCCTGCATACAACAAAGACACATGCTCCACTATGTTTATAGCAGCCTTGTTTATAATAGCCAGAAATTGGAAGGAGCCCAGATATCCCTCAAAGGAGGAATGGATACAGAAAATGTGGTATATTTATACAATGGAGTACTACTCAGCAATTAAAAATAATGAATTCATGCAATTTGTAGGTAAATGGTTAGATCTGGAAACTATCATCCTAAGTGAGCTAACCCAATCACAAAAGAATACAAACGAAATGCAATCACTGATAAGTGGATATTAATGAGCCCAGAAGCCCTAAATACTCAAGGCACAATTAGCAAGTCAAATGACTCTCAAGAAGAAAAAAAGGAGAGAACCCTGGGCCTGTAAAGATTGGATCCAGTATTGTAGACCCAGAACAGAGAAATCGTGGGGGGGGAAAGAGTGGGGAATAGCATGGGGGGGGGAGAGGAATTATGGGACATATGGTGGGGGGTACCTGGGAAAGGGGAAAGCCTTTGGAATGTAAACAAAGAATATAGAAAATAAAAAAAAATGATAAAAAAAAAGACTGACAATTTTGTATTAGATAACTAATTGGTATGCTCTTAGTTTTGTCAAAATACAAATCAAATATTTTCATATTTTCTTCATATAAAAAAAAAATCAGATGTCGCCGGGTGGTGGTGGCACACGCCTGTAATCTGAGCACTTGGATGGCAGAGGCAGGCGGATTTCTGAGTTTGAGGCCAGCCTGGTCTATAGAGTGAGTTCCAGGATAGCCAGAACTACACAGAAAATCCCTGTCTTGAGAAAGACAACAACAAAAAAATCAGATGTCATGATTGAGTATTTTTTTTAGTTCGACTTCCGTTTATCAATATATACTTAATTTGAATGATCAGCTACTTAGCCTAATAATGGTCTTACATGACATGCTGATTAGAGATCATCTCTTGTGTATACTTTACCTCTGCCAATACCATCTTAGTTCTAGCCAAATCCCAGGAAATGTCAATAAAGAGTCCAAATACTTCTGTGTGCCTCATGGCCAGTGGATTTTCGAACACTGTTCTAATTAACTCTTAAGAGTGAAATGTTTCAATCCTATTAGGTAAAATTAATCCTTTGACCAAGGGAACAGGAACTTTAAGAACTGGTTGTAACATGCTTATTGATCAATGACAATGAGCTCAAAGAATTAAATTTTTGAAAGCTAGGCAATCAATGTTAGAGCTATGCTTCTGTAAATAGCCTTTTGGCAGTATCTTCAATTTAGGGACCATCTTTTTATGTCAGCCAATAAGAATCAGCCTTATTTGCATGACCAAGCTTCTGCCTCTAAAGTTCAGTCCATCTCTCCATGCTCCAATGATGCTTGAAGTCCATCTTGCACACTCATCGAAATCCTGCATAAAATCACCTCTGTCTTGAACTCTGAGGTAATGACTAATAAACATTTGTGGTTCTTGATCAGAGAATAATTCAGCATTTGTGAGTAATGTCCTGTTACCACAGGATTCTGCATCTTACAAGTGAGGAGTAGGTGTCTCCATGCTCTCTCAGCTGACTCTCCTCAGACTACTCTCTATCTTCTCTACCTCAGCATCTCCATTCTTTTAACCTCTTACTGAAAATTTACCATGAATAGTAGTGTAAAAATAAGTATCTTATTTTTCAAATACTGTTTGGGTAATTGTGGTAGAAATGAAAAGTTAATGAGAATCAGTTACTATTTCAAGGCTGAAAGGGAAAAAGCAGGTTTGTGTGTATCTGCTATTTATTTATTTATTTATTTATTTATTTATTTATGTTATTCACAAGAGGAAGAATATGACTATGTTGGGAAATACATGACTAAGGAGATAGGGATTAGATAATTTTCTCTTTCTTGTCTCTATAGCATAATGCTATGGCATAGTAATGGATTTTGTTGATAATTGGGAAATACATGTTGGGAAATACATGACTAAGGAGATAGGGATTAGATAATTTTCTCTTTCTTGTCTCTATAGCATAATGCTATGGCATAGTAATGGATTTTGTTGATAATTGTATATATATGTGTATATATATATATATATGTATATATATGTATATGTGTGTGTGTGTGTGTGTGTGTGTGTGTGTGTTTAGACATGATTGTGTGAAGTGTTTGTGTGCATGTATACATGCATGTCCAGTGCACTGCCCTGGAGATCAATCACAAGATTTCATGAATGTTAAGCCCATACCCTAGGACTGAGCTATGCTTCTAGCTCATGTCCAAGGTTTAAAGAAATATTTACAATCCTGGAGCAACAGTGGACAAAAGAATCTGCCACAAGGCCTGGTGACTGGAGCTCAACCCAAGGGGTCATAGTAGATACTTTAGCAAGTGTCCCCTGCCAATTTGTACATATATAAACATACAAGAAATAATGTGATAGAAATTTAAAATAAAATATTTAATTAATTACTTGACAACTTTATAGTATGTATTTTGTTATTCATCTCCGATGCATGTCTCTAACTCCTCACAGATCCACTGGCAGCTTCTGCACTCTGCCTCCCTGGACATTCTGTTATTTTTCATTAGGAGATCACTAAGTCCTATCTGTGTTGCCCATATACTCATAGGACTAGAACCTTCTTATACTGGAGCATGGTGGACTTCCTAGGGAGCACAAAATTAAAGAAAACAGAATCCTACTTCCCAGAAGTCAGCCATTAATGGCCAATATCTCCTTCATTAGGAGTAGATCTCAAGAACTCCCTTTCCTTTCTATTGGGTAATGTTCACTAACTTGATCTCGTGAAGGCACCCAGAGCTACTGTGACTTCATGAATACATAGGTTTTGTCCTGTAAAGAAGATACTGTTTTGCTCTGCCATAGACCTCTGCTCTTACAGTTTTTCTAGGACCTCGTCTGCAGTGGAACCTGAGACTTGAAAGTGAGGTTGACATAGATGCCTCATTTGTTGATGAGCATCCCACTGAGACTTATTATCAGTACCAGTTGTGAGTTTCTGTACTAACCACTCTCCATTGTACAAACAAACCTCTCTGATGGAGGACTGGGACCTGCATTATTCTATGGATAGAGTCCTATGACTTTAGAGGGCACTTTGATATTATATCTACTTAGAATAGTAGTACTAGGTTCACTCAGGGGTCTCTGAGCTCTCAACCATGACTTCTTGATCATATTCACAGTAGTAGGCATGTTTTCCCTCCTGTAGAGTTTCCATTAAGCCTAGTTACAAAGCAATTCATTATCCTCATAACATTCATAACACCATTGTGCCCATGGACATATATATTTTGCAAGGTCAGTCCATTCATAGGCTTCATAGCTGGGTAAGACTGTTGATGATTTTAAATACAATCCAGGATCAAGTCCCTTGTGACTACAAATACTGAAACCTTCCATCTTCCACAGTTCTCCTAGAACTCTCTCCCAAGTTTTGCATCTGTGGAACCTCTCTACAAAGGCATGTTATAGAGTTAATGATATAAACAACTTACTTCAGACTTAGTCTAGCTGGATTTCATTAGCATTATGCACTTTTCCTGTTACCTTATAAGATCCTGGGTAAATGCATCTGGTTAATATTTGGAGGTATTTATATAAGTGATAGGGATGAGAAAAATTTAAAAACTCTGCTTAATTTACATTTGCAATCGAATTTAATATTCACCTCACCAGATAAGTTTCCTCTGGTGTTCTCTATGTAGTGAGCAGTAGCAGCAGCCCTGACCTTCTAGATGGAGGAGCTGGGGGAGAAGCTCTATCATTTGCTTCCTCTGTCCACACTCTTCATTAAAAAGGCACTTTTCTGTCAGCCTCAGGAGTGATGATGATTTTCCTCACTATTGGTCAGTTTAGGTCACACTTGACTTTCTCTTAAATTGTATGCTGGTTAATGTCTTGCCACCTTGACACAAGCTAGAGTCATTTGGGAAAGGGTAAAAGGAACCACACTTGGGAAAGATGCCTCCATCAGATTGGCCTGTTGGGGTGTGGGCAATTCTTGAATAATGATTGACATGGAAGTGACCAGCCTACTGTTGGCAGTATCATTACCAGGCAAGTGGACTGGGGTTGTATAAACTGAGGAAGCCATGAAAAGTAAGCAGCATTGCTCCATGGTCTCTGTTTTAGTCCCTGCCTTCAGGTTCCTTTGCTGATGGATTTTCCTTCCTTGGCTTTCTTCAGTGATGACTCTGACTGGGATGTCAACATTTTCGTTCTCTCCAGGAAGTTTGTGGTTGGTGTAATAGCACAGCATTAGAAAGCAAACTAGGGTGAACTACAACAAGTTATTTTGTTTTGCTGGGTCATATATTTGTGTGTGTGTGTGTGATATGTGTGTGTGTGTGTGTGTGTGTGTGTGTATGCGTGTGTGTAAATGTGTGCATGTGGAGGTCAGAAGCCGATGCCAGTGTCTTCTTGGGTTGCTCAGGGACTTCCACTTGAACCAAGAGCTAGCTGATTTAGCTAGTCTAGCTAGCAAGTTTGATCTGGTGATCCTACTTACTGAGGTCAGAGATTATAAACTGCTACATCTGCCTCACACTTTGGACTGGGGATCCTAACCGTGGTCCTCAGTGTGTTCTACACTAAGCTGCCTCCGTAGCCCTTTCTAAGTAGTTTTTCTGGTGTATCCTGACTCCAGTCATAAGACAGTGCTCTCAGAGTGTGCCCTGCCTCCAGAGTCACCTCAGTGATAAAGAAGATGTCTTTCTTGCCTTGTCCAAAAGTGGTTTTCAGTTGTTCTTGTGTGTATAAATGTTCTCTTGGCCTTTGGTTTCTTCAAGCTTAAAATTGACAGTCTCCTAGTGCTATGTGCATCTTCACTTCGGACTCCCTTCCAGCTCCTTGGTTGTGTTCCTCTTTTCAGAATGCTGGTGCCTGGAGAACTCTCACTGTGAATACATGAGGGAACAGTATGGAATCTCCAAGGAGATACCTATGATTTTAAGTCTCCTTTTAGTTCGAGATTCTCCTATCCCATAAAGAAAATATGGATGCTCCTTTACATGCCATAGAGCGACATTTGCCAAAGCCCATTGTGAATTGAAAACTGTGCTTCAAAAAGGCAACAAGTGTACATCACCTGTCGAGCATGCTGGCTCAGCAGCACAGTTCTTGAACCACATCAGTTGTTTATCTCTGGTCATATTACTGATTGGAAACAGTGGCTTATTGCTGTGATGGAGTACTGAGAAAATATTGTACTTTGTATTGGTATCCTAAGAAAAGACCAAAATTCAAAATGTGAAGTGTGGTTTCTATGGAATATATCACCATTTTTACCAGATGAATGTTGAAGCATCCTAAGATGAGGGTGTTCACTGGGTGGCATGGAAACGACCCGCCATCATCATCTCTCTTTAAATCTCATTAGCAATCACAGTTGGTCTTAAGTCAGAATCTTATAACAATATGGTGATCCATAACTCATGGCAACCGCTCTAAAATCTTCCTCCAATCTGTTTCTAAAACCCATTTCTACTCACCACTTCACTCCTCTAAAGCGTTCTTTGATTCTTCCTTTTCTCTATGCTTTCATTTAAACCATTGATTTTTCACAATGCATTTTGGGCTGGCATTGGCAATTGGACTTATATTCAGTATGAACCTTTTCTTAATACAGTCCCATAAAACCCAACAGAAAACCAAGCACTGAGGACAGTCTAATCTCTGCTTTGACTATCATTGAGCACAAGCAATTACTAAAACTCTGAATAATTCTTCTATAATATGGCCATAGTCAGCAACCTCACAGTTAAATTTAAATTTTTTAAGAGCAACTTTAAAGTGTTCAGATTATAACAAATCCTCCTCTATCTGTCTCTCTCACTCGTTCTCTCTCCCCTGTATGTATATGTACATCTAAATAAGAATAATGAAAATTATAAAGTCAACTGTAGCATTAATAATGAAAGCAACTTGCCAGACAGATTTCAGCTTCATTATTGGATTTAATTATCAAATGAAAGAATATATAATATAGTGTATGTTCCCAATCTTAACATCATTAATGCATTACATACAGCACTTCACAGAAAGATAGCCTACTGGGGCATCTAAATGGAAATAGAGGTGAGAAATTGAAGGGGCCTGTGAGTTGATTGGCTACATTCAGAGGGAAGGGAGCAGCAGTGACAGCCCTTTGGAAGGACAGCAACATGGACCCAATCTTACTCACCATCTTCTAATGATGTGGAAGGGGAAACACACAGTATATTAATTAAATTTGACAAGGATGCTGAACTGCTTAGTAGAGTGAACCTGGAGGGTTTAGAAATACACTGAGGAAATAGAAAAGAAAAAAATAGTTGGTAAAAACTGCAAATAGTGCATTCTGGGAGAAATAAGCCACAAGAAACACAGTCAGAGATCTTGAAGTCAGAACTAGGACACATTTAGGGAAATAGAGATGGAAAGGCCACACATGTTTTCTTTTCCCATAGGGAGCATGGAGCATTACTAACTTGTGCTTTCCCTAAGGCCAGAAGCTGTGGCAGTGAAAAGGCTTCAGCAAGAGAATGTATTTCTACTGGGTTTAAGCTCTCTGGAATCTCGGTTTGTATGGATCTAACTTACATAGTTCTATGTTTTGGCTATATACCTCATTCTTTATAATCCATTAGACAGATAACCCATCACTTAGTATCCTTCCTCATCATTGCTTCTTCTTATTTGTTTGGGTAAGACTGCAGCTGCTTCTGTTTACTTCATCTATAGCCAGACAGGAGTGCCCATCAAATTGTGAAACTGCTTTTCCATAAAGGTTTATTTCTAATACATACCTAATATATAAATTTAATATGTATTATATTATATACATACATATAGAAACACGCAGATCCAAACACACACAATGTGTATGTGCCTACAAGTTATGTTGTTGTTGAAATAACTAATCTGTTCTAATTTATCTAATGGTGTTTAGTTTCCTGGCTTCTCACCTGACATTTAAAACTTGACTATTCCAGGAAGATTACAGCTGACTTGAATTTGCATCTTTTCAATTGTATACCAGTTAGGAAATGTGGCATGCCCTTCTCTGTTCTCTTCCACAACCTCTATACCTTTCTCTCCCAGTTTCTATCAACCATTGTTTAGCCTATTGGTTAAATCGCACAAAGCAAAGTCAACAATATGAGTTCCAGTATTTTTATTTGTTTCCAGATATATAATCAAGATTTTAGTAACAAAGTATTTCTCAATCTGCTGATGAATTTCTTTATAAGATAAACATGAGACAGTGACCCTCAAAGTCTAGTAACTGACTATTCTTGAGAAAAAAATTATTCACTGTTGATATTTTGTGGCTGTTATTGGTGAAACACAATTATTAAATAAGGTAGTGTTAGGGTCCTGAAGACATCATGTCTACTTGTGAGAATGCTGATCCCCACCCCTATAACTATAATTACATGGTTCTGTCTTCATCAACCCCCAAAAGAGGGTGAGAACAGGTAGGGGACCTCAAGCATCTGAAATAAGCCTTTTTTGCACCAACAAATATCTGTTATTTATATATCTGTATGTATATATATATAATTTGTATTGTATATTTAATGTAGAATATAAATATATACTCATTTACGTTTATATTTGTATTTTCACTTATATTTATGTATATTTCCACCTTAGTTTCTGAGTTTCAAATATGAACCAATGAAATATTTGGCCAAACCGGGTGTGGTGGCACACGCCTGTAATCCCAGCACTTGGGAGGCAGAGGCAGGAGGATTTCTGAGTTTGAGGCCAGCCTGGTCTACAGAGTGAGTTCCATGACAGCCAGGACCACACAGAGAAACCCTGTCTCAAAAAACCAAAAAAAAAAAAGAAAGAAATATTTGGCCATATGTCAATTTTTCTATGTCCTTTGCATTCTAGGTCTTCCTAAAATTCTGTTTGTACATGGGAAAGAATACATGTGTTAGACCTTTTTATATGAAAATAGAATGAATTATGAAATCCATGTTTGGATTATTGACATAGTGCCCATTTCTTAATTTTTTTTCAGGACAAGGAGCCTAGGTACCTTGTACAATACAGGCAAGTGCTCTTCCATTGGCACATACCTCCTTCCCTTTAAATTTTTATTTTGACAGAGAGCATTACTAAGTTGCTAAAAATTACAGCCTCATTCTCCACCCTCCCAAGTATCTGCAATTACAGACATATACCACCAGAACACAAATTCTGTAATGGCTCAGCTTTCAGCAACCCATGTAGTTTATCTAAGTCTGCATATCCTTCGCTTAATGGGCACAATAATTACTGACACATAAAATGTTGAGGATTTAATGGATCAAGAAGTTAAAGACTCTTAGTATAAGAAGGCTCTTTATTAAGAGCCATTAGAATGCAGTGATCTGTCACTTACCTCCTCAGTTCCCCCTTCACCCTATTTACAAAACGTAGATAATATCGACAATACATTGATGTTATTTGATGTCTACTTGAGAGAGTTTGGGTCAGAACTTAATAACCATGAAGGCAGAAAAATTTATCTAATATAGAGCTGTACTGCAACAATCAAAAATGATCAGTTGCCTGTGCTAGTCCAAGATTCTCTAGCCATGCACCTGGTACTTTCTTCTTCAGTTTGAATCCAACAAAACAAATGTGTCCCAGATTAGCTAAGAACATCGAGAATAAACTCACCTGATCTTCTGCAATAACTTTCACATTTATATTAACAGCCATGACCAGAAGGATTTTCTTGACATTCAGGGCTGAGGTAAGTTTTGCTCAGAGAGGGGCAGTTAGTAAATACAGGCTTTGCAGGCCATATAGTTTTTATTGCAAGTATTTGTGTATAGAATCATCATGCAAAAGTGAATATGAGTGTGTTTCAACAAAGGTATGCATGGACTCAAGGTGCAGGTTTGCTTGGGTGATAGGCTGCAGTCTGTGGACACCATTGTGAGAGTCATTCTGAGGTTACACTACTCTTCACATACTGAAATTATTCGGGATAAATCTAGGAAGTGATGGGCCATCCCTCCCTACACTAGACCATGGAATGAAAACCTTTTCAAAGAGCCCTATATGCTTGGAAAATTGTGTAAATGGTTTCAGTCATAAATGTGGATGAGCAGATGAGACATCAAAGGCCACAAGAAACCTGTAGTTAGTGTTAGGTTTGTGCATTTACATGGGTCCTGTCACTTGAGTATTCTTCTCAAGCCTCTCCTCTGCAGCTGAACTTGGGGTAGTGGATCATTACTATCAGACTCTTGTGCAAGACAGTTTTATCCTTTCATACAAATAGAGATTGCTTGAGAAAGTTTAAGAAGGCTAGAACAAAGAAAAAGGAGTGAGCAAATTTCTGGAGAATAAGGCTTGTGAAGAGTAACTCCAGTAGTTACAGTGATCCAGCTTAGAAAAGAGAACATGCAGCCTTGAAAGAAAGTAAGGTATTATATTAGGCCTATGCCCTCTGAGACTGTTTATTGCAGTGGTCTCCTCCCCATATCCTCATCTTGTCTTTTTCATTTCCAACTTGTGTTTTGAAAAGAATCTAATGAACTTAATGGGAAAGGAGCAGTTCAAGGTGCCATAAACACAGAGTCTGACTCCTTAGAAACATCATTACACACCAGCAACCCCCCAGGAAGTAAAAATGTATTCTCTAACTGAAGAAACTGGGTCCTGTAGACATCATACAATGTTTTCAAAGGCACTCAACTATTTGATGACCAAGATGGACTCAGATGTTGAGACTATCTGTTCCAAATGCAATGGTGTCTACTTCAATAGCTTAGGACCCTTAAAATATCTATTGAATGGTGTTAGTAGTCATTAATGCTTTATGTCTTTAATACCTCTCTTTATTCTTTCATCATTTCTGTGAGGCAGGTGGCCTTGTAGGTTGAACTTTAATGATTAAATACTAACACATAGTATTCATTTTTCTCTCAAAATTAACTTTATTCAAATTGAAAAAAATATTTCTTTAAACTGTATTTAGCATCAAGACCTGCCAGTTCTAAAAACTCATAAATATTTCCAACACTGAAATGTTTATTTTAACAAGACCAATTTTTACTTTGGATTTTTAAAACAAGTTTTAGAGAACTGAGAAAAGGGAAGGAATAAGTTATTTACAGAAGATATCTACATATACACCAAGGTACAAATCTGGTAACAGAAAAGACTTCAGAAAATGCTTGCATTTCAAAAGCAGTCCTCAGGAGCTTCATGTTCTTGGATTTTATCAATACTTAAAGTCTCTTCTTCATTTTTTGATCTTGGAGCCACATGGTACTTTAACTGATCTCTTTAAGTTTTGATGTAACCCCAGCAATTTTATACTCTACAGCAAGAGGTACCTCTGCAGATATACCGAGTGTTGTCATAGGGGTCAGATTGAAGTATCTTTTGTGAAGAAAAAGCTAGTTGAACTTGCTTCTTCATCCCTATGGTAACTTCTTTCTTCTCTTTATCAATATTCCTTGCTTGGGAAAATGTAATGTTCCTATTTTAAAATTCTCTATTTGCAGAAAACTTTAACTTTTACAGAACATCTCTAATATGATTAAAGTCTCAGCATATATGTGCAAATTCACCAGAAGGCATCCTTATGAGGTGGCTGTACTCTTGTTCTGGGATTTCAAGATGTTCAACATCTAAAACCATTGACTTTATTTTATACTCAGAAACCTTTTCTTGTCTTGGTGTGTCAAATACTATCATAAGGAATTCCATTGTCTTCATCTCTTAATGGAGTGGTATCCTTACTATAGCATTTTAGTACTCTGGACAGTCTGATGGGAAACATGGTATTGGTCAGTCTTCTATAGATGTGATACCTGTCAGAACCTTTGGCCTCAGTGTCAGCTGTACCAAGGAGATAAGCGTGTCCATGCTGTATAGATTCACACTCTCTAAGCTCATGTCCCAGCAGAGTTCACAGATGAAATCATTGAGGTGGAAGAGGCTGTTGGACACCTCCAGTGTCTTCTTTAAGACAAGCCACAATTTAGACAAGGTGGCAGAGTCACAATAATAGGGTAGAAATAGGAACATGGAGTGAAACCCAGACAGTTAAAGGCTCCCAGGCCATGAAGCAAAAGAATCTAAACAGAGGACTACCCTATCACTCTGTCTGCAACCACTTAAACCCTCTCTCATTGAAAAGCAAATTTTCACCTCTCTGAACTTCCACCTTCATCATGGAACCTTGTTATCTTACCTTTGTATAGGAAGCAGAAGCTATAAGACATATAAGCCTACCATATGGAAGGAAAAAGAGTCACCAAGATGAAGGCTGTTTTGGATTTTACAGAAAATGAAATGCAGTTACTGACTGTTCAGGGATGAGAGTATAAAAACTGAGAGGACATGAATTTACTTTAGATAGATCCTTCTTTTTCTGATTCTCTTCATACCTGATCCTGTTACTACCATAGAGACTACATGAGAACCATTCTTACTCTTGGTCTGCATTGTTCCTTATTCGAGAGACAACAGGACAATCTATAAAAGCAATTTTAGTTTTATTATTTTCCCTATGACAGAAATCAATTACAGGTGTATTTGATGAGCATCAAGAATGTTACTGGATTATTTGGAGGTTGAGAGAGTAAATTCCAGGCACATAACAGATATAAAAGTAACTGGCATCATAAGGTACTCACTACACATTAGACATTGTTTCAAGTGTCTCACATGATCAATAAGTTCAGCTTCCCATAACCTCTACAACTTATTTTTTTGTTTAGATTTTTCTTTGATATATTCTTTAATTACATTTCAAATGATTTCCCCTTTCCTGGAACCCCCTCCCTGTAAGTCCCATAAGCCCTCTTCCCTCTCCCTGTCCCCAATCAACCCCTACCTGCTTGCCTATACTGTTATGCCCCTACATTGCTGCACTGAGCCTTTCCAGGACCAGGGGCTTCTCCTTCCTTCTTCATGGGCATCATTTGATATGTGAATTGTTTCTTGGGTATTCTGATCTTCTGGGTTATTATCCACTTATTAATGAGTACATACATGTGTGTTCTTTTAGCCCTATTTATAATAGCCAGAAGCTGGAAAGAACCCAGATGTCCCTCAATGGAGGAATGAATACAGAAAATGTGATATATTTACACTATGGAATACTACTCAGCTATTAAAAACAATGAATTCATGAAGTTCTTAGGCAAATGGTTGGAGCTGGAAAATATCATCCTAAGTGAAGTGACCCAATCACAAAAGAACACACATGGTATGCACTCACTGATAAGTGGATATTAACCTCTACAATTTAAGATCATTCTATTTTCTCACAGTCAAGGACACACAGACATAAATAAGGAAGTTGGGTAAATTGCCAGCATCACATGTTTTGGAAGTTTTAAGCAAAAGGTTGAATGTAGGTATTCTGATTGTAAATCTTGGCTTGAAATTGTTCTTAATTGAGACATAATTAATCTTCAGCAAACTTCCCATATCTGAAGCACACAGCATGGTTAATTTTGGCACATGCATATAATTATGAAGCCAACAGCATATGAAAGATAACGGGTTCATGTACTCCAAACCCCACCTCTCCTTTCACTCTTCATGTGCAAGGCTTCACTTCTAACAAGCCCAGCCTCAGGCAATGACCAATCTGCTTTATGACTCTAGCAAACCATTCACACATTCTAGAATATCATCCACATGAAGTTCAACAGTACCTTTTCTATCTGGCTTCACTCACTTAGCAAAATTACTTTTGGATTTATTCACTAGCTCACATAAATAGTTGTTGCATTTATTACTGAATGAATTTCATATTTCATATGGATACAACCACAGTTTGTTTAACCAATCATCCATTGATATTCATGTCAACATTTCTAGTTAGGGGCTATTATAAGTGAAGCTTCTACTAATATTAGTTACAATTATTTATGTTAATATTTCTTTTCTTCTTTTAGTAACAAAATTACCTTAATGTGATTTCACCTGTTGGAAAGTAGGTTTAATGAGCTTTAAAAGAGATTAAAGCTAGTGGCTATCTGTGAAATTTCTTGTTTAAAATTACAGAATTTATAGAAGACATCACAATAACATGGCCTTACTTCTTTCCTGGAGGAACAAGAGAAGAAAAAGAGCCCCTTGTATCTCCTGTGCTCACATATGGAAACTTTTGTATAGTATGGGAGGAGGTAATTGGATAAAGCAGCCAAGTTACTGGAATTTTCTTTACTGGAAAGCAAAGCATAGCCCACTTGTCAAGATTATCAACCTGCTCTGTTTCTCATGTAGTTATTGGTGACAAATTGCTGGTCCCAGCTACTTTACCTGCCAAAAGTTAACCTGCAAGTCCCTCCCTGCGACTTAGGCAGGAAATGAGACTCAGGATGTTCCCAGGGTTGGGAGTCAATTAATCTGATTTACATCCATTGCATTTCAGGGAAGTAAAATTTCATTTGATGCTTCTAAGCATTTATCTGGGGAGGAGGCCCATTACTTTTAGTGAAATCCATCAGTCGAGCTGTTTGTAGGTAGAGCACAGAGTACCTAACAAGGACGGGAAGCCAATAGAAGATCTCAGAAATCACTGATAACACCAAGATGGGAGGATAAATTAGACAGAAGCGCAGATGTGTGAATAAAGGATGGACTGGTTGGATGGAAGTCCTGTCCAGCAGAGAACACACACTTGATAAGTTTCTAAGACACAGTGATAAAGTAAAATGTCCAGATGGCAGGAAGAGGCAAGAAATTGCCTCCCAAAGCAGGGAATGAAATATTCTTGGAGATAGAAAAGAAGAAAAAAAAAGCTTGGTTCTTCTGGAAGGTGATTTTTTTCAGTTGTCCCTTCCTGTTTGATTTATACATGCTGATATGACACAAATAATATGAAAGGGATGTGTAAGAGGGCAGGGCAGAAAATTAACTGTGTCTATAAACCCATATCTCAGAAGAAGCAAGAAACAGGAGCCAGAAGAAAATTTGACTGTGAGGAGATGGTTTTGTCTTCCTAAGATGGGCCTGAAGACTTCTACTGTGATCATTGTTCTGCTCAGGGGGCAGTGATTTATTTGTGACTTGCCGTGTCTTCCAGTATTTTTCATATAAACATATTTCCAAATGTATAACATAGTTATTTCATACTGAAGAGTTGCTTTGTTTAGGATACCACTAACCACTGCCTATGAATATGACTTTAAAACAAACAAAAACACAAACCCATGCAAACAAACTCTCTTCTTGAAACAGGACATCACAAGACCCTTGCCTGAGATTATATTCACCAGTCGTTCGCCCACCCCCAGTTTCATGTAAGACCACCTGTGGTTGATTTGATTTTCCCCTGTGTACATAGGATGTGCATGACTGACTAGGGATAAAACTCCCCAGGAGGGCAGTTGCTTGTTAATCAAATATGGTGGAGAGATGGAATCATGGTTGCTGTTGCTGCTTGAATCATTCTTTGGTAAATAACTCTAATAAAGACATTGGTTCACACACACAAAAAAGAATATGACTTTAGATGTTAGAGATGTTAGTACGGGGAAACTTCGGGAGAGTTGTCAAGTATGTGCTAAACCACTATGATTAAAATGCTCCATGAAAGATATTGTTGTGAGCTGCAAGCCAGAAAGGGACAAAAACCAGGAGTTGTGGTCACCCAAAATAATGTTCATATCCTAACTGACCTCTGCTGACCATTTAGATAGCCCTAAAACTATAATTTCAATCTTTATGTTAGTAAGCCATAATAGATAACATATATGAATACCCATTACTCTGTAAACAGAATCAACAGGTACAGGTCTAGGAGAAAGACAGAGTTTGGTCAAATTAAAAGGTTTTAGTGAAAACACTCTTTACATAGGAATGGTCATGGTTCAGAAACCGAAAGCATATTGGGAGGGCACCTAAGGATGTATGTCTACTCGACGAGCTAAAATCTAGCTATGGAGAGAATTAATCAGCTTCTTCTATGACTGCCAAGATTCAAAAACAACAGAGCCGAGATAGCCGCCATCCTCTTTCCTCCTGCCAGCCCTATTTAGTTTCCCATCTTCCTGATCCCTCTCACTGGCCAAATCTGCTTCACCCTCTCAACCCCATGTGCTTCTTCTCATTCTAACTATTGTGAAGTCGAGTACAGAAATGAATTTGAGAGAACCACAAGAGTTATTGAAGAAATGCATGGCGGTAGCCAGAGGCATAGCATGCAGCAATACCTGCTGAGCACATCATAGAGAGAGATGTGTATTCATTACTTATTGTTACTGTTATAAACAGAGGAAGCCGGTGAGGCAAACCGGACGCTGAGTGAAGCTGTAAACTGACCAAGCCCACTTTAGAAGAGGATTTGAGCTGGGGATGAAGAAGGCAGGTGAGGAGGTTTTTTTCACAGATATCGACGACATTCATCACATTGCCAAACACTGTGTCTTTTTTTCATATTCTGAAGGCAATGGCAGATGTTTTCAAAAGAAAGGAAAGTACCGGTGAGGGTGATGCAAAAAGAAAGAGGCTCTTAAATCTGTGTTTTTGACCCACTCATGTCAGGCAAAGAAGAGAAAGAGAGCAGCTCAGTTCCTGTTGGTAAGTTGCCATGGAGATGGCTCTCACATGATCTCCCGTCATGACTCATCACTGCAGGAACCTCCAAACTTAATTATTTATTAATAGGCTTTTACCAGGGCAGCCTCCAGAGGTGGAACATCTTGTTTCCATGGCAGGGACAGCGGTGAGAAATGGAGGGGGAAAATAGTATGCAATTACAAAGAATTAATTAGAACCCCTGTAAACGCACTGATGAACATGCTTTAGGATAAACTGTGCTGGGATCTGAGGGCACTTAGGTGTCTGGGGAGAAAAGAGAATGAACAGCAGGCCTCTGATAATCAGTTTTCCTATGGCACCTGAAGAGCCTCCTGCACGATTCTGTCTGTGAACTAGTTGTTGGAGATGGACCACTAAGCTGTGAATTCTAGGAAGAAGAGCTACCTAACTTTAGTAAAACTAAATGCAAGCATGCAGATAGATAATACATAATGTTTCCGTGTTTGTACAGTTTGTCAAGCATAGATATCAATCAGATGGCCTTGAAAAACCAGCTCATAGTGAAGTGCTTAGACTGCATATGATTTAGAGGATACCATAACAGAGGCACACACTGTTGTACAATGTGGTTCTTTGAGTACCCACTCACAATGCAATGCCATGTGAGTTTTTTTCTTCATGTTTAAATCATAGGAATAGATATACACCAGTAAAAGCACTGCTATAGTTTTAATATAAACTTACAAGTTGAAATGCCTCCCACCTGCTTCCATCCTGGTTGCTTTCTCCTCAACTGATGGGGCTAATTTGAATTGTGCTGAAGCCTTTAAGTGTGAGGACTTCACTAGTAAGCCTTAGGTATATAGAGATTAACCTCTGCATGTTACAGCTGGCTGTCTACTTTGTGATCTGCAGTAACATGAAGAGTCTCCACTGGGCATTCTCACCTCCTAAGCACTTCATGCATTCCTCACTGGGGTGGGCTGACACACTTGGAAACTCTGAGGTAGCATAAGCTTTTCTTCCTTTATTTCTCTCTGGTACTTTGATCACCGTGATGCAAAATAACCAATAGTACAAACAGGAAAGTGGTTTATGACATTATTAACTTATTGGTTCATCTGGTTTTTTTGTCCTGTCAAATACAGAACTATTTAGTCACACCTTCATACCTATGCCATGATGCAAATAAATGATACTAATTTTGAATATCTCACAGTGATTAGCCCAAGGATGTTTCAATCTAGTGAGAGATATGACACATATATATGGGTCACTATGTTTATCACATATATATGGATATTAATTTTAAGAGCTGAATATGTGAAAGGCTGTAAAAATAGATAAACAAGTCACAACTATGTTGCTGACTGGGTAGAGATACTGTTTTTGCCAACGATTGAATTGGTTGTCACTACTATTTCTTATGTTGTTCCTGACCCTAGAGAGATATGATCATGTCTATGCCCCTCAGAGAGGGAACCAACAACAGACCAGTGAAATGATCCCATTTATGTGTATCTTATTGAACCAGTGAGTTTAATAGGGTCATTTACAAAAGAATAGGTCAGAGGTTATTTTCAGGAGCATGGATTATACAAAGACAGCAGTATTACCAAAAGCCCCACCCAGAATGGAGGGGACCTCTTAGAAGCTACATACCTGGGCTCCTGACATGACTTGCAGACAACTCTGCAGCTCCGAATGTCTTCTTACCATTGTTACTCCCTATATAACACTAGGGTGGGTCTGTCTGAATCTTGTAAATCTCAGGAGGTTCCTGGGTCTTTTGACTGTTGCATACTTTCTAAAGCTTCTATATTCTGTTTACTTCTCTTCTCTTCACTTCACTTCTCTTCTCTTCTCTTCTCTTCTCTTCTCTTCTCTTCTCTTCTCTTCTCTTCTCTTCTCTTCTCTTCTCTCTCTCTCTCTCTCTCTCTCTCTCTCATTAGCATTGTATTGATTCTTTGTGAATTTCACATCATGCTCCCCAGTCTCACTCATCTCCCTGCCCCTCCATATCTGCTCTCTGCCCTTTCAAGCTCCCCTCACAAAAAAGAAAAGAAATAAAACCATAAACATAAAATCAAAACCAAACAATAACAATATGATGTTCCCTGAACCTTATACAGAGTGGTGTGAACAGCCTTTTCAGGGTTGAGCACCCAACCTTCCCTTATTTTCAGTATCTTGAGCAGTATCTTCAGTATTGGTATTCACAGCAATCCATGACAAAGAGAAGCTTTTCTGATTTAGAAGGAGAGAAGAATTAAGGCTAGGGACATGAACATAAATATGTAGAAGGCAGTTTGTCACCATACTAATTTAGTTAATCAGCAGTAGTAATTTTCCCCTTCAGGATCTAAGATCTTCTCAGCCATGACTTTGCAATCAGGATTATAACACCAGGCATGAGTTACCCTTTTGTGAAGAAGTCTCCAGATCCAGAGAGTTTATTCCCATAACAGTTGGGCCATGATTGTAGCAGTGAACACATTTTTTTTTAGAGCTATTTATTATGTATACATGCAATGTTCTGCCTGCACAGCCAGAAGAGGGCAGAAGATCTCCTTAGAGATGGTTGTGAGGCACCATGTGATTTCAATGAATTGAACTCAGGACCCCTGGGAAGAACAATCAATGCTTTTCACCTCTGAGCCATTTCTCCAAGGCCATGAACACATTTTTATGAGAGGATTGCAGTTGGTAGGGTCCACAGATGGGTAGAATCATTAATGCTTTTTTACTCCATCGCTTTGCACAGGACTTTGATTCTCTGATAGCTAGGTATTAAGAGGAAGTTCCTAATTCACATCTAGAACATTTTATTTATATCTTGTACACATTTGCTCTGACATACCTATACATATATGTGTTAAAAAATACATGTATTTATACACAGGCTAAAACTGAAACTTCCATTCCATTCAAGTTAAGACATAATTGCTTATCAGCCCAGCTTATTATATAATTATGCCAAGGCTAACAAAGCCAAACAAAACCAAACACAGAGCTATTGGTTCATTTTAAAGAGGTAATACTTTGTAGGTAACAAAAAGAAACAAAATTTGTTATCTCTTCATTGTTTATTTTACATCAATATTTACATATACTAATTCTAATAGCAAAACCACTATGGGGATAAATATAATTATTCATATGTTCCATCAATAAGAAATTTGAACATGGAAACATCAATTAACAGATCGAGTGTCTCTGAGTAGCTTTACAAAGCTAAAGAAGAAAAAGAAATGAATTGTCCGTAACCACAAAGCCTGCATTTATTCAACTGGACACTAATTCAATCTGGCCTCAATTCCCTAGTTTCATAGTTAGGAAAATGAAGACCAAGATATTTAAGCAAACCCTATATGCATTCCTGATCAAAAGATCTTTGTGAATCAGGAAGAGTTTGATCGAGAGCCTTATTTATAATTAATAGCTATCACCATAATTAACAGTAAGCCTTTAAAATAATTCTCATTGAAGTCAGGGATGTTAGGAAGTCTCCTCCTGCACTTTCAGCCATTGTTTAGCAGTGATCTGAGAGTTGGATTATTCAAATGAGAGTGTAAAAAATTAAGATACTGTTTTAAGAAGCAGTTGGGACGAGCAAGAGTTTTTGACAGTTTCTCAACAGAATCAGTTATACCGAAGAGCAGTCCTAACAAGTCAAATATGAGAATTAGGATTGTGCATTCATTTCAAATTCTGAAGGCAGAACAGTGCTAAGGACAGGAGTGATTCGCCATAGAGAAAAATCCTTTTTAAATGGAGAATAAAGTTAGAGAATTCAAAGTTCTTAATTTCAAAAATGATTGCATACAGCTTTAATAAATGCACACATTGAGATAAACATAGATTGAAACAGCAGAATTAGGAGCTAAAAAACAATTTATTCCTGCCCCCCCCGTAATCAAGGACAAGTCAGTGGAGGAAAGTATGGGATGTTTTATTGTTAACGACACTAAAATTACCAGGTATTCACAGGAGTAGTAGGAGTAGTAGTAGTAGTAGTAGTAGTAGTAGTAGTAGTAGTAGCAACAGCAGCCCAGTAATAATAATAATAATAATAATAATAATAATAATAATAATAATAATAAGGAGGAGGAGGAGGAGGAGGAGGAGGAGAAGGAGGATGCCTATGAGGAATGCAGTAGCTTGGTGGAGGAATGGTTGAAGAGCATGTGCAAGGTAATGGAATCAATTCTAACTTGGGTGTTTTCCTCAAACTTAGAAAACATTCAGTAAAACATAGACCATAGACTCAATTGTAAATTCCAAATCTATAGAACCACTAGAAGAAATATTTATTTCACTTTCCTTCCTTTCTTTCTTTTACATTTTATTTTCTTAATTCAAGTATGATTTGACATGGAGTCTATCAGTTTTTTAGTGCTAAGACTGCAGGCCTGAATTATCACACCTGCCTATAAAGAAATAAATCTTATGACCTTGGATTATGCAAGTCCTTTCTAGTAAAGTTACCAAAAGTCAAGGCACACAAGGAAGAGAGAATTGAATTCCATGCAAATTATAAACCTGAACTGTAAATGATTCAAGAAAATGAAAACAATAACAGAAAGAAATATCAGCTAATAATCTCTATAATGAGGGATTTAGATTTTTTAATTTTTATTTTCTATATTCTATGTTTACATTCCAAAGGCTTTCCCCTTTCCCAGTTCCCCCCACCATACGTCCCATAATTCCTCTCCCCCCCAACTATTCCCCAATCATCCCCCCCCCACAATTTCTCTGTTCTGGGTCTACAAAACTGGATCCAATCTTTTCAGGCCCAGGGTCCTCTCCTTTCTTCTTCTTGGGAATCATTTGACTTGCTAATTGTATCTTGAGTATTTACTCAAGGGATTTAGATTTAAAGTGTACAACAGACTCTTACAAGACTAGACCAAAGAAACATTAACAGCTCCTATTTTCTCCAAAGAATCAATACAAGTGGTAAGGAATCTCATGAACATATCTGAAACATGATTAACTAATGGCAATCAAAAAATATAAACTTCCATAGTAGTGTCAGGGTTTGGTGACTGTTTATAGGGTTAATCCCCAGGTAGGGCAGTCTGTGGATGGCCTTTACTTCAGTCTCTGCTCCACATTTTGTCTCCCTTATTGCTCCTGTGAATATTTTGCTCTCTTTCTCAGAGGAACCAAAGCACCCTCACTTAAGTTCTCCTCCTTCTTGAGCTTCCTGTGCTGGGTGAATTGTAACTTGTTTATTTTGAGCATTTGGGGTAATATCCACTTATCAGTGAGTACATACCATGTGTATTCTTTTGTGAGTGGGTTACCTCGCTCAGGATGACACTTTCTAGTTCCATCCATTTGCCTAAGAATTTCATGAATTCATTGTTTTTAATAGCTGAATAGTATTCTATTGTGTATATATACCACAGTACCACAGTATCTGTATCCATTCTTCTGTTGAAAGACATCTGGGTTCATTCCATCTTCTGGCTATTATAAATAAGGCAGCTATGAACATAGTTGTGCATGTGTCCTTATTACATGTAGGAGCATCTTCTGGGTATATGCCCAGGAGTGGTATAGCTGGGTCCTCAGGTAGTACTATGTCTAATTTTCTGGGGAATTGACAAACTGATTTTCAGAGTGTTTTACCAGCTTGAAATCCCACCAACAATGGAGAAGAGTTCCTTTTCCCCCACATCCTTTCCAGCATCTGCTGTCCCCCAAGTTTTTCATCTTTTCATCTTTTTCATTCTGACTGGTGTGAGGTGGAATCTCAATGTTGTTTTGATTTGCATGTCCCTGATAACTAAGGATGCTGAACATATCTTTAGGTGCTTTAGAGACATTCGAGTTTCCTCAGTTGAGAATTCCCTGTTTAGCTCTGTACCCCACTTTTTAATACAGTTATTTGAGACTAACTCTTTCTGGAGACTAACTTCTTGAGTTCTTTGTATACATGGGATATTAGCCCTCTATCAGATGTAGAAATAGTGAAGATCTTTTCCCAATTTTTTGGTTGCCATTTTGTTCTATTGACCATGTCCTTTGCCTTACAGAAGCTTTGCAGCTTTATTAGGTCCCATTTGTTGACAAGAAGTGTAGACCAACAGGCAGGCCATGCTTGTTTCCACAGGGGCCTTGCCAGAGCCTTATAAATACAGAGGCAGATGCTAGCAGCCAACCATTGGTCTGGGCATGGGATTCCCAACGGAGGAGCTGGAGTGTTCTGGAGTTTCTGAAGGGGTTTACAGCCCCACGGGAAGAACAGTGATTTCTGCCACCCAGATGCCCCAGAACTCCCAGGGACGAAACCATCAACCAAGGAGTACTCCTGGTTCCAGCCAAATATGTGGCAGAGGAATGCCTTGTTGGGCATCGGTGGGAGGAGTGGTCCTTGGTCAGGTGAAAGCTCAATATATGCCCCAACAAAGGGAATTTGAAGCATGGGAAGGTGGGAGTATGTCCAGTGGAGGGGCATATACATGCAGGCAGGGGTGGGAGGAGGGCTTGGAGGTCTTTGGGGAAGGTGGAAATCAGGAAAGGTTTTATCATTGGCAATGTAAATGAAGATGATATTCAGTAAATTTAAAAAAAGAAAAAATATAAACTTCAATAGGATACCATCCTAATGCCAATAAGAAAGAGGAATAAAAAGAATCAAGGATATTTCTGTGTTGCTAGTGGAACTTAAAATGATTGTGACTCTTTGACAAACATTTCACTGCTCCTTAGAATGTCAAATATGGGGGAGGATCTTATAAACTATCAATTTTCCATATATATGTATATGAAAATATGAACAAAAGTTACACATGGATATTCCAAAAATATTATTAGTAATTAATAGTCAAAGAATGGGGACAGACCACATTTCTTTTGTGTGATGGATGGGCACTTCACTCTGCTAAGTGAAGGAAGACAGCACAATGATTTTATATCATTTCACCACAACTGTATCTTATGCATATAATATGAAAAGCTGTAGAAACAAAAATGAAAGTTAATTGTTTACAGGATTTAGAGGGTAAAAGGAAATAGCTACTAACTGGTGTGCATTTTTCTGACTGGAGGAAACCTGTTTCAAACTTTTAACATGATTGTACAAGTCTACAAAACACTGAGCTGTATACATAACTCTTGTTATGTGTAACTTGCATTTCTATAATTATGTATCTTAAAAAGCAACAGTTCATATATATACATATATGTATATATACATATACATGTATATATGCAATTACATATATACAAAATGTAAGAGGCTACCAAAAAATCTCATTAAAATAAATCATGTTGCAAATGTTTATAAATATGCAAAAAGAGGAGAGGTGCATATGAAGGAATATATCTTCCTATTAATCTAACATTTGTTGAGGAGAATTCATTGTAGTGTGGATATAGGCTATGGCTTTGATGTATACAAAATGAGAAAAACTAATATCCATATCTTATAGCTTAAAACCTCACAAAACTCCATTGGAGGGAATAAACAACATATTTTAAAATATTAAAGGTATCATTATCAATCCCATTTCCCTTCCTGATCCCAAAAAGAGAGTACTGTGTGTGTGTGTGCATGTGTGTGTGTGTTAGTGTGCTTGTGTTTGTATGTGTGTGTGTATGTGTGTGAGTGTGAGTAATTTTTAGAGAATGATAAACTGATAAAATATACTCACTTAAAATTGTTAAATATAATATTAAGCTGGTCTTAATGGCACACACCATAATCTCAACATCCATGAGGCTGATGCACTCATTATAGTGAGCCTGGACCATGTAGTGAGGGCTTTGACAGCTGGGACTATATCATTAGACCCTGTTTCATAAGATTTACATTTACATCATTGACTTTACTTTTCAATATTTAATGAAAATAATGCATTTATATGTCCTTAATAGGATGAATTGCAGTTATAACAACCCCAAACATGATATAATTTTAAACATAAAAGGATATTTTGCCTATGAAAAATAAGGGGAAAAATTAAGGCACACACTCTACCCAGACCTTTCTACCATTGTGCTGAAATTATGAGAAATGAGATTGGATAATTATACAATTAAAGATTGAGAGCTGAAAAGGAAGACATAAATTCATTCTTACTTGATGTTAATATGATTAACTGGAAATTCAAAAAGAATCAATGCATGCCTATTATAAAATGAAATAAAATTGAAATATTTGTACCTCCTAATATATGCACACAAAAACATGAATCTTTAGATATTTTATCTAGGTTTTCAGGAAAATAGTTAAAAGAGGGTATCTGATTCTGATGCTAAATATAAATATTAAGAGAAATGTGCAAAATATTAAATAAATAAATTTATAAAATATTCTTAAATGCATAAAAGTACAACTATGTGACTACAATGATATACCATAGTCCTTATTCTTAAATGAAATATTTAATATCACCAAAACATATTACTTGTGAATTAATATATCAAAACTACAAGAGAATGATAAATTTTGGAAAAGTTTTTCATGGATCTAGAAAAGTATATTGTAAAGTACATTTGGGAAGACAAGGGATAAATAGTAGTGCTACTTTGGCTAAAACTTTGTGAGCAAAACTTTGTGAAAAAATATGTGAACAATAGCTCTAGCAACCTACAATTCTGAGCATTTTACAACATGAGAAAAATGTCTGAATGGTAACAGTATATGAATAATAAAATAAAAATTATTGCTTTGTTCATCATGGTTTAATTTTTTTAATTTTTATTTTCTATATTCTATGTTTACATTCCAAAGGCTTTCCCCTTTCCCAGTTACCCCCCACCATATGTCCCATAATTCCTCTCCCCCCCTGCTATTCCCCACTCATCCCCCCACCCCCACGATTTCTATGTTCTGGGTCTACAATACTGGATCCAATATTTACAGGCCCAGGGTCCTCTCCTTTCTTCTTCTTGGGAGTCATTTGACTTGCTAATTGTGCCTTGAGTATTTAGGGCTTCTGGGCTCATTAATATCCACTTATCAGTGACTGCATTTCATATGTATTCTTTTGTGATTGGGTTAGCTCACTTAGGATGATAGTTTCCAGATCTAACTATTTACCTACAAATTGCATGAGTTCATTATTTTTAATTGCTGAGTAGTACTCCATTGTATAAATATACCACATTTTCTGTATCCATTCCTCTTTTGAGGGATATCTGGGCTCCTTCCAATTTCTGGCTATTATAAACAAGGCTGCTATAAACATAGTGGAGCATGTGTCTTTATTGTATGCAGAGGAATCCTCTAGGTATATGCCCAGGAGTGGTATGCCAGTCCCCTGGAAGTGGCATGCCCAATTTTCTGAGGAACCGCCACACTGATTTCCAGAGCGGTTTTACCATTTTGCAATCCCACCAACAGTGGAGGAGTGTTACTCTTTCTCCACATCCTTGTTGTCTCTTGAGTTTTTAATCTTAGCCATTCTGACTGGAGTGAGGTGGAAACTCAGGGTTGTTTTGATTTGCATTTTCCTGATGACTAAAGATGTTAAACATCTCTTAAGGTGTTTCTCGGCCATCCGAATTTCTTCTGGTGAAAATTCTTTGTTTAGCTCTGTACCCCATTTTTTGATAGGGTTATTTGGTTCTTTGGGGTCTAACTTCTTGAGTTCTTTGTATATATTGGATATTAGCCCTCTGTCGGATTTGGAGTTGGTGAAGATCATTTCTCACGTTGTTGGATGCTGTTTTGTCCTTCTGACAGTGTCCTTTGCCTTACAGAAACTTTGTAATTTTATGAGGTCCCATTTGTCAATTCTTGATCTTAGAGCATAAGCTATTGGTGTTCTGTTCAGGAACTTTCCCCCTGTGCCCATGTCCTCCAGGGTCTTTCCAAGTTTCTTTTCTAATAGTTTCAGTGTGTCTGGTTTTATGTGGAGGTCCTTGACCCACTTGGAGTTGATCTTAGTACAAGGAGATAAGAGTGGGTCAATTCGCATTCTTCTGCATGTTGACCTCCAGTTGAACCAGCACCATTTGTTGAAAAGGCTATCTTTTTTCCACTGGAGGGTTCTGGCTTCTTTATCAAAGATCAAGTGACCATAAGTCTGTGGGTTCATTTCTAGGTCTTCAATCCTATTCCATTGATCTACCTGCCTGTTGCTGTACCAATACCATGCAGTTTTTAACACAATTGCTCTGTAGTACAGCTTGAGGTCAGGGATATTGATTCCCCCAGAAGTCCTTTTATTGTTGAGAATAGTTTTAGTTATCCTGGGTTTTTTGTTGCTCCAGATGAATTTGAGAATTGCTCTTTCTAGATCTATGAAGAATTGATTTGGGATATTGATGGGGATTGCATTGAATCTGTATAATGCTTTTGGCAAGATGGCCATTTTTACTATATTGATCCTGCCAATCCAGGAGCAAGAAATATTTTTCCATCTTCTGAGGTCTTCTTCGATTTCTTTCTTCAAGGACTTGAAGTTCCTGTCATACAGATCTTTCGCTTGTTTGGTTAGAGTTACGCCAAGGTACTTTATGTTGTTTGTGGCTATTGTGAAGGGTGTTATTTCCCTAACTTCTTTCTCAGCCTGCTTGTCTTTTGAGTACAAGAAGGCTACTGATTTGCTTGAGTTAATTTTATAACCAGCCACTTTGCTGAAGTTGTTTATCAGCTGTAGAAGTTCTCTGCTGGAGTTTTTTGGATCGCTTAAGTAGACTATCATATTGTCTGCAAATAATGATACTTTGACTTCTTCCTTTCCAATTTGTATCCCTTTGACTTCCTTATGTTGTCTAATTGCTCTTGCTAGAACTTCAAGTACTATATTGAAAAGATATGGAGAGAGAGGGCAGCCTTGTCTAGTCCCTGGTTTTAGTTTGATTGCTTCAAGTTTCTCTCCATTTATTTTGATGTTGGCTACTGGTTTGCTGTAGATTGCTTTTCCTATGTTTAGGTATGGGCCTTGAATTCCTGCTCTTTTCAAGACTTTTAGCATGAAAGGATGCTGAATTTTGTCGAATGCTTTTTCAGCATCTAATGAGATGACCATGTGTTTTTTTTCTTTTAGTTTGTTTATGTAGTGGATTACATTGATGAATTTTCGTATATTGAACCATCACTGCATCCCTGGAATGAAGACTACTTGATCATGCTGAATGATCGTTTTGATATGCTCTTGGATTCGGTTGGCAAGAATTTTATTTAGTATTTTTGCATCAATATTCATAAGAGAAATTGGCCTGTAGTTCTCTTTCTTTGTTGGATCGTTTTGTGGTTTAGGTATCAGTGTAATTGTGGTTTCAAAGAACGAGTTGGGCAGTGTCCTTTCTGTCTCTATTTTGTGGAATAGTTTGAAAAGTATTGGTGTTAAGTCTTCTTTGAAGGTCTGGTAGAATTCTGCACTAAAACCATCTGGTCCCGTACTTTTTTTGGTTGGGAGGCTTTCTATAACCCCTTCTATTTCTTTAGGGGTTATGGGACTGTTTCGCTGATCTACTTGATGCTGCTTTAATTTTGGTATTTGGTATCTGTCTAGGAAATTGTCCATTTCCTCCAGATTCTCCAGTTGTTTTGAGTATAGGCCTTTGTAGTAGGATCTGATGATCTTTTGAATTTCCTCCATTTCTGTTTTTATATCCCCCTTTTCATTTCTAATTTTGTTAATTTGGATACTATCTCTGTGCCCTTTGGTTAGTCTAGCTAAGGGTTTATCTATCTTGTTGATTTTCTCGAAGAACCAGCTCTGGTTTTGTTGATTCTTTATATGGTTCTCTTTGTTTCTACTTGATTGATTTCAGCCCTTAGTTTGATGATTTCCTCTCTTCTACTCCTCCTGGGTGAGTTAGCTTCTTTTTGTTCCAGGGCCTTCAGGTATGCTGTTAAGTTGCTAGTGTATGCTCTCTCCAGTTTCTTTTTGGAGGCACTCAGGGCTATGAGTTTTCCTCTTAGCACTGCTTTCATTGTGTCCCAGAGATTTGGGTAGGTCATACCTTCATTTTCATTGAAGTCTAAAAAGTCTTTGATTTCTTTCTTTATTTCTTCCTTGACCAAGGTGTCATTGAGTAGAGTATTGTTCAGTTTCCATGTGTATGTGGGCTTTCTGTTGTTCTTCTTGCTATTGAAGACCACTTTTACTCCATATTGATCCGATAGGAGACATGGGATTAGTTCTGTCTTCTTGTATTTGTTGAGGTCTGTCTTGTGACCAATTAAATGATCAATTTTTGAGAAGGTACCGTGCGGTGCTGAGAAAAAGGTATACTCTTTTGCTTTAGGATGGAATGTTCTATATATATGTTAAATCCAATTGGTCCAAAGCTTCAATTAGTTTCACTGTATCCCTGTTTAGTTTCTGCTTTCCTGATCGGTCCATTGAGGAGAGTGGAGTGTTGAAGTCACCTACAATCATTGTGTTAGGTACGATGTGTGCTTTAAGCTTTAGTAAAGTTTCTTTTACGAATGAGGGTGCCCTTACATTTGGCGCATAGATGTTCAGTATTGAGAATTCTTCTTGGTGGATTTTCCCTTTGACAAGCAGGAAGTGACCTTCTGTGTCTCTTTTGATGACTTTAGGTTGAAAGTCAATTTTATCTGATATTAGAATGGCTACTCCGGCTTGTTTCCTGGGACCATTTGCTTGTAAAACTGTCTTCCAGCCTTTTACTCTAAGGTGGTGTTTGTCTTTGACACTGTGATGTGTTTCCTGTATGCAGCAAAATGTAGGGTCCTGTTTCGGTATCCAGTCTGTTAGTCTGTGTCTTTTGATTGGGGAATTGAGTCCATTGATATTAAGAGATATTAAGGAATAGTAATTATTACTTCCTGACATTTTGGGCATTATTATTATTATTTTTGTATTTGAGTGGTTCTCTTCTTTTGGGTTGTATGAGATGGGGTTTCTATTTTGTTTCTTCTGGGGTGTTGTTTCCCCCCTTGTGTTGGTATTTCTCCCCTATTATCCTTTGTAGGGCTGGGTTTGTAGATAAGTATCTTGCAAATTTGGTTTTGTCGTGGAATATCTTGGTTTCCCCATCTTTGGCAATTGAGAGTTTTGCTGGGTATAGTAGTTTTGGCTGAAATTTGTGTTCTCTTAGGGTCTGCATGAGGTCTGCCCAGGATCTTCTAGCTTTCATGGTCTCAGGTGAGAAGTCTGGTGTAATTCTGATAGGTCTTCCTTTATGTTACTTGTCCTTTTTCTCGTACTGCCTTTAATATTCTTTCTTTGTTTAGTACATTTGGGGTTTTGATTATTATGTGACGGGAAGTATTTGTGACTGGTCCAGTCTATTTGGGGGTTCTATAGGCTTCTTGTATATTCATGGGCATCTCTCTCTTTAGGTTGGGGAAGTTTTCTTCCATAATTTTGTAGAAGATATTTGCTGGCCCTTTAAGTTGTAGATCTTCATTCTCATCTATCCCTATAATCCTTAGGTTTGGTCTTCTCATTGTGTCCTGGATTTCCTGAATGTTTTGGATTACCAGCTTTTTGCATTTTGCATTTTCTTTAATTGTTGAATCCATGGTTCGTATGGTATCTTCAGCATCTGAGATTCTGTCTTCTATCTCTTGTATTCTATTGTTGATATTTGCATCTATGACTCCTGATTTCTTCCCAAGGTTTTCTATCTCCAACATTGTCTCCCTTTGCGATTGCTTAGTTGTTTCTACTTCTGTTTTTAGATTTTGTATGGTTTTGCTCAGATCTTTCAGTTGCTTGTTTGTGTTTTCCTGTAATTCTTTAAGGGATTTTTGTGTTTCCTCTTTTATGACTTCTACTTGTTGACCCATGTTCTCTTGTATTTCTTTAAGTGATTTTTGTTTCTCCCCCTTATTGGGATTCAATTTTTGCTCTATATTCTCCTGGATTTCTTTAAGTGATTTTTGTGTCTGCCTTGTATGGGCTTCTAGCTTTTGATCTATTTTCTCCTCTATTATTTAAGAAATTTATCTGAGTGATCCTCAATCTGCATCTTTACCAGTGATTTTAGATCTGAGTCTTGTTTTTCTGGTGTGTTGAGATATCTGAGATTTAATTGTGTTTGCCTTGTAATGGCTTCTAGCTTTTGATATATTTTCTCATGTATTACTTTAAGAGATTTATCTAAGTGTTCCTCTATCAGCATCCTGACCAGTGATTTTAGATCTGAGTCTTGTTTTTCTGGTGTTTCGGGGTATCCAAGATTTATTGCTGTCGGGGAACTGGGTTCGGATGCCGCCATACTGCCTTGATTTCTGTTAGTAACGATCTTATGTTTGCCTTTTGCCATCTGGTTAACTCTGGTGTTAGTTGGTCCTGTAGATACTAGCTGGTGCTTGACCCTCCTGTGGGCTCATAGGGCTATTTCCCAGGGACTGGGACACCTGAACCACTGCCCTGTAGGGCTCCCGCTCACAGATTGCTGACAGGTGTCCTGAGTCCCCTGAGGTCTTAAACTCAGGATATCCCAGGTACTTGGTTCTGCCTGTTGGGCGGCTGCTCTGCACTGCTCCTGCTCAGGGTTTGCTGTCTGTTATCCTGTTTCCCCAGGGGTCTTAAAGTTGGGATATCTCAGTTATCTGGTTCTGCTTGCTGGTCCAAAGCTGCTGGGAAGCTGGCTGGGTCTGGCTTCCCCACCACTGGCTGGATTGGAAGCTGCAGGCAAGATGGCAGCTGCCTGCAGGGAGATTGGGGTCCGCCCCACGAGTGCAGAGTGCAGGCTCGGCTGCTGTGCCCAAACCGCTACTCTGTGCCCAACTCCCACTCCAGGCCTGAGTCCCTGAAGGTCTTTAACTCGGGCTAACTCGGGTACCTGGTTCAGCTGCCGGATCTGAGCACCTGGCAAGCTGGCTGGGTCTGGCTTCCCCGCCACCGGCTGGATCGCTTTAATTTTTAAAATGTTTAAAATTAATTACAACTTTTAATGTGAAAGTAAAACCTTATACATACTGAAAGATAATATGAACCTCTTGCAGTATATTTGATTGTACTGTGAATTTAGACATTGTGTTATTATTGAAAAACAAAACAAACCCAAACAAAAACAACTTGTTTCTAGTTGTGGTATGGCTCAGACTTTAGCACATACCTTTAATCCCAAACAATATAGGAAAAGTTAGTTTGCAGAATGAAATACCCTTGTTATAAAGCAATGGCTAATTGAGTGGCAGACAAAGCAATAAATCAGAGAAAGATTTGACAAAATAGGATGTACCCAACTTTCAAGAGAGAGGAAAAGGAAGCTATATAATAGAGAACAGTGTAGAGAAAGAAATATATATGTATATATACATACATATATATATATATTTACATTGTACATATGTATATTTAAAATTTTATATATTTAAATGTACTTAAATATTATATATATAAAATTTTAAATGTACATCATATTAATATAATGATTAATCAAATATACTGCAACAGGTCCATATTACCTTTCAGTATGTATAAGGTTTTACTTTCACATTAAAACTTGTAATTAATTTTAAACATTTAAAAAATATATATGTATATACATATGCCTATATATATTTGTGTGTGTATATACATATAGGCATAGGTATATATGTACATATACATATATTGGAAGAACTAAAACAATGTCCAGTTTGATTATAAATCATTTTGAAATGTCAATAATCTGATCATTAATGTTTTCTAATTGAAAGAATCAATTGTAAACATTTTGAAAATTATCCAAAATAAATTTAAAAATAAAAATAGACATGATCAGCTACAAAGGAAAATGATGAATACTTATGAATAAAATGATTTATAAAATGTAAAAAGTTGATGTTCCTTAAAATTTGAAAAGATAAAAATAAGACAATGTAAGTAAAAACAGCAACACAGTGTACTATTTCTCTCCTTCCACTTTGTCTAGGATCAAATAGTTGACAAATCACTATTGGTTGGCATGTCAAAGTCTTACATACTTGTATGGTATGAACAGAAATATAATATTTCATAAACAATTTGGTAATATTCAGAAAAAGTCCTGTATATACATACTCTTTGATGGAGTAGGCTTGTTTTTATTACTTTGTCAAATAATATATTTTCAAACTACGAAAATATATATTAACAAATATAATGTTCACATATTAATAATAGAAATAGTTCTATAAAGCCACAGTAACCCATGTATCTATCAGTAGGAACAAATTTGATAAAATATGTCTCTACAATAAAAATATTTAAGGCTATATAATGCAAAGCCCATTTATATAATATGGTCATATTGCAGGATAGGTATCAAATGAAATAAGAAAAATAAAAATAGAGATAAATTTTTGTATAGTTTTACATATTTAACTAGAAAGAATAGAATATATATATTCTATGTATTTATCTATATAAATATAGATATATACCTATTGCTTCTGTCTAACAATTTAGGAAATGTATTTTGTGATTTTTAGATAGGGGCCGAAAAAGATAGGTAGAAATTAGAATTTCTAAATATATTATTTTTTAGGTTTTTTCTTTATATAATATATTGATGTGTTTTTAAAATAAAATAACACATTTAAAAGTGCTTTAAAAATTAATTGTAGCAATGGTAACTGTCAACTCAAAGAAGCAGCAGCCCACAGAACTGGAAGAAAATTTGTCAGCTGACAAATACATCTGACATATAATTAGTTTATAGAATAAAAGATGGGATATGGAGCTGAACATAGGGTAACAAAAAGAAAAAAATATCAGTGACTAAGAAACTCTTTAAAAAGTGCTCAACATCATGATTCATTAGGGGGATGCAAATTACTCTAGTTAACATAACCAGGGAATGGATTCAACTCAGATGTTCATCAACTGATGAATGGATTTTGGTGAGCTATAAAAAAATGAATTATTAAATTTTTAGCAAAATAGCTGGAACTAGAAACTACTGAGTGCTATAATTCACACAGTAGTTTTGAAGGACAAATATTGCCTGTTCACTCTGATGTGTAGTCTAAGCTTTGAATTTTAGGTTTCTATGATTAAATTGAATGAGAGTTAATAAATTTCAGGAAACAAGAAGTCATGGAGTAGGAACAGACATTAGATAGGGATACAGTAAAAAAACAACAACAACAGAATATCAAAGTGGTAGGGGATAGACAGGAAAAGTTTTAAATGGGGCATGGGGGCAGAAAGATGGGGATAAGATGTTCAGGTCATTGATAAAAACAATTGCTTCCTCCTTCCTTCCTTCCTTCCTTCCTTCCTTCCTTCCTTCCTTCCTTCCTTCCCTCCTTGTTTCTCTTTCTTTCTTCTTTCTTCTTTTTTCTTTCTTTATAAAATTCCCAGTACTCTCCTGTCTCCACCCTCCCAGATCTTCATACTACTGAGCCCTGCTGTTTTTGTAGGTCTTGGGCTTGAACTTGGGTCTTCATGTTGAGGGAAATATTTAAAAATGTAGAACCTGCATGTTCCCAGGTTTGTGCCTCTGCCCTGGAAGCCTGGCCAGCCATGCATGGCAGGCAATGGAGATTCTGACTCTGAACTCCACAATCTCTCCACCCAGCTCACTAGGTTCCCACTAACACACCAACCGCATGCTTCAAATCCCCCATTGCCTTTGTTTTGCACATCTGGCAAATCCATGCTTTGCCACCATACCTTTCTCTCTTGAACCCAGATGAGTCGCCTGCATGAAGGAAAATGCAATACAAACTTAGTTCAGAAACAATAGTAACTCAATCTCTGGATGCAACAACTAAAACCTGATCTTGTAAACCTTATTAAAATCTAATCCCTCTGGTGGGGAATTGTTATAGATTTGCCATGATACCAGAAAACTCTAATAGGTACATCTTATCCCTCTGCTGTCCCTGTTTCAAAAACAACTAACTCTCTTCTTCCTAATTCAGCTTCCTCTCTTCTTCTGTCCAACCAGAATTCCTGCCCACTTGCTCAGTGATTGACTCCTTTATCAATTAGGAGATTTGGTCACAAGAACAGTGTACCAGGCCTATCCACAATATCCTCATGCTTACATAGCAAGCCCTTTAACAAGTGAGTCATCTCTCCAGCCCTGAAATCTGCAACTTTATAAGCTAAATAAAAATACAATGAAAGAGAAAGGACCAAAGGAGCTGGAGGGGTTTGCAGCGCCATAGGAGGAACAACAATATAAGTCACCAAGTACTCCCAGAGCTCCCAGGGACAAAATCCATCAACCAAAGGGAACACATGGAGTCACCCATGGCCCCAGACACATCGGCAGCAGAGGATGATCTTGTTGGACACCAAATGGGGAGAGGCCCTTAGTCCTGGAAAGACTTGATACCGTAGCATAGAGGAATACCAGGACAGGGAAGCTGGGGTGGGTTGACTGGGGAAGGGGAGATGGCTTATGGGATTTTTGAGGGAGGGGGAACCAGGAAAGGGGACAATATTTGAAGTGTAAATAAAGAATATACCAAATAAATAAATAAATAAATAAATAAATACGATGAAAAATAGAGATTGGGATGTAAGTCCACTGCAGGGATACTTAACACTGGGCCCAAAACACATAAATTTGAAAGGTAAGATTCCCTTTGCCAGAAGCAGGCTGCCACCTGATGAACTGTTGGCCAGAGAGGTTCTAGCACTTCCAAAACAAGACATGCTATTGCTACTGCTCTTGGTTGCCTAAGTAAAATTGTATTGTACTATCATAGTGCCAGAGACACCATATACTTTGGTTATAAAACATGAAGCAATAAAACAGGAGCTTGGCTAGAGGATTCTTCCCTGCTGGCAATCATCCATTATGCCAAAATATTCTGCATCGGCTTCTGGGTGAGAAAACCCATCAGTAGTCTTACTTGGGAGCCAAGCACCATGTATACTACAATATTTCCATGGTACACTTGTAGCATGACTGTTTGGTGAGAAACCATTTCATGGATTTAAGACCTGTTTTGTGTGATGGAATAAATACTTGGTATACTAAGCCAGATGAAAATGCTTATTGTTAGGGGGGTCCAGTGGACTTGGCAGTGGGGAATCTTTTACTGCTGTTTTTTTTTTCTGAATGCATATGTTGGCAAACTGCCTCTCATCTCAATGTTTATTTTTGTACACATAGGTTGGAGTTGCTCTCAGTTATAGCCAGGCATGATCCTTTACAACTGGGTGACAGTTAGCACAGGTACTTATATCTAGGAAAAATGCTAAAAATAAATGGTCACTAAGTGCTTAGCAGTAAACAAGACACTTTTATTAGCTTCTGCAGTAATAAAAAAACATCTTGAATGAAAGGGCAGGAAGTATCTAGGAACTGGAGATGAGGGAGGAGTGCATGGAATACTTCCATCTGTACAGGACATAGCATTTGAGATCAGAAACACTCTATAGATATATGTAAATCTACAAGGTTTACAAGAGATTGGGTCCTTTGGCATTCCATCACAATTGGAGAAGTTCCACATAGGACTTCCCCCCTTTCTGAGGAGGAGCTGTTGTCAGATGATTGTTGCTAGATGAGTGCTGTATTTTCTCAAGTGTTATGGAAAACTAGTTTCTCATGCTTTAGCAAAAAAGTCCTCTACCTATGCTCTTGCATGTAACCCTAGTTAATCTCAGAGCATTAAAATTAAAGAGAGAGAACAAAGAGAGAGGGGGAGCAGGGAGGAAGGGAAGGGAGAGAGAGAAGGGGGAGAAGAGGGAGAGGGGGAAGAGGAGAGGAGGAAGATGGAAAGGGAGAGGGAGAGGATGAAGGAGAGGGAGAGGAGGAAGAGGGAGAAGAGGGAGGAGAGGGAGAGGGAGAGGCAGAGGGAGAGGAAGAGGGAGAGGGAGAGGGAGAGGGAGAGGGAGAGGGAGAGGGAGAGGGAGAGGGAGAGAGAGAAAATCCAAAATTTTGGAAAGGCAACTAATTTGGAAGAAAAAAGTTTTAGAGGGAGAGTGAAAAGTCTCAGTGAGGGTAATGGTCAATGAATATCATCAGAATATATTACATGTATTTGTATGAAACTGTTAAAAAGAGCAAAAACCTAAATCACAAAAAAGAAGTTTTAATTGTTTAAAGTAAAATGAGCAGATAATTCCTGTCTTAGTCAGGGTTTCTATTCTTGCACAAACATCATGACCAAGAAGGAAGTTGGGGAGGAAAGGGTTTATTGAGCTTACACTTCCACACAGCTGTTCATTACCAAAGGAAGTCAGGACTGGAACTCAAGCAGGTCAGGAAGCAGGAGCTGATGCAGATGCCATGGAGGCATGCTTCTTACTGGCTTGCTTCCCCTGGCTTGCTCAGCTTGCTTTCTTTTAGAACTCAAGACCACCAGCCCAGGGATGGTACCACCCACAAGGGGCCCTCCCCCCTTGATCACTAATTAAGAAAATGCCCCACAGCTGGATCTTATTGAGGCATTTCCCAAATTGAAGCTCCTTTCTTTGTGATAACTCCAGCCTGTATCAAGTTGACACACAAAACTAGCCAGTACAATTCCCAAAATTGAATAGCTGGAAAAATTAAACAGGAAGAAAAAGAGATAACTCACTTTAAAAAAACATAATTTTATTGCATTCCCTTAATGGATTATATACTAAAGATAAAAAGAGCTAAAATAGAAAGCAAATATATCATAACTCATTGTTAATTGGTTATATACAATAAATACTATAGCCCCACATTTAGTAGAAATAGCACTGTGAAACATATAATGAATTTTCTTTGTCTTGTGAGGTTAGAGAATCACGGCCAAAAGTTATTCTCATAATTATCCAAGAATTCGATTTTTTTATTTTTAAAATAGAAAAATTGAGTTTAAAAAATTTTTTATATGTATGAGTTTTTACCTGAATGTATGTATATGCACTAGGTGTATCTGATCCCCTGGCTATAATATTATTGATGGTTATGAGCCACCATGTAGGTGCTGGGAACCTAACCAGAGTTATTTGCAAAGTATCACATGCTCTTAATTGTAGAAACATATCCCCAACCCCAACCAAAAATAAATTTATGGGAACTTTTTAAAGTATTTTTATTTTTTATTTTAGAGGTTATAATTTAATTACACTATTTCTCCTTTCCCTCCAAGCCTCCAGATCTTTTAGTTATTGAAATAGTTATATGCATATATATGTATATCTATACATATATATGTTATACACACACACTCACACACATTTTATATATATATATATATATATATATATATATATATATATATATATATAATTATCTCCCCCCTCACTTTCCCTTTCTTCCTTCCTCTCTCTTTCCTAAGCATAGCATGCCCAATCCATATAATGTCACTTGCAAGCATGCCTTCAGATCTGACCATTTAGTTCCTAACAACTAATCCATATGCTCCTGGTTGGGGACAATTGCCTTTCCATTCTCAGTATTTCTTAATTTCTTGTAGTTTGTTGAGTAGATTTGAAACATTGTGGGCTTTTCTTTTTCCACTTGGCATACCTATTGGTGGCATCCTTGTTCAAATTGTTTAGGCAGCCGTGTTGTTGAGATTTGGGGGAGTATCCTCTGGCATTATTAGGAGACACAATCTCACAGCAAACTCCCTGATTTTTGGTATCTTGGAATCATTCAGCTTTCACTTCTGCAATGATTTCTGAGCTCTATGTATGGGAGCTATATTGTAGATGAATCTATTCTGACTGAGCTTCAAAACTCAGTACATTGATTGACGATGGTTTCCTGTAATAGTCTCTACCTGTTGCAAAGAACACTTGATGAGAGATGAGTGAGGACTACATTTATCTGTGGGTGTATGGACACATTTTTAGATGGTTTTAGCGGTGATGTTATTAAAGTGTCCCAACCAAGAATTCTTAAATGTACGTTCTATTCTATTCTAACGTGGAAAGTGTAGAAAATAAGTCTTACTCATAGAAATATGAAAACATGGAATTTCCCAAAGTATGTTAAGCTTTTACACAAGAGCAAAATCTTCAACTATTTCCATTGTCTAAAAGTGATAATTTAAGTATCAATGGATAAATTACATCCATATTTTAAAGTCCATAACTTTACAATGATGCCAAAATGCTTCTGTTGCTTGCTTTAGAAGTGCTAGGAAATCTTGCCCCAGACCCCCGCGCGCAAACAGCGGGCACACTGGACACAGTGAGTGGCTGGAATCAGGTGCGTGGCCAGAGTTATAGCTTAGCTTAGCTCTGCAGGAGATCCGGGCACAGAAAGCTCAGCTGCGGGTGCAGACTACCGGCCAGGACCAGCTCTCTGAGCGGACTAGCAGCGAGGGGCCACCGGGCCGCCTCGGGGCACAGCTCGGAACTCTAGCAGCTGGAGTCAGGGGCCTGGACTCAGAGCGAGCATAGTCCAGCACAGACAACGCAGCCAGAAGGGAGCAGCAGAGCCGGGTACCAGCAGCTCAGCCAAGGTCACGTGGTGCCTTCATCTGGGGCAACCATCTTGCCCCAGACCCCCCGCATGCAAACAGCGGGCACACTGGACACAGTGAGCGGCTGGAATCAGGTGCGTGGCCAGAGTTATAGCTTCGCTTAGCTCTGCAGGAGATCCGGGCACAGAAAGCTCAGCTACGTGTGCAGACTACCGGCCGGGACCAGCTCTCTGAGCGGACTAGCAGCGAGGGGCCACCAGGCCACCTCGGGGCACAGCTCGGAACTCTAGCAGCTGGAGTCAGGGGCCTGGACTCAGAGCGAGCATAGTCCAGCACAGACAAGCTGCCAGAAGGGATCTGTCTCCTGGGGACAGGCGTGCTGTGCTTTCAGCAGGGCGCCATCTACAATAAGACAAACTAACGCCAGAGATAAAGAGATGGCAAAAGGCAAACGTAGGAACGTTATTAACAGAAATCAAGGCAATATGGCACCATATGAACCCAATTCGCCAACCACAGCAAGTCCAGGATACCCCAGCACACCAGAAAAACAAGAGTAAGATATAAAAGCACAGGTCATGATGCTCCTAGAGGAACACAAAAAAGAAATAAACAAATCTCTTAAAGAAATGCAGGGGAACATCAATAGGGTAGAAGCTCTTACAATCCAAACACAAAAAACACTTAAAGAACTCCAGGAGAATATGGGCCATCAGACAGAAACCAATAAAGAGGAAATGAGAAAATCAGTTAAAGAAATGCAGGAGAACTTGAAACAACAGGCAGAAGTCATGAAAGAGGGAGCACAAAAATATATTAAAGAATTACATGAAAACACAAACAAACAAATGATGGAACTGAGCAAAACCATCCAAGATCTGAACACAGAGGTAGAAACAACTAAGAAATCACAAAAGGAGGCAACCTTGGAGATAGAAAACCTTGGGAAGAAATCAGGGGTCGTAGATGCAAACATAAACAACAGAATACAAGAGATAGAAATAAGAATCTCTGATGCTGAAGATAACATAGTAACCATTGACTCCACAGTCAAAGAAAACGCAAAATCCAAAAGGCTTGTAACCCAAAACATCCAGGAAATCCAGGACACAATGAGAAGACCAAACCTAAGGATTATAGGGATAGATGAGAGTGAAGATCTACAACTTAAAGGGCCAGCAAATATCTTTAACAAAATTATGGAAGAAAACTTTCCTAACTTAAAGAGAGAGATGCCCATGAATATACAGGAAGCCTACAGAACTCCAAACAGACTGGACCAGAACAGAAACACCTCCCGTCACATAGTAATCAAAACCCCAAATGTACTAAACAAAGAAAGAATATTAAAGGCAGTAAGAGAAAAGGGCAAAGTAACATATAAAGGAAGACCTATCAGAATCACACCAGACTTCTCTCCAGAAACCATGAAAGCTAGAAGATCCTGGGCAGACCTCATACAGACCCTAAGAGAAAACAAATGTCAGCCAAGACTACTATACCCAGCAAAACTCTCAATCAACATAGATGGAGAAATCAAAATATTCCATGACAGGACCAAATTTACACAATATCTTTCCACTAACCCAGCTCTACAAAGGATAATAGGAGGAAAACTCCAACACGAGGAAGGGAATGGCACCCAAGAAAAAGCAAGACAGTAAACTTCTTCCATCAAACTCAAAGGAAGATAACTACTCAAAAACAAAAATAACTTCAAAAATGTCAGGAAGTAATAATCTCTATTCCTTAATATCTCTTAACATCAATGGACTCAACTCCCCAATAAAAAGACATAGACTAACAGACTGGATACGGAAACAGGACCCTACATTTTGCTGCTTACAGGAAACACACCTCAGAGTCAAAGACAAACACTACCTTAGAGTAAAAGGATGGAAGACAATTTTGCAAGCAAATTGTCACAGGAAGCAAGCTGGAGTAGCCATTTTAATATCAGATAAAATTGACTTTCAACCCAAAGTCATCAAAAGAGACACAGAAGGTCACTTCCTGCTAATCAAAGGAAGAATCCACCAAGAGGAACTCACAATTCTAAACATCTATGCTCCAAATGTAAGGGCACCCTCATTTGTAAAATAAACCTTACTAAAGCTCAAAGCACACATTGCACCTAACACAATGATTGTGGGGGACCTCAATACTCCACTATCTACAGTGGACCGACCAGGAAAACAGAAACTAAACAGAGACACGGAGAAACTTATCGAAACTTTGGAGCAATTGGATTTAACAGATATATATAGAACATTTCACCCTAAAGCAAAAGACTATACCTTTTTCTCAGCCCCTCATGGTACCTTCTCCAAAATCGACCATATAATTGGACACAAGACAGATCTCAACAAATATAAAAAGATCGAACTAATCCCATGCCTCTTATCAGATCACCATGGAGTAAGAGTGTTCTTCAATAGCAACAAAAACAACAGAAAATCCCCATACGCTTGGAGGCTGAACAATATTCTACTCAATGATACCTTAGTCCAGGAAGAAATAAGGAAAGAAATCAAAGAATTCTTAGAACTTAATGAAAATGAAGGCACAACATACCCAAATCTATGGGAAACAATGAAAGCAGTGCTTAGAGGAAAACTCATAGCCCTGAGTGTCTCCAAAAAGAAACAGGAGAGAGCATATACTAGCAACTTAATGGTGCACTTGAAAGCTCTGGAACAAAAAGAAGCAATTTCACCCAGGAGGAGTAGAAGACAGGAAATCATCAAACTCAGGGCTGAAATCAATCAAGTTGAAACAAAGAGAACCATACAAAGAATCAACAAAACCAGGAGCTGGTTCTTTGAGAAGATCAACAAGATAGATAAACCCCTAGCCAGACTTACTAAAGGGCACAGAGACAGTATTCAAATTAACAAAATTAGAAATGAAAAGGGAGATATAACAACAGAAACTGAGGAAATTCAAAAATCATCAGATCCTACTACAAAAACCTATCCTCAACACAACTGGAGAATCTGGAGGAAATGGAAAATTTCCTCGACAGTTACCAAATACCAAAATTAAACCAGGATCAAATAGATTGTCTAAACAGACCCATAACCCCCAAAGAAATAGAAGGGGTCATAGACAGTCTTCCAACCAAAAAGAGCACAGGACCAGATGGTTTTAGTGCAGAATTCTATCAGACCTTCAAAGAAGTCCTGGTACCGATACTCTTCAAATTATTCCACAAAATAGAAAGAGAAGGAACACTACCCAACTCATTCTATGAAGCCACAATTACCCTGATACCAAAACCACACAAAGATCCAACTAAGAAAGAGAACTACAGGCCAGTTTCTCTTATGAATATCGATGCAAAAATACTAAACAAAATACTTGCCAACGGAATCCAAGAACACATCAAAACGATCATTCACCATGATCAAGTTGGCTTCATCCCAGGGATGCAGGGATGGTTCAATATACGGAAATCCATCAACGTAATCCACTACATAAACAAACTCAAAGAAAAAAACCACATGGTCATCTCATTGGATGCTGAAAAAGCATTTGACAAAGTTCAGCATCCTTTCATGCTAAAGGTCCTAGAAAGAACAGGAATTCAAGGCCCATATCTAAACATAGTAAAAGCAATATACAGCAGACCAGTAGCCAACATCAAGGTAAACGGAGAAAAACTCGAAGCAATCCCTCTAAAATCAGGGACTAGACAAGGCTGTCCCCTCTCACCATATCTCTTCAATATAGTACTCGAGGTACTAGCTAGAGCAATTCGACAACAGAGGGAAGTCAAAGGGATACAAATCGGAAAGGAAGAAGTCAAACTATCACTATTTGCAGATGATATGATAGTTTACTTAAGTGACCCAAAAACCTCCACCAGAGAACTCCTGCAACTGATAAACAACTTCAGCAAAGTGGCTGGCTATGAAATCAACTCAAGTAACTCAGTAGCCTTCCTATATGCGAAGGATAAGCAGGCCGAGAAAGAAATTAGGGAAATGACACCCTTCACAATAGCCACAAATGATATAAAGTATCTTGGAGTGACGCTAACCAAACATGTGAAAGATTTATATGACAAAAACTTCAGGTCTCTGAAGAGGGAAGTTGAAGAAGACATCAGAAAATGGGGAAATCTTCCATGCTCGTGGGTTGGCAGGACTAATATAGTCAAAATGGCAATCTTACCCAAAGCAATATACAGATTCAATGCAATCCCCATCAAAATCCCAACTCAGTTCTTCATAGAGCTAGAAAGAACAATTCTCAAATTCATCTGGAATAACAAAAAACCCAGGATAGCTAAAACTATCATCAACAGCAAAAGAACTTCTGGGGGAATCAATATCCCGGACCTCCAGCAATATTACAGAGCAGTGGTATTAAAAACTGCATGGTATTGGTTCAGTGACAGGGAAGCGGATCAATGGAATAGGATCGAAGACCCAGAATTGAACCCACACATCTATGGCCAATTGATCTTCGACAAAGGAGCTGAAAACATCCAGTGGAAAAAAGATAGCCTTTTCAACAGATGGTGCTGGCTCAACTGGAAGTCAACATGCAGAAGAATGAGAATTGATCCACTCTTATCTCCTTGCACTAAACTCAACTCCAAGTGGATCAAGGATCTCCACATAAAACCAGACACACTAAAACTAATAGAAAAGAAACTGGGGAAGACCCTTGAAGACATCGGCTCAGGGGAAAAATTCCTGAACAGAACACCAATTGCTTATACTCTAAGAACAAGAATAGACAAATGGGACCTCATAAAACTACAAAGTTTCTGTAAGGCAAAAGACACTGTCAAAAGGATAAATCGGCAACCAACAAATTGGGAAAAAATCTTCACCAACCCCACATACGACAGAGGGCTAATCTCCAATGTATACAAAGAACTCAAGAGGTTAGACCCCAGAAAACCTAATAACCCTATCCAAAAATGGGGTACAGAGCTAAACAGAGACTTTTCACCTGAAGAAATTCGGATGGCTGAGAAACACCTTAAAAAATGTTCAACATCACTAGTCATTAGGGAAATGCAAATTAAAACAACCCTGAGATTTCACCTCACACCAGTCACAATGGCTAAGGTTAAAAACTCGAGACAGCAAGTGTTGGCGAGGATGTGGAGAAAGAGAAACACTCCTCAACTGCTGGTGGGAATGCAAGCTGGTACAACCACTCTGGAAATCAGTATGGCGGTTCCTCAGAAAACTGGGCGTGATACTTCCAGAGGACCCAGCCATACCACTCCTGGGAATATACCCAGAAGATTCACCAGCATGCAATAAGATACATGCTCCACTATGTTCATAGCAGCCTTATATATAATAGCCAGAAGCTGGAAAGAACCCAGATGTCCCTCAACAGAGAAATGGATACAAAAAATGTGGTATATATACACAATGGAGTACTATTCAGCCATTAGAAACAATGAATTCATGAAATTCTTAGAGAAATGGATGGAGCTGGAGAATGTCATACTAAGTGAGGTGACCCAGTCTCAAAAGAATACCCATGGTATACAGTCACTGATAAGTGGATATTAGCCTAGAAGCTTGGAACACCAAAGACACAAATCACATATCAAGTGATGTCTCACAAGAAGAAAGGAGTGGACACTGGTGCTAGAATGGACCAAAACATCATTGTGGGAGAGTACAAGAACAGTAAAGTGGGAGGGGGTGGATGCGGGAGCAGGGGGAGGGAAAAGGACATGTGGGATCTTTGGGGGTGGGGAACCAGAAAAAGTGAAATGAATTGTAAATATAGAATATATACAATAAAAAAAATGGGAAAAAAAAAGAAGTGCTAGGAAACCAGCTAGTTTTGGGCAGTGATAAATAAGCAAGAGCTCCAGGCTAAAATCACTTGGTGTTCAGTCTTTAGGGACCACATGCTGAATGGAGAGAACTGACTCCTGAAAATTGCCCTCTGACTTTCACTTGAGTGCTGTGACATGCATACACTCACCCAAATACATTCACATGCATACACAAGTGCTAGCATGCACACACACAATAAATACTAAACAATAATATTTAAAAGGAGGAGTATTAAAAATGGAAATTACTTGTTTATTGAATTGAGGTTTTCTTGGAAAAAAGTCAGTGTGAGAAGATGCACTTAACTTTCAAGAGACTTTAGGCCGCAGAGAGTGGGGAGATCTGATGGCATGGGGGATAGGGATGGGAGGTACATCTAGGGGGCAGGGGGGGAGGAGGTACAGGATGTGGAACAGTCATTGGGCAGACCGGGAGAGGAATAAATACTGGTCTGTAAAAAATGATTAAAGAATAATAATAAAAATAAAACCTGGGTTCAAAAGTCAGGTTGTCAAATTTGAGAGATTAGTTCTTTTATTTTCCAGTGGGCATTTGACCTTGGTCAAGACAGTGAATAAATTCTGTGACCTACAGTTCTTGTCTGAAAGTAACAATCTGTTTGCAGTCTAATTCTAATGAGTAGATAATTTGATACAGTCTGAAAAAATCCAAGAAATAACATATATCTGGGATAGTATTTGATACAATTTAAGTGTGCCTACAACTGCTTTTTAAATAAGTAAAATATAAATTGAAGACAGAAAAGTATGTATCTACATATATCTTCAAGACTAACACAATTTTACCTAAAATAAACCTGCTACACTAATATTTGAATAATAGAACCAATAATAAAATTTGAAAAATAAACAATGCACTAAATCAGGAAGAATAGATTAAAGTTAAACACTTTGCTTCTTTTCAAAATCATTGAAGACAGTTTTCAGTATTGGAAAATTATGGAATATCTGCTGCTCCTTTATCCTACTCATAATGAATTCATCATTTAGAGTTACAGGGTAATATAGAGGTGTGCCATGAGTTTCAAAAGATCTCTACCCTTTGTGCTTTTGATAATTACAATAGAGAAATACTCAGGAAATTAATTTTAAAGTGGTCTTTTTTAAAAAGATTTAAGTGTTAAAACTTCATAGTCAAGTAACATGTAAAGAGCAACAATAGGCAAAGTTTATAATTGGTAAATAGAACTGTATTATGTTTAGAATGTCAATATCCTAAGTAAGTTATTTTACAAAGTTTAAATAACAGGTCTCATTATACTGGTTTTGTATAAACTAGTTCTGTCTACAGAATGGTTTTGAGATTTGTCTGAGAATCTCATATGCTCATATAACATGTTTTGATCAAATCCACTTCTCACTTGCTCCCCTTACCACCCACCCCAGGTCCTTTCCTTCTTTTTTTTTCCTTCTTTTTTTTATTGGATATATTCTATATTTACAATTCATTTCCCTTTTTCTGGTTCCCCACCCCCAAGGGTCCCACATGCCCTTTTCCCTCCCCCTGCTCCCTCATCCACCACCTTCCACCTCCCTGTTCTTGTATTCCCCCACAATGATGCTTTGGTCCATTCTAGCACTAGTGTCCACTCCTTTCTTCTTGTCAGACATCACTTGGTATGTGATTTGTGTCTTTGGTGTTCCAAGATTCTAGGCTAATATCCACTTATCAGTGACTGTATACCATGGGTATTACTTTGAGACTGGGTCACCTCACTTAGTATGACGTTCTCCAGCTCCATCCATTTCTCTAAGAATTTCATAAATTCATTGTTTCTAATGGCTGAATAGTACTCCATTGTGTATATATACCACATTTTTTTTTGTATCCATTCCTCCGTTGGGGGACATCTGGGTTCTTTCCAGCTTCTGGCTATTATATATAAGGCTGCTATGAACATAGTGGAGCATGTATCCTTATTGCATGCTGGGGAATCTTCTGGGTATATTCCCAGGAGTGGTATGGCTGGGTCCTCTGGAAGTATCATGTCCAGTTTTCTGAGGAAATGCCAGACTGATTCCCAGAGTGGTTGTACCAGCTTGCATTTCCACCAGCAGTGGAGGAGTGTTCCTCTTTCTCCACATCCTCGCCAACACCTGATGTCTTCTGAGTTTTTAATCTTAGCCATTCTGACTGGTGTGAGGTGAAATCTCAGGGTTGTTTTGATTTGCATTTCCCTAATGACAAATGATGTTGAACATTTTTTAAGGTGTTTCTCGGCCATCCGAATTTCTTTAGGTGAAAAGTATCTGTTTAGGTCTGTACCCCATTTTTGGATAGGGTTATTTGGTTTTCTGGGGTCTAACCTCTTGAGTTCTTTGTATACATTGGAGATTAGCCCTCTGTCGGATGTGGGGTTGGTGAAGATTTTTTCCCAATTTTTTTGGTTGCTGATTTATCTTTTTGACAGTGTCTTTTGCCTTACAGAAACTTTGTAATTTTATGAGGTCCCATTTGTCTATTCTTGCTCTTAGAGCATAAGCAATTGGTGTTCTGTTCAGGAATTTTCCCCCGTGAGCCAATGTCCTCAAGGGTCTTCCCCAGTTTCTTTTCTATTAGTTTTAGTGTGTCTGGTTTTATGTGGAGGTCATTGATCCACCTTCTTGACTTCCAGGGTTCTCCTTTTAAACCCACCAACTCTTCTTTGTATTGCCAATATGAACATGGGTGATTTTGTTTTGTCCTTTTGTAATTTCCAACATTTCTACTGTGAATATTCTATTATTTTCAAAGTTGAAACACAACTGTTCTCCAAGGACTGAAAAATATTAAAAGTTATTTTAACTCTACTAACCTGGCATGAGGGGGGCAGTGATTTTTTTCTTATTAATAAAGAAAGCACTGTTGATTACCATGATCTCCTGAGTCTTTAGAGAAATATGAATACAATAAAAACCCAAAATTAAGAGCCCCACAAGACCTACTTTCTGCTCTTCTGCTCTTTAAGAGATTTTGTTCTCTATAAGACCCCTATCATCTTCATAAAACTGGTTTTTAAGGTCACTGTCTTGTGCTTTAGCTGTGGTAGAATATTCAGGGCTTGCTGTATAGTATGACAGCCAGAATCTGGTGGTGACATATTGCCCTGACTGTTGTTCATTGTCTTATTACACTGGCCTCTAGCCAACTGAATTTGAAGTGATTATAGGTCAAGGTACCAATTTCTGAGTTTCTTTTTTGGATGGGTGTCTTGTTCCTCAGTTTCTCTTTCCTTTCTTGTCTTGTGGCTTGAGTAGCCTGTGGTGGAGGACAGGGTCTCCCTCTGAGTTGAGGACTGGATTTCTGAAGGCCTGCGTGGCCTCTAGTCAAGTGAGACTGGGGACTGCTGGAATTGGCGGCTGGGTTATCATAATGGGGAGAGGAGTGATGGTTGTGGGTAGGCTGGACAAATACTGAGAGAGTATGGGCAGTCCATTGGCAGGGCTTCATCTCGACTTCTTGTCTCAAGTTCTTGTAGATGGAGTGGTTTCTGGTGGACCAGGTTGCTTCTGCCAGAGTTGTGGACAGGGATATTCAATTTGCCACCATTTAAATATCATAAAATTAGTGATGTCATTACCGAAATCTTACATATCAAATAGCAGATAAAAGAATAAACTTGAAACCAAATTTGAAATTTTTCTTGAAACCAAAAGGATACTAATAAATTCCAAGACAAGATGGATTAAACACTTTGATATACATGTACCTTTACTGAAAAAATAATATGAATTAAGAAAGCAGGAGCTAAAGTAGATTTGAACCATGTTCTTCATTAAGCTAATTGCTTAACATATGTTTCTCGGCAACTTTTCTTTGTTGTGAGGGGCTTGAGTGACGCCAATCCAGATTTGGGATTAATAATTTTATGATTGGGCAAGTACCATGCTTTTCTGCATTGGTAACTTTTTCAAGTGTTTTCTGAACCTCCGCTTGCCATGTAGCTTTTATTTATTTAACTCTTTCATTTGCCCTCACAGCACATCATAAAATGTGTTTTCAGGGTTTCATTTAATGGGATTATATGTTGTCTGTCTTCATATTAGATTATGTTAGTCCAAGGAAATAATTGTTTATATTAATCATTCCATTCATTTATGTCTCAAATGATATCCCACATTACCCTTCCACAAAATCCTCTCCCACATCCACCTGCCCTCTCCTCCTTTCCTTTGCCTCTATGAGGGTGCTCACCCAACCATTGACCCCCCTGTCCCACCTCCCCAGTATCCCCCTACACTGGGGCATCATTCTTCAACAGGACCAAGGGCCTCCCCTCTCATTGATGTCAGACAAAGTCATTCTCTGCTACATATATCTAGAGCCATGGATCCCTCCCTTTGGACTCCTTGGTTGGTGGTCTAGTCCCTGGGAGCACTGCATGGTCTGACCAAGTTGACATTGTTCTTCCTATGGGGTTGCAACCCCCTTCAGCTCATCCAGTCTTTTAGCCAGCTCCCTCACCAAGGACAGACCTCAAGCTCAGTCTGATGATTGGCTCCAAGTATACACATCTGCCTTGGTCAGTTGCTGGCAGAACCTCCCAAGGAACTGCCACTCTAGTATCCTGTCAGCAAGTGCCTCTTGGCAACAGCAACAGTGTCAGGGTTTGGTGTTTATAAGCAGAATGGATCTCCAGGTGGGCCATTCCTGGGATGGCCCTTCCTTCAGTCTGTGCTCCATTTTTTGTCCCTGTCTTTCCTTTGAACAGGAAAATTTCTGTGTTAAAACCTTTGGGATGGGTGGGTGGCCCAATGCCTTGACTGGGGACTGTGTTTATCTATTGGAGGTGGTCTCTACTGGTTCTATAGCCCCTTAATTATGAGGAGATAATTATGTCAAATGATGTATTGCTTTGGCACACAAGTGAAAGGCTGTCTTGCTAAAGCAGACACACAAAAGAAGGTTTTCCTAAAGCAGACACATGTGAAAAGACATTTTGATATAGCAGACACATTAAAAGACACTTGACGAAGGAGTATAAATATCACCTCACAGACAGTGGGAGATGAACACTGAGCAGGCAGGTTGGCCAGTCTAACAGTTCCTTCATGATTGGACGACAGCTACTGGTTGGAGCCTCCTGTCTGCTTGCTGAAAGGACTGGACTGTAGCTGCCAGCTCCTGTGAGTTCTCTGCCTTCCCAGACTGCTGTTCTGAAGCTGCTGAGTTGTATTTTGTGTTTGCTACAGAACTAAATTGCTGCCAAAGAAGATGTAGCTTGCCCTCAAAGAACTATTGCTGTCCAGGTCCACTTCTCCCATATCCTAATAACTTTTCTCTTCCACTACATGTGCAGGGTTGGGGGATAGAGGATGAACCCAGATTAAAAGTAGGTTACAAAAAAATGTATGGGCAGCTTCAGTAAGGGGAAGGTGCCTCTTCTTACTGTAACTTGATATGCCATGTTTAGGTCATATCCATGGGAGGCCTACTTTAAAAAGAAATGGAGGAGGAATGGATAAAGGGGGAGAGGATTTAACAGGGGACTGGGAGGAGAGGAGAAACTGAAGTCAAAATGTATATATGAGAGAAAAATGAATAAAAAATTAAAAAACCAAAAAATAATTGAGGGAGAACTGACACTAACAATTAATGATAGAAAAGAGGCCACAGATTTGAAATACACCAAGGAGTGAAATATGAGAAGGTTTGCAGGGAGAAATAGAAAGGAAGAATTTATGTAACTATAGTCTCAAAAAGTAAAAGACAACATTAAGAAAGAATATTTGCTGGTTTGCAGAGCTATATGTTATATCTGTAAATGAAAAGAAAAGAACAAATACAGAACAGTGAATTTTGCTTTTACATCTGGATGATGGGAAGATCCTAAATGGATAATGACAGATTCTCTGGTGGTACCAAATGTAGCACCATTAATGTGGTTTTTTAAGGTAAAGGATGTATGTGCAAGGAAAGTTAGGGTATCTCTATTCCATTCACTGCTAGCTCTGGGGAATTATGGTAGTCAGAAAAACAGGAAAGATCTAATGCTATCTTGGTGGTGGTTTGAAGATGATGAGAAAAAAATGACTGAGTAAAGGTGAAAGCATTCATCTCAAAACATAAGCAATATGTTGTTAATCAAGTTCAGAAATGTATTATAAAATAAGTATATTAGAATACTGACTGTGGGGCTCAGAAGGGGAAAACTGCCAGTCACAGAATGGAAAGAAAAATAGCATTTCCAAGTTAAAAACTCAGAAAATGGAATGAATGCCAACTTTGTCCCACTGAAAAGAAAAAAGAAATCGCTAAAAACTTTAAGTATAAATAAGGAAGACTAAAGTTGATATACATATATGATAATAAATTCTTTCTATGCTGTTTGTTTAAGAGAAGCATTTAAGGTATTTTATAATTTAAGAAATAATATACATATCAGATGAATTAGATGAAAAAATCTAAGACAAACTATAACACTAACCAAAATGAAATTAAAATCAAAATCATTAAACTTTGGAACATAATGTAATGATGATGGGTGAAGTGAGGCAGATATTGCTTTTCCAGGCCTATATGCATATAACAAATAAATCAAAAAACATATCAGAAAATTGTGGAGAATTTAATAAGCAGCCAGCAAAGCAGAAGAAATTATTACAGTTATTCTGAAACTAGGAAGCTTTATCAGGCATTAACAAGTAAGGAATTTGGTGATATAAAAAAAGAATGGAGACTCATGTATGTTTAAAAAATATATGTTTTATAAGCCACAAAACATCTGCATCAATTAATCTGAACTTGAGTATAAAGAATATTTGATAGTTTACATTCTATAAATTAAATACAATGTTAAAAATGTTACTAATATAATCTCACATAGGAATTGAGCTAATAAATATTCCTTAAATCAACAGTGAATCAAACTTCTTGATACAAATTATCCATAAAGCAGTGAAAAGATTAACAAAACCCATAAAATTTGACACAATGCATAATTTATATTTGATGAATTTATAAAGATAATGAAAACTAAAGTAGTTGATGCTATTCATTTCATGATTTTAGAAAAACAACATCAGCAAAGCATCAATCAACAAAACAAAACACAAGCTGTAACTTAAAATAAAACAAATGTAAAATTTCCCATGATCTCTTTTACATGTGCAACTCAAAAAAGTTGATTTTATAGAAGTTGAGAAGAGAAAAGTGATTGTCATATGCTCAGGACCATGTGGACAGAGATGGCAAGATGGGGGGGGGTCAAAAGTGCTCACTTACATATAGGCCCCGCAAAGCAAGTGCTGCAGAGTACTGTTACCATAGATAGTAAAAATATGCTGTATGATTTGTTTTAAAGAAGGAAGAAAATAAATAAAAATAAAGAACGAAAGGAAGGAAGGAAGGAAGGAAGGAAGGAAGGAAGGAAGGGAGAGAGAGAGAGAGAGAGAGAGAGAGAGAGAGAGAGAGAGGAAGGAAGGGAGGAAGGGAGGAAGAATGAGAGAGAAATGGAGAGATGAGAGAGAGATGGAGGGAGGGAGGAAGGAAGGAAAGGAGGAAGATGTCGGAGAATTGACTAAGTAGATAAAATGCTTGCAATGAAAATGAGTAAACTTCAGTTCAAATGCCCATCACCCATATAAACTTAGGAATGGCCTCTTTTTTTATTTCTTTCCTTTTTTTAATTCGATATATTCTTTATTTACATTTCAAATGATTTCCCCTTTCCTGGCTTCCTGCTCCCGGAAAGTCCCATAAGCCCTTTCTTATACCTGAAACCCCATCCAGCACAGAAAACATAGATATGGGTCCACAGTATCTGCTGGCTAAGCAGTGATGGCAAAAATAGTGTGCTTTGGGTTCAGTGAAGGACCCTGTCTCAAGAGAATAAGGCAGCAGAAATATCATTGAATATACCTGAAGTCCTCTTGTAGGCTCTATATGCTTGTGTGTGAACATGAATACACCACACGCATACACACACACACACACACACACACACACACACCAGGAAAAAAGCAAGAAAAAATTGACAATGCACTCAAAACAAAGACATGATGAATGAAAAGATGCATATGTTTAACCAAACTTCAATATTATATAAGGTTTACATGTCTTGAGTTATCATACCATGCTCTCTAAACATGGAAATTCAAAGAAATAAAAAAGGGATACTCAAAACATATATATGCCAAAATAGACTCATAGAGGATATATTCATATATTTATCTTTCTATAGAAATATGTATCAAAACAACCCTGAGATTCCACCTCACACCAGTCAGAATGGCTAAGATTAAAAATTCAGGAGACAACAGGTGCTGGCAAGGATGTGAAGAAAGAGGAATACTACTCCACTGTTGGTGGGATTGCAAGATGGTACAACCGCTCTGGAAATCAGTCTGGTGGTTCCTCAGAAATTGGGCATGACACTTCCAGAGGACCCTGTCATACCACTCCTGGGCATATACCCAGAGGATTCCCCTGCATACAATAAAGACACATGCTCCACTATGTTCATAGCAGCCTTGTTTATAATAGCCAGAAGTTGGAAGGAGCTCAGATATCCCTCAAAGGAGGAATGGATACAGAAAATGTGATATATATATGTATATTGTATACATGTATATATATATATATATATATATATATATATATATATATACATATATATATACAATGGAATACTACTCAGCAATTAAAAATAATGAATTCATGCAATTTGTAGGCAAATGGTTAGATCTGGAAAATATCATCCTAAGCGAGTTAACCCAATCACAAAAGAATACACATGAATGCAATCACTGATAAGTGGATATTAATAAGCCAAGAAGCCCTGAATACTCAAGGCACAATTAGCAAGTCAAATGATTCCCAAAAAGAAGAAAGGAGAGGACCCTGGGCCTGAAAAGATTGGATCCAGTTTTGTAGGAGAGTACCAGAACAGAGAAATGGTGGGGGTGAGGGGGATTGGGGAATAGTTGGGGGGGGAAAGGACTTATGGGACATATGGTGGGGGGGGGACTTGGAAAGGGGAAAGCCTTTGGAATGTAAACAAAGAATATAGAATTAAAAATTTAAAAAATGAAATATGTAGCTATATCTATAACTACATATGTATATATATGTGTATATATCTCTGTGTGTGCATATAAATGTACATACACATGCATGCACATATAAAATCAAAGAAAAAGGCTATCAACTTGAAAGGAGCACATAGAAGTTTTGGTGCAAATGGAAAGGATACAAGGTAGAGAGTAGCTAGAAGGGACTGGGGGAAATAGAGGAAGGAAATGGGAGAAGGAAGTGATGTGATACAATTTCAATGAGAATATTGAAAATATTGCATACTTATAAAGAATATAATGTAGAACAGTGCTGAGACAAGTGGCATAGCATTCAATACTAGAAAACAGAAAATTGAAAAATTTAAACAGTACATACATTTTCAGTACATTAGGGAAAAAACGGAGTTTTGATCTGGAGATATGGCTCACCCATTAAGGGCTAGGTTCATAACCAAAAATATAAGAAAACTGGGAGTTTTATATTTTCAGTTTTTTGCAAATGAAAGAGGCACATGATTTGAGACAAGATAATACAATTCAAGCACTGGTAATACCAGAAAAGAGATGGACAATCTTTCAACAGGTATATATTATTAAAATTGATCCAGAAAGAAGTATAATTTTAAATTGATCAATTGCTATAGAAACAATAGAAAGGTAACTTTATGTATAACATGGTAATGTTATCTATAGCAAAATGCTATTTTTTTAAGGAAAAGATTATTTCAGTTTTAATGAACTATACGTTTAATACCAACCAAATATTATTTTTTACCAATCATTTAAAAATTTCTTTCCTTTAATTTTTATCTTCAATAGGAGTATTTTGAAAGGAAATAAACTCTATTTATATAATGCACAGTTCATTAATATTCAGTGTTAATAGAAAGGAAATCTATCTATAAAGAGAGAGGAGTTGTGGTCGCTCATGGTTGAGAGGAGGATAAGAACTTACAACATCTGAAACATGTGTATGTCCTTGAACATCACCTTAGTGATGGCTATGTAACTGCACAATTGCAAAAATGGTTAGATTGCATATTAAAATGGATGAATATGTAAATTGCATTTCAAAAAATTCATTTTATTAAAATAAATGAATGTCAGACAAAAATATCAACAACATTTTGTAAGAATGTATGAAAACTTAAATATTAAGAGCAATAAGCTAGTCTATAGAACAATATAAGGATAAAATATTAATTGAATATTATCAGGAATCAACTAGTTTTATTTTCAATAATGAATCACTAAAATTATTTTAATTTAAATGAAAAATAATGATATAATTATCAGCCAATATTTCTCTGAATGCCACAAAAATACAAGAAATACAATTAAAAAGCTATAAAAATAAGAGAAATAGTGGTAAATGATTTTTTTGCATACCATTGTTTATAATCAGAGATCCACAAAGCCTATAATTCAAAAAGTTGCTCTCTTTCAATTGGTAAAGAAAAACTTGGTTACATGATTTAATACACAATAGAAACTTTATTAAAACTTTTTCTGATATAATAATGCCTCCCCAGAAATTAGGGGAGTCAAAATTATATTCATAATAACAAAAGCTGTACAATAAAATCAACAATATTATTAGTAATAAACATAACAGAAAAGCAATATAACACTCCTTTCATGAATACATTTTCTGATGAACCCTTTAAAGATGTAATTAAAATCTGAACGTGAAGTCCATGAAATATTTGTTAAGTCTAATGCAAATGCCAGTTGCTCTGAAATGAATGCTTTATTTTGCTTTCTTAATAAATTCTGTTCTTTTAACATTTTCATGCATGTTTATAATGTACTCTAGTTACTTCCTTAATTCCTTCTCAAACCTGTCAGTTCCCTTCTTCCTTACAAATCTCTTTCTAATAGTCATGACTTTTTGTTTCTTTATGCTGCAGAATTTAAAGAACCATCTCTGTGACGACACATTTGGAACTTTCCATTAAATCTTTGGTGGGACCCCCAGTAGGTATACAAATACACACTATGTCACCCCCCACATTTTCCAAAATCTGTCACCAATTGTTTTCATTAAGTGGTAAAGCCATGTGAATCCTCTCACCATAGATGATTGTGAGGAAATCCCAATCTGTGAGAAGAGGTGCAGCTGCAGTGAGATTTTTAACTGTGCTGATCATATCCTACTTAGTAGTCAGCAGTTTGGTGCTCAGATTCCTTTTTCCAGGCTTCCCATTCCTTTGATCTCTACCTATACCATGTACTCTTCATTTTAAGGGAATCATATAAGAGCTCTCAACTGTCCTTTATTCTCAGCTATGGGATTTTGCATTCATCTCCATGTAGGGAAGGTGAAGCTTCACTGATTAAGGGGGTAGGTAGTGGTTTTCTATATGAATAAATATAGACATCGAGAAAGTGATTTGATACCATGTCACTTCATATAAGCAGCAATATTAATCCCCCCTTAGGACTAAGACATCTCCATAGATTTGAATGGACTTTCCATTACTAGGTTCAGATTGAATGGACTTTCCATTACTAGGTTCTCTTTTGTGGAGTGTGGGAGTGGCTGCTTGCTCCATGACCATCATTGCATTATTGCACAGATCCGTATGACATGCCTGGCAGATTGGTATTACTGTCCACAAAACTGCCATACCCATTATAATCCCCAAGACTTTACTTACGAAATAGTGAGTCACTAAGTATTTATATGGGTGAAGAAAAATACCAAGAAAGGCATGCAAAAGAATAGGATGGAAACTGGTTTACATAAATATCAACCCAAATATCCATTAATCAATTAATTGCAATATTAGTATATGAAAATAGAAGTTATGGAAACACATAAGGAATTCTACAGCATAGTCTGAGGAGAAATGAGAATTTAATGCACAATGTCATAATATTTGAACCAGCAACAAGGCTTACTTTATTTATAAATAGAAGTCAGATAATTTGCCTTTCCTGAAGAAATACACATAATCTTTATTTCTACTCAAAACATTAATATTGCTAGCGTAGTCAAAGATTAATGAAAAATAATAAAATCAAAGAACATAAAATAAATATTTAGTGTATCCCACATATTATTTAAGTTCATTATACAGTAAAATTCTCTGCTTTTGTGCACAAAGTTTGAAAACCTTTTGTATCTGCTGAGATGACTTAGATGTAGATGCACTCATCAGTAAGCTTTATGACCTAGATTTCATCCCCCAAGACCTATGTAGTGGGAGAAGAGAACTAGTTTCCATAAACTCTTCTCAGACATGGACATTTGTGTCATAGCATATACTCCCTCACATTCCTACACACACACACACACACACACACACACACACACACTCATGCACATGCATACACACATGCACATGCACACACATACACACAAGTAACATTTTTTTCTCTAAAACAACCTTTGCATTTAAAAAGAATCCAAACATAAATTGAATAATCAATAATGGGTCTTTAACAAAGCTTAATATAAATATTGTGAGTTCCATCCATTTCACATAACAAATCTTTTCAAATACTCCAATAGAAAGAGTAGCAATGGGGCTGGAGAGATGGCTCAGCGGATAAGAGCACTGACTGCTCTTCCAAAGGTCATGAGTTCAAATCCCAGCGCCCACATGGTGGCTCACAACCATCCATAAAGAGATCTGATGCCCTCTTCTGGTGTCTGAAGACAGCTACAGTGTACTTACATATAATAAATAAATCTTAAAAAAAAAAAAGAAAGAGTAGCAACATCTATGAAGAAGCAATATGCAAAAGCCAACAGATGCCAAATGCTAAGATAATCTCACCAATCATCAGTGAGAAGGCACGATACCCCAGTATAGGGGACTACCAGGACAGGGAAGTAGAGTGGGTGGGTTGGTGAGCAGGGGGAAGTGGGGATGGGATAGGGTGTTTTCAGAGGGGAAACCAGGAAAGTGGATAACATTTGAAATGTAAACAAAGAAAATATCTAAAAAAGAAAAGAAAAACGAGAAAGAAAATGATATCCCTTTAGGCCCATCAGACTGGCAAGCATCAAGCAGAGAAATAACACCTATTGCTGGTGGGCTACAGAGAAGTAAGTATTTTAATGTTTGCTGGTGGAAATGTGCATTATTATTGCCTGTTTTGGAAAGCAAACTGACAATATCTATTAACATCTTGTGACCCACACATCCCACTGAGTGAACCTATCCCAGAGAAACAAATGCTTCAGTAGGTAAGAATACACTGAATGTGATAATTATTGTATTGTTTGCTTTAAAAAACAAACCTGTTAGCTAAATAGATTCTGATTAGTTCAGGAATGGTTGGCGATTGTCAATAATACAGAAAATTATGCAATTCTGTATTATAGCACTTGACTTGGAACAATATCCCTGATGCCTTACTGTGTAGAAATATCAGGATGCACCAAAGCACATTTAATATGATCTTATTTACAGTGTATGTATGTGTGTGTGTCATGTGTGTATACACATATGTGTCATGTATCTAACTTATCTACCTATTTGTGTTTGACTAGAGACAAGTATGAGATTATAGAAATCAAGTTGCTAAATGTCTCTTATGCAAGTGATGACAGGAAGGAGAAAAGGAAAGGAATGCAGTACAAAGGGGAAATATGACTTAGGTCCAGCATGTGTGATTTGATCTTATCCATGCCTTCAACTTCTCAGCTTATGAGGTATATACACCTTTTATCTTCTGCTCTCCACTATGTGCATGCAATTGTGACTTATCTCTAAGCAGCAGAAGATGTGTGATGTCACATCCAACTACCCTCTCTTTTTTGTTGTTTTGTTTTGACTGTTTGTTTTCTTTTATGAAGTATGTTGCTGCTACACAGAGGTCTTATAAAGAGCTGTGAGCAGCTTTTCCAGAGACAGGTAGCAAGAAACCAAACCCTGTCATCAACAGTGAGACCTTTGAGTTGAACCCTCAATTGGAGAGTACAAACTGGCTAATGTCTTGATGGCAGAGTTGGAGAGGACCTACGTAAGCTGTCTGGACTTTTGACCATATGAGACCCTGTGAAATTGGAAGGCAATGTAATAAATACAGTGCCACAAGGCATTTAACCATCTGTATAAAATACTGTATCTTTTTGTATTTTTTAAAAAGATTGTTTTTTACACAGCTGTCTTTACCAAAACCAGTACTTGTTCAGAAGTATTGTGCCATAATCATGTCTCACAACCAACTCTGAAAGGTAAGTACCGTCCTCCTCTTTCAAGGGAGAAGCCTGAGACTAAGTGACTTGCTGGAGGCCAGGGCCCTTGCTGATGGGTCAAGGAGAAGCATGGTCCAGGATTCCCAACACAAAATCTTGCTTTGTGGTTTTATGTTGAGTATTTCTCTCATCCCTTCCATTGAAATGCCAACCAGGAAAAACAATACAGGTAGTTTGTGCTCCACTCCTCTGGTCAATTTCTGTAAGTCTTTCTGATATTTTTACATTTAAAGATGAAATAGAGCATGTGGAGCTGGCCTCCAGTTTTCACCTGAGCAGCCTTGTCCTAGAACCCTGTCTACACACCAAAATCCAGCTCAGGAAGCAGTGTGTGTGTGTGTGTGTGTGTGTGTGTGTGTGTGTGTGTCTAGAAAATGGATAAGAGGCTGACTGGGATATGGAAACATAGTGGCTGGACTTTGAGAAAGAAACCCAAAGTTAAACTTTTCCAGGATGAGTCCTGAGGATGTAAGTGAGTGTTTTTCAGAGTGGTCAGTGGCTGGGCCAGTAGGTAAAACACCTGCCTTCAAGCCAGGAGACCTGAGTTTAATGCTGATAACTGTGTAGTGGAAGGAGAGAAATGATTCCCTCCAGGTGGCATGCTCTGACTTACACCAAGGCCCATACATGTGTTCTCATATAGTTCCTGCACACAAATAAATGAATAAATGTACAAATAAATAAATAAATAAATAGATGAATAAATGAAAACAAGAACATTTTTGGCTTATTAATTTGCAGAATTCTGAGTGAATTTTGAATCATGACTTGAAATTTCAGAAAATTCAATAAACTAATTTACATTGAGCAATGACTCATATATGTTGAAATTCAATGTGTTATCAAGTATTGTGTATGGGGATGGTACATTCTCCACCCTCAGGTAGGAATTCCCCTAATTCTTTTCATTGTAGTTTCAACATGTTTCTAGGGAGTCTAACTTGACATTGTGCTTCTCTGGTACTCATAAACAGTGAGTGTAATTCAAAATGAATGAGTGTTGGGACAGCAATGTTGATGATCAGTTTAGAATGTTCTCTGAACCGAGCATATCAAAAACATTTATTAGAACTAGAGAAATAATCCTTCTAAAAGGTAAATCTAAGGCATCTGGTACTCCTTGAAAAAAGCATATATAAATTTTAAACATTTGTTTTAAATATTAAACAAGTAAGAGTACAGCCCTTCTAGGCAAGGGCCTGGAGTAATGGTGCCTCACACTGTTCATTAACATTGTAATAATTATAATGATATGTATATATACATGCACTTTGAATAGTATTTCCATAACTATCATCTAATTGAGTTAAAATGACTCAAAGAGACTTAGGAGATAGGTTAATAATTTTTTTTAAACATTAGCTATGCAGAGACAAAAGAACACTGCAGAAACTACAGTCAGAAATGAATATGACTTTTAGTAAATTTTACAGAAGAATGCTTTAATTTTGGAGTATCTCAGATTAATGTAGCAATTCAAATCTTTTCATTCTGATATAAGTTATTTATGATTCAAACTGTGCACTGAAATTTTATTTTAATTATTGATTTTTTTTGTATTTTCCTTTTGAGTCAGGACATTACAAGATAATCATGGCTGGGCTGATGTTCACTACGTAACTTAGCTGGCCTTGAACTTTGGGATTTCTGCTTACCTCTTTATTTCATTTTTTAAACATCTAAATATTTCTTTCAAAAATTTCTTAGTTGCATCTAATTATTGTATATCAGCCATGTTTCACAGTGACATTATATGTATGTATACACATTGTGCAAATGTATGTATACATATGTATGTATATACAAAGTGCAGTATATAATGTGTGTTGAGAATGCACCCCATGCCCCTTCTTCCTTTCTACTCCTGGCTTCACACTTCCCTTGGTCCCCTAGACAGTTTTAATTTTGCTTACAAGGTAGCTATATTTTCCTTATGTAGACTTTTTGGATATTAAAGACATATTTTTGCTTTTGTATTCTATATTTATTCTTTGATTTCCATCTTTTATAAAATAAGTGTGTCAATGTAATGAAATGCCTCCAAGAGACCATGTTTACCAGTCCCTTTCGCATAGTCCTTTCCTGTTTATTGGAGTGCACATCTTGTCCATCTGCTGATTTTGTCTCATGGTATTTGCTTTTCTTGAAGGGCTTGGCATTTTTCAATATAGCTCAGTTCTGGGTTTCCTAGCTTATTTAGGCAGTCTCGCACTTCATGGGCAAGAATTTGTGGGAAACAGAAAGGAGGCCATGAATTCCCAACTTCAGGATAATTTTTACATTAATGTATCTGTTGAAAATTTGCATCTTATAAAGAAAACAAAGTTGAGCCTCAAAGCCTCAAGTTCTCAATGCCTGAATTTGATTTTTGCATCTGAAAGGACAGCATTTGCCCCTTTGTCTATTTAAGGGACCCTATTTTTCCCCATTTAAGGATCAAGCCTGGAACAGACTCAATCCCAGAAACAAGGCCATAAGGCACCAGATCCAGGGACAGACAATACAATCCAGAAGAAATCATAAAACCTGCTCCCAAACAGCCTGGTGATGATCACAAAAGATGGGGAACTATCTTACCCCAAAATGAGCCATCTGTGCTGGGTCACCTATTTCATAAGGTTGTTGAATGTTCTGACCATCTACCACTCCCTAACATCTTCCAATGCAATTTTAAATTACCTAATCCTTCTAGAGAGTCCCCCAATTCCCCATTAAGAAGCCTGTGTGCCTTTATCTGGGATGACCATTTCAATGAATTGTTGATCCCCCAATGCTCTTTCTTTCTTTCTTTCTTTCTTTCTTTCTTTCTTTCTTTCTTTCTTCCTTCCTTCCTTCCTTCCTTCCTTCCTCCCTCCCTCTCTCTCTCTCTCTCTCTCTCTCTCTCTCTCTCTCTCTTTCTTTCGCTTTTTGCATACTATCTGAATCTGGAGTCTTCCTTCAGTGGTATTCAGACCCTTACACATCTCTTAATACAAAACAAATGTTGAAAGATGTTAATTTGAGCTATATCTTATGACCTAATCCACTGCATATATGTGCATGTGTATGTGTGTTTGCATGTGTATATGTGTGCTTTGGTGCCTGTCTTTGTGTACTTGTGGTATTTTTTAACCCCAGGTTAATGCCAGGTCCATCATGGCTTTGGTAGAGGCAGAATGACCAGGTTCCTGTCCCTGGGACAGGCGCATTGTACATGGACCTCCAAGAATGTAGATGGCTTTTATGGCCAAAAAGCTTGTTTAATGTAATAGATGTTTACATTATTCCTTCAAGGACTGTCCTGTTACCATCAATGACTCCATGATCACACAGCATGAGTCCAGGAGCTAAAGGTATGGCTAATAATGTTTTATCAAAATGGTAAATGCTGGGACGTTCAGGATAGCCCTTAAGCCTATGAATGATCTCTAAAAACATGGGTCCAAATTATATAAATACTTTCTCAACTATATAAAATATAAGGGTGCAAATGAATTATTAGGGGCTTCAGGAATCTAAAGGAAGAGAGGTAGCTATACTATGTGCCAGCTTGTCAGAAAAATACAAAGGCAAGCAGATTCCTGAGTTCAAGGTCAGTCTGGGACACAGTGAGTCTAGGCCCAGGTGTGATAGAAATGGTAATTTCAGGACAAGGTCCCACCCTGCTAGCTTAGCATCTGTCCTTAACAGAGGCAGACAGATCTCTGTATATTTTTATTTATTTTTATTTTTTGCAATATTAAATGAAAATGTATGCTTGCAGTCTCCAAATCATTAAGAGGTTGGGGTCACCCGATACCAGTTCATGCTGATTTTTGAAAATCAAAAGGAAACCTGGAGTAAATGACTGGATTGATGTGCAAAATAAAGGACTGGATTTAGGATCTGCAGGGGATGAGCTATCCAGAGAATTGTTTAGAAAAGCAAGATAGAACTGCTTGAAGAACTGTCTGAAGCAGAACATAGACAGAGAGCTGTCTAGAGATCTCCAGAGAAAGCTGATCAGAGAGAAAGAAAGCAGAACAGAGAGAAAACAGACTGGATAGCTGTCTCCAGCAGAGCATAGGCTGCCAGCTTGTACCCACAATTTGAAGTCAAGTTGTTTGTTTCCACCACTCCTAGATACCTCTTCTCTCAGAACACCTCTCCAAGGCTGAACCTTGGCAGTTTCAGGTGTGACAGGGCTCTCTGTAAGGTCAGCTTTATGCTCATTTGTAATGGCAAATGTCAGCTCTAGTTTCTTGTCCATAGGTGGGTTGGAAACTCATTGACATCAGGAGACTGGGCTTTCCAACTTCTCAGGATCTCAACTCTGTTTCCTCTAGGCTTCTTTCACTAAATACTCCAAACTTACCTTAAATACTCATCTATTTGTCTGAGTATTGCATGTTCACCTCTGTCTCTGTCTTTGTCTCTGTCTCTCTTTCTCTCTCTGACTCTGTATGTATACATGTATGTATGTATGTATGTATGTATGCATGCATGCATTCATACAATAACCTAGCCAATTGCTTGTGGTTTAAACCAGGGAGACAATTTCCTCTTAACCATATCAAATATATATGTATCCCTAGGGTCTTAAATATTATCACTTTTAAATATTAATCTTTCACTTTGAAATCCATAAAAATAATTGACATTATGGAAACAGTAATTATAGCTTGTTCCTAAAAATCTCCGAAGACTAGAATTAAGAAGCAGATCATGAAATCAAAGGAAGCAACTTGAGAGTGAATAGTGGGAAATTCTCTATTGCTCTCCACAACAGGTAGCCGAGCTGCAGAATTATGCCTCTAAGTGGTATTTTAGTTCTGTTAATAATATGGTAGGCACCTTAAGAGGTAATTGTTGGCAAAGACTGTCTTTATTAAATTACAAATATTCTTTTGGATTGATCTTTGTCAAGCAGGAAAGATGTACTTGTTAACAAGCAGCCATGCTTGTACTGAGTGAGAAGTCTATAAAGGGAAGAAACAAGATTCATAGCATCTGGGGTTACCAGGGAGTACATGGAAGACAAGAGAAGAAATCTCTAAGCAGATACTAATTGACATAAAAAAATGAATGAAAAGGAGATGCGAATTTTGACTTTTGTCACAATGAAGTTGCTGAAACTCTCTCACATGGGGTCAAATAACTGACAACATGCTTGTAATTCAGAAACCAGATGTGGATGGCTATTCATCCCTTTACCATGTTTAGCTTTAACTTATGTACTAATGCATGAACATGTTTTCTAATACAAAAGTACCAAATACAGAAGAAGTGAGTCTCCCTTCAATTTCTGCAACTCAGAAAAACCATGACACCAGCATAGCAAAACAGAAACTGCTTCCAATCGTATTTTTCCAGATAGTAGCATATGTATGATCTTACATAGTAAAAGAAATAAAAAGATATATTATTATTCAAGCTTTTCTGAATTGTGCTTTGAGACTGAGTAACACAGATTGATAATTTTCTTTTACTTTTTATTGGATAGTTACTTTATTTACATTTCAAATGTTTTCCCCTTTCCAGGTTCCCCCTTTGGAAACCCCTATACCACCCCCACTTCCCCTGTTTCTATGATGGTGCTCCCCCACCTACCCATCTTGTCCTCCTGCCTTAGCATTCCTCTATACTGGGGCACCAAACACCCTCAGGCCCAAGGGCTTCTCCTCTCACTGATGTCCAACAAGGCAACATATGTAGCCAACACCATGTATCAATCCATGTATATTCTTTGGTTGGTGGGCCTTTGCCCAGGAGCTCTAGGGGGTCTGGCCTGTTGACAGTGCTGCTTCCTCCAAGGGAGCAACAAGGACCTCCTCAGCTGCTTCAGTCCCTTCAACTCCTCCATCAGGACCCCTGAGTTCAGTATAATGGATGGCTGCTAGCTTCCTCTGTGTTTGTCAGGCTCTGGCAGAGGCTCTCAGAAGAGAGCTGTATCAGGCTTCCATCAGCAAGCACTTCCCGGCATCCACAATAACGTCCAGGTTTGGTGTTTGTATATAGTATGGATCCATGGGTGGGGCAGTCTCTAGATGGCCTTTCCTTCACTCTCTGCTCCACACATTGTCTCCATATTTTCTCATGTGAGTATTTTGTTCACTCTTCTAAAAAGCACTGAAACATCCACATTTTGGTCTTCCTTCTTTGTAGGCTTCATATGGTCTATGAATTGAATCTTGGGTATTCTGAACTTTTGGGCTAATATCTATTTATCAGTGAGTACATACAGTGATTATTCCTTTGTGACTGAGTCACCTCACTAAGGATGATATTCTCATGTTCCATCAATTTGTCTGCAAATTTCATGAAGTTATTGTTTTTAATAGCTGAGTAATATTCCATTTTGTAAATGTACCACATTTTCTGTATCCATTCCTCTGTTGAAGGACATCTGGGTTGTTTCCAGCTTCTGGCTATTATAAATATGACTGCTATGAACATAGTGGAGCATGTCTTCTTATTATATGTTGGAGCATCTTCTGGGTATATGCCCGGGGTGGTATAGCTGGGTCCTCAGGTAGTACTACATCCAGTTTTCTGAGGAACCACCAGACTGATTTCCAGAGTGGTTGTATCAGCTTGTAATCCCACCAGCAATGGAAGGGATTCCTCTTTCTCCACATCCTCGCCAGCATCTACTGTCACCTGAGTGTTTTTTATCTTAGCCATTCTGAAAGGTATGAGGTTGGAATAGAATGGAAGACCCAGAAATGACCCCACACACCTGTGGGCACTTGATCTTTTTTGTTTGTATCTATTTTAGAGACAGTGTTTCTCTGTGTAGCCCTGGCTGTCCTAGAACTCACACTGTAGACCAGGCTGGCCTCGAACTCAGAAATCTGCCTGCCTCTGCCTCCCAAGTGCTGGGATTAAAGGAGTGCACCACCACTGCCTGGCTTTGTCACTTGATCTTTGACAAAGGAACTAAAAACATCCAGTGGAAAAAAATACAACATTTTCAACAAATGGTGCTGGTTCAACTGGTAGTTAACATGTAGAAAAATGCAAATTGATCCATTCTTATCTCTTGTAGAAAGCTAAAGTCCAAGTGGATCAAGGGCCTCCACATAAAACCAGATACACTAAGAAGTGTAGCTAATAGATTTTCTATTAGATCTAAGTGATCTAATAGAAGAGAAAGTGGGGAAAAGTCTCGAACACATGGGCACAGGGGAAAAGTTCCCAAACAGAACACCAATGGGTTATGCTCTAGGATCAAGAATTGACAAATGGGACTTTATAAAGTTGCAAAGCTTTTGTAAGGCAAAGGAAACTGTCAATAGGACAAAATGGCAACTAACAGATTGGGGAAAGATTGACATTTTTATAATATATTGAATTTTCTAACATTTTCCACTTGATTTTAAAGATGAGATATCAATGCATAGATCAAGATGGATGGCAAAGAACTTACTGTCTCCTGGATTTCTTGCTGGGATTATTTGTATGATCTATCATGTATGGTTTCCCCTCCTTTTGTCCTTCCCTTCTCTTTCACTTCCCTTCCTTACCCTTCCTTTCCCTTCTTCTCTCCCATTCTTTACTTCCTTTGGGTAGTCCTATTACTTCACTGCATAATACTATTTCACCTTGAATTCACTATACAGCTCTGATAAGCCATAAATACACAGTCTTCCTGCCTCCCAAGTCCTGGGGTTACAGGCATGGAACACCATAACTGCATTCCCATCTTTCTAATTGTATCATAATATTTCATTGTGTGATTCAATTTGTGTCATAGTTGTGGTTATGTATGTTTTTTAATCATTAAGTGACATTCAAACCATGAAAATCAAATATTCTTTCTAATTACAACTTGTATAGCCTTCATGTGGCAGCATTTTAAAAAAATCCAGACCAAACCATTTATTCTATTTTCAAGCCATACATATCTTATACCTGCCTTCTTCCTAGCTAGCTCTCTACTTCCCACATTTGTTGACCTTTGTTCAGTTGGGACCAATGACAACTGTCCTTCCTATCCATGTCAAATTGTTTCTTGCTTTGTCAGACATGTCTCTGATACATACATTTAGCATGTTATTGTCCACAAATTCTGCAACACTACTTCTTCAGATTATAAGTAAAATATATTGAAATCCACATATTTTCCTTAATCATCATGCAGATTAATTGTCTTCAGATACTTTTAAAGATAAAGTAACTGAAAGTTTATGCTCTGTTGTTGCTATGTGAGTATTCTCACAGTTCTCATGGCAGAGAGCTAATGCTTCTAGATGCACTATAAATCCACAGGCTTCTGACTTAGGTAATGTTAAATACAGTGGGCAGAAATTGAATGGAATCTTACCTGACTGGAAAAGGATGAGGAACTTTTCTGTGTTGTGGGAAGAACTTAGCCAGGCAAATTCAGCCATAATTCTGGTTTATGCATTGATGACACTTTCTCCTCTAGCCAACCTAGAATTTGCTGACATGCCTAAAGACTCCTGACACTGGAACAGGCAATGGAGCAAGCTAATGGTAAAGAGAAAGTGTCACATTTGGCTACTTGAGAGCCAATGACAAGCTGGGACGTTTTTATAAATGTTTTCCTAGTTTCTTCATTAAAGGAGTCTGCTTTTGCCACTTGCCTGACTCCTGGAGTCTTGCGTGACTCCTGATTCTGTGACTTCTTATGCCCGTTCCCAAGAGTCTTGGTCAGGGTCTGAAGAAACACTGTGTGAAGTGTTTGTGATTTTGTTCAACAATATTGGGATAGATCCAGCCACATGAACATTACTCTAGGCCAACACATTGGTCAAGTGTGATTTTGGTGATGGTAGTGTAAGTGGAGATGCCATGATGAGAAACAAATTATAATTTATTATCCAAGGAGTAGGAAATGCTAGAAATTCAAACAAACTTTAGAAAATATTTTGAATAAATAGTAGATAAAAGAGAGGAAAAAATAAAGTAGTAAGATGAGAACAGGGAGATGGACATTAAAAGTTGAGTTCATTGGGGTTTGTCTATGGACAGGAGAGCATAGAGCATATTTCATGGCTTATATAAAAGGTCCAGTAAGGACTGAGCAATACAACAGACAAGATGGAGATCACAGCTAGATCCTAGCCTCCTCCTCCTACTAATCCTCCTCCTCCTCCTCTTTTTTCTTCTTCTTCCTCTTCTTCCTTCTCTTCATCTTTCTACCCCTCCTGTTTATCCATTCTTTATCTTCCCCTTCTCTTCTTATACTTCCTGGTCTGCCTCTTCCTCTTCTTTCTTCAATGATTACTGAGGACTTTTTATCTGTGAAAACAAGAGCAGAATTTGTCAAATGAATGGGACTCTTTGGAGTAGACAATTAGGAAAGCCAAGTGGTATGAAGTGTATCACTGAATGTAATTATCAGAAAATAGCAGGGGAGGAACAATGCCTAAATTGTAAAGAAGATGGCTGTAAATTGGTAGGAAGTAGAAAAATAAATGCAAAGCAGATGAGGACAAAGTCCAATACCCCTTCATGATAAAAGTCTTGAAAAGGTCAGGACTTCAAGGCCCATACCTAAACATAGTAAAAAGCAATATACAGCAAACCAGTAGCCAACATCAAACTAAATGGACAGAAACTTAAAGCAGGGACTAGACCAGGCTGCCTACTCTCTCCCTACTTGTTCAATATAGCACTCAAAGTCCTAGCCAAAGTAATTAGACAACAAAAGGAGGTCAAAGGAACACAAATTGGAAAGGAAAAATCAAAATATCACTATTTACAGATGATATGATAGTATACTTGAGTGACTTGAACATTTCCACCAGAGTACTCCTAAGTTGATAAACAAATCAGCAAAGTGACTGGATATAAAATTAACTCAAACAAATCAGTGACCTTCTTCTACTCAAAGGATAAACAGACTGAGGAAGATATTAGGGAAACAACACCCTTCACAACAGTCACAAATAATATAAAATTCCTTGGTAAGCAAGTGAAAGATCTGTATGACAAGAACTTCAAGTCTCTGAAGAAAGAAGATCTCAGAAGATGGTAAGCTCTCCCATGTTCATGGATTGGTAGTAAAAATGGCCATCTTGCAGAAAGCAATCTGCAGATTCAATGCAATCCCCATCAAAATTCCCACTCAATTCTTCATAGAGTTAGAAAGATCCATTTGCAAATTCATCTGGAATAACACAAAACCCAGGATATCGAAAACTCCCCACAATAAAAATACTTCTGGAGAAGTGATAAAAACTGCATGGTATTGGTACAATGACAGGCAGGTAGATCAATGGAATAGAATTGAAGACCCAGAAATGAATCCCCACACATTTGGTCACTTGATATTTGACAAAGGAACTAAAACCATCCAGTGGAAAAAAGACAGCATTTTCAACAATTGGCACTGATTCTGTTAGAAAACAGGCTGAGCAAGCCAGAGGAGCAAGCTAGTAAGCAGCATTTCTCCATGGCCTCTATGGCTTCCAAGTCCCTGCTCTGCTTTATTTCCTGTCATGATTTACTTGAATGATGGACAGCTATGTGGAAGTGTAAACTAAATAAACCCTTTCCTTCCCAACTTGCTTTTTGCTCATGGTGTTTTATTTTGTTGTAGCAGTTGAAATGCTCACAAAGACAATGTACTTACACTAATGTTTCACTGTGACTTTCAACCCTACTTTTCATTTTCTTCTTTCCTGATTCAATGGGTTATTTTTGTAGTTGTTGTTGCTTTGGTTGTTGTTGTTGTTTGTCTCTTTTGTTGTATTGTTTTTTGCTTTTTGTTGTTGGTTTTTTTGTGTTTTTTGTTTCCTTTTCTTTTGCTTTTTGCCTCCTGTCTTTCTTTCTTAATGCCTGTTATTTGCTTAGGTACTAATGTCCATCTTGAAGACAATGTTTTCAATAAACAAAAACAAAAGGAAAAAGAATAGAGCTGTGTTGCAATGCAATCAACCTATTGAAAAATCAACATCACTGTTTTGTTGTTCTTTTTGTTAAAGCATAGGAAAATAATGATTATGTTATCTTAAACTATGATGAAGAGTTAGAATAGCTGCCTTTGACTGAGCCACTTGCTCATAAATAAATAAATAAACAAACAAACAAACAAAACATGAATGTAGATTTTTGTGCTTTTTATATCTGAGCTTGGACATACCTGTGAATATTTAAAATTGATAGCCATGTTTCTGGGATCTTTAGAAACTGCCTGAATGTCTACAATGCTACCTTTTCCACTGTTGTTTTTGTTTTCTTAAATTACAGAATGAGTTCTGAAGCCTTTCTCTCATGAGACCTTTGCACATGGTACTACTTAATCAAACCCTTGCTTTGTGAGGGCAGAATACATCCTGATGCTCTTCCAACTGGTACTGCAGGTAGGCCTGATTCACTGATCAACCATAGCAAACAAAGTGTTCACTGTATCTCTCCCAAAGACAAACTGCCTTCATGCATACAAACTTAGCAGTAAGATCCAGTATTAAAGGAACATAAGGTAATATACAGAAAAGTCATGGAAACATCTATATGAAATGTTGATAGAGGCTTTGGACTTCAGTAGTTTCTTGATAAGTATATAGTGAATGTATATTAAAATGAGATGTTCCCTTTCCTTTCTCCATATTCTTTAATCTCTTGAATTTTTATGATATTTCAATAGGGCTCATATATCACTTCTCTACTCCCCTGTTGAGAATATGAAGAGTTCAACATGACATGTTATGGGATGTGCAAGAGATGTGGGCCTAAGTAAGCTGTCACTAAGACTTTGATGGGCCTGTTTTCAACTGCTGATGGATAGATGAAGCAGGCCGAAGGTAATGATGCTGGTCAGCTGGAGGGCTTTCACCATGCCTATAATCTATGACCTCCTCAATGAATGCCTCCCTGGAAAGTGACATGGTGCATGGACCCACAGTGATAATGCAAACTTTGTGTGCTCTGGAATCCCATGTCTACTTCTCATAAAACCTTTTATGTACAATTTATTTTTCTCCAGAAAGTTCTGTCTGGACATAGTCTTGGTTTCCAGGGATATTTCTTATCTTTTATGTATTCTTCTATTTTTGAGAAATGAAGCACAGAATGGGGAACAGATCTTTCTCTTGCTCTGACTTAGAAGGTGTTCTGCATCAGAAGAGAAACTGTTCAGCATCAGAACTATGGTCCACTTTGAGTATATAACTCATTTTGCATAG